>CP139506.1:312939445-313378979 GCA_021014915.2 Artemisia tridentata subsp. tridentata | reverse complement strand
TATGTGCATAGCTTATCTTAGTCGGAACTTGGAATCATATTATTACAAACTTCATAGGTTTGTCTTCAACAACTTCATTATTTCACCATCATTAACTAACGTCCAAGACATATATTAACTTTTGTTAAGTCTTATGTACCTTTGTTACTTTGTACCCCCCACAGTTCCACACATCCACCTTGATTTATGAAGTTGTGTTTGTTACTCTGTAACAACCGTGATTTTAGCAGGTTAGTTTGACTAATAGTCTCAACCTATCTAACTTTTGTTTGGCGTGTACTATGTGTTATATGTGGTATATGTGTGATAAGTACGTGTGTTGACACTAAATCTCTTGGTGTGAGATATGCTATTATGATTTTGGGATAAGTTCATTTTGATTGCCTTGGTGGTGTAGAAATGACTTGTGTAGTTTTGGTGTTTTGTGATTTTTCGTAACAAGTCTCCGTTCAAATATTTGAGCGTTAGTAAGTTACGTGGAGGTTGTTTTTATGGGTTATATTAATAATAAGTGTGAAAATCTATTTTTGGAAACTTTGTTTTGAAAATGATATTTTTTCGGGTTGTCGTAAAAACGAAGAATTGTCGCGTAAGACGTTAGGTTTCGGTATGGGTTCTTATAAAATATCAAGAGTACAAGGTTTTAAGTGTAATAATTAATTTTAATAAAAATAATAAAAAATATATACATAATAGGGGGGCGGCCGATCTAGGGTATTAGGGGGAGATTAGGAAACCAAATTTGATTCTAAATATAATTACCAATTAAAAGTTATCTAGAATTTTCCTTAGTGTATTATAAATACAAAATCAAAACCCCCTCATTCATCCCTTTGAGAATTTCGGCCAAGAACAAGGAGAAGAGAAGAAGAAAATTTTAGGGTTTTATTTTTGAAGGCTAAAATCAAGATCAAGGTATAATTTTCAATACTTATGCTTAATTAATTATTAAAATTCATGTAACAATAATATGATGGATTAGGGTTTATGTTTAATTCTGTAAATTATTATTATAAAACATGTTGGGATCATTAATTAGTAGTATTATGATGATTGGTGAAGAGATTAGGGTTTAAAACTTGTTAATTAATGAGTTAAGTTTCTGGCAGAATATTAAGGTTGTAAAGATTCGATGATATTTAATAGATGGAGATGAGTTAGATCACGAATTTTATGTCTAAATTGTAGTTCAGAGAAAGAGCTTTCCAAAAAGTCCGGCCACGAGTGTTTTCGAGGTCGGAAAGTCAGTCAAACGAATTTTATAAGTTAGGGTGTCAAAACAGTTAAACCGGGACAGATTTAGGTTAGAAGTATTGAGGTCAAAAGTGGTTTAAAAAGTGTAATTTGGGTTAGCCCTTCTGGGGGAATTTAGTTCTATATTATCTTTGACTTTCACGGGAAAATAGGACGATAATAAATTGTGAAAGTATGTCTACTAGGTCAAAACATTTTGGTGTGCGTTCAGATCCGAATCTGGATAGTTGTCAAGTTTGATTTTTCATTGGGTACTTTGTGTGTGTTTTTAGTACATGACCTTCTGGGAGAAGCTTCTATGCTCATGAAGGATCATGGTGAATTTTTGGTGTGAGTTGTGGAGAGTTTTTGGTCGTGATTTTATGTGGTGAAAGTACCCTAAAATTCTGCGTTTTCTGAAAAAGTTTATTTAAGGGATTTAGTGAGTATAAGTGTTTGGTAGAGGTTAGTATGGAGTCTAGGTAATCCATGGTGGGTTATATGAACCTTAGAAATCCATCATATATGTGTGTTACATGGACTATAGCTTTTAGCTTGGTCGCGTGTAATGTGGTATTGTTTTGTTTGTATAGATTGTGGTTTGATAATTTGGAAGCTGCAAGGTTGAGGTGAGTTCATAGTCCCATTTTTACTTTGTTTTAAACTTGGGATGGGAATGATGCTTGTGTAAATTATGATTTTTAAGTTACTGTGATTATGTGTCTAATAAATGCATGGACGTGTAAGTGGTTATCATGTTTGTGCTACATGTTATGATATTGTGGTGTAATGTGATTCTTGGATCGGTGGGCACGTTCCGTCCCAATTAATGTGTGATGTGGTATTTGGATCGGTGGGCACGTTCCGTCCCAAATTATTGGTGGATATTAAATTTGGATCGGTGGGCACGTTCCGTCCCGTTAGTTGGTTATGGTGATTACATGTTAGCTTATATGGTAACTATACTTGTTGTCCTGCTATGTTTTATAATCACAGCGAACTGGTTGCCTTGAGTGATATTGTGTGTCTTAAACCTATGAATCTCACCAACATTATGTTGACGTTTTTAAGCATCATTTTCAGGTGAGCATTCTAAGGCTAAAGTAGAAGGAAGCGACTAGACGAGACTTAGTTGCATTTGAGGATGAATTATCTTTATGTTTTAAATTTGAATAAGTTGGATTTCGATTGTGATACTTGAATGTCTTTCATTAGTACTTTATGTTTTAATGAAGATACCTTGGAGATTGTTTTGGTTATTTTATTTTGGGGTATCGTTACGACACTTTGTGTCTGTACTTTGCTCTATTTATTTGCATGTAGTAATTCTCTATTTAGACACCATGTGTTGTGATGATATCCATGATGTTGCACTCGCGTTTCCGCCATTGGCGAGGTGTGACAGATTGGTATCAGAGCCAGGTTATAGAGAAGTAGGTGGTTGAATCTAGACTATAACCTAGGAGTCCCTCATATAGTTGCATTTAGGGCCTATGTGTGAGTATGGTATTTTATATGCCTATTTTTCTTGAGTTTATGAGTAGTTTCGTCGAGTTTCGGACGTCGATTTGGACCCTCATACTTAGTATCATATGTGTCATTTTTAGCATGGCACCTCTCGCGCGTAACAAGTTTCGTTGGACAATTGTTGTCGCTACTGGTTGCAAGAGGATCGATAGCTTGAGACGGGCTAACATGAGGATTTTAGTTCCTGCTAGCATGTGGCCATGTCTGATCGAGGAAAAGATGACCTTAGTGAACGTGGGTGGAACGGAGATAGAAATGTACGAGACGGAGGTAACCAATAAAGACGGCTACACGATTAAGTACCCTGGAAAGTGTCCCAAATTCCTAGAAGATGGAAGAGCAGTTAGGGATGAGCCTCGTGAATTGTATGGGTTTATGGACCATATAGGGGAGGAAGAAAGGAATCCCGAGAGTGGTTTTACTAGTCGTCCATTACCACAGCCCGAGGGAAACCGAAATGGATGGATAAGTAAAGAGGAAGAGTACGAAGTGGATTCGGACCTAGAGTCTACGACAAGTAGTTGAACCATTCCAAGATAAACGAGAGGGGCAAACGTTAGGATGGAGCTCGAGTCGTGTGTGATTTTGTTTTATTTAGTATTATGTTTTGGGATGTTTTCTGTTGGCTTTAGATGTTTGGTATTATGTTGGATCGCGAATTCCTTAAATTCTGGGGTTTGACCCAAGTAATTAATAATAAGGCTTGAGCGAGTTTGAATATTTTATGTGTGTGATATGTGGTTGATTCCGAGTTTGTGTATGTGTTTTTGTAAGGTGTTATTATTGTTAGGTGTGGTATTGGAAGCGAGTACACATGTGAAAGGATACATCTATAATTATGGGTGGCCAACATAATTATACATGTATCACGACACATGTGGATTTATGACCAATGCTACGTTGACCAATGATGACATGCTTACGTGTAGTATGATTAAATTTAACTGTGATATTTGTGTTAATTGTCTCATTCGATGGGGAATACTTGTGTTAAGTATGACTATGTATTCGCGAATGTCGTGAACAGCGCCTAACGGTATTAATGTTTTGTGTGTCCAGGAAATGGCACCAAAAAGACCAAGACGCCTATTTAAGTCACCAATGAGTGAAGCTTACCGAACGCCAAAGAAGCGGACGCCAAAGAGGCGAAAGCCGGAGCCCACTGCTGGAGAGAGTAACCCCATCTTTCAGCAAATGATCAATCAACAACTGGAAGCCCTATTGCCAGAGATTGTTAACCATGTGAGCGCACAGATGGGTGATGGTGCTCAATCTAATGGTGCTGGAAGTAGTGGGGGTGGCAACAACGGATGCTCCTACAAAGAGTTTATGGCTTGTAAGCCCAAGGAGTACGATGGTAAGGGTGGTGCGATAGTGCTCACTCGATGGATAGAGAAAATGGAAGCAGTGATGGATATTAGTGGCTGTGCTGAAGCTCAGAAAGTCAAGTATGCAACGAGTTCTCTGATCAATAAGGCTTTGACTTGGTGGAACACGCAAGTCCAAGCTAGGGGTAGAGTTGCTGCGATGGGAATGACTTGGGAAGATCTCAAAGCATTGATGATGGAGGAGTTTTGCCCAAGGAATGAGATGCAAAAATTGGAGGAAGAATTTTGGAATCATGCAATGGTTGGAGCTAATCATGCGGGGTATACCGACAGGTTCCATGAGTTAGCTAAGTTGGTCCCTCACTTGGTAACTCCTGAGTCGAAGCGTATTGATAAATACATTCGTGGGTTGGTTCCGCAGATTCGTAGCATGGTTAGGGCTACGGAACCCACGACACTCCAGAGTGCTATTCAGAAGGCTGGAGCACTAACTGATGAAGCGGTTAGGAGTGGAGTACTTGCGAAGACGAGTGAGAAAAGGAAGGAGGAAACTGAAGCAGGTAAGCAGGTTAGTGCTGGTACTGACAATAAGAGAGCAAGGAATGGGAAAGGGTTCGTAGCGGTGAATCCTGTGGTGGCAGCGAGTCCTGCAATGGCAGCTACTCCGGCGGCGACAGGAAACGCCGACAGAAGGGGGTACACTAATCTTGCTCCCAAATGTGTGAAATGCAATGGTTATCATCATGAGCAGGCTGGATGTCGTACGTGTTTCAGGTGTAACAAACTTGGACACTTTGCTAGGGAATGTCGCGCGGTGATTACTCAGGCGACTCCAATCAGCTCGGTTGGCGCAGGGTATGGTCGTAAGGCGTGTTATGAGTGTGGAAGTACGGATCATCTCCAAAATGTGTGTCCCAAGCTAAACATGGCACCTGGTCAGACAGGAAACAGGTTGGCCATTGAAGGAGGTCAAGGGCAAGGATACAACATGAATGCAGCTAAGGGAAAGGCGTTCACCATGAATGCAAACGAGGCACGTCAAGACCCGCACGTCGTTATTGGTACTTTCTCTCTAAATGGTCATTATGCTACTACTTTATTTGATACGGGTGCGGATTACTGCTTTGTGTCCACTGAATTTGCTAAATTATTGAATGTTGAACCTAGTGAGCTTAGGTCTAGTATTGTGATTGAGATAGCTAGCGGTAGGGAAGTAGAGGTTGACAAGGTTATTCGAGGGTGTACTATAGTGTTAGAAGGTATCCCGTTCATGATTGATTTGATACCTTTTGGGCATGGGAGTTTCGATGTGGTGATAGGGATGAGCTGGTTGTCTAAGCATAAGGCTGAGGTTATATGCCACGAAAAGGTAGTTCGTATTCCTTTAGAGAATGGTGTTATACTTCGGATACAAGGAGAATGTGTAGGGAATGAGTTGAAGTCCCTTAAGAACGCAAAGGCCAAAGAGCGTAGCATGAAAGAGATTCCTGTGATGTGTGAATTTCCTGGCCTTTTTCCTGAAGACTTGTCTGGGCTGCCTCCAATCCGTCAGGTTAAATTCCGTATTGAATTGATTCCTAGAGCGGCACCTGTGGCGAAATCCCCATATCGTTTAGCACCCTCTAAGATGCAGGAGTTGTCCGCGCAGTTGCAAGAACTTCAGGATAAGGGGTTTATCCGACCTAGTCACTCTCCGTGGGGAGCACCTTTGTTATTTGTTAAGAAGAAGGATGGTTCGTTCCGGATATGTATTGACTATCGGGAATTGAACAAGTTAACTGTTAAGAATCGGTATCCTCTTCCTAGAATCGATGATCTCTTTGACCAGCTACAAGGTTCTCGATTTTTCTCAAAGATAGATCTACGCTCTGGGTATCATCAGCTGAGAGTGTATGAGGAGGATATTCCGAAGACTGCTTTTAGGACTCGTTATGGACACTTTGAGTTCACGGTTATGCCATTCGGGTTGACAAATGCACCTGCGGTATTCATGGATTTGATGAATCGCGTTTGCAAGCCTTACTTGGATAAGTTCGTGATTGTGTTCATAGACAACATTCTAATTTACTCTAAGTCGAAGGAGGAGCATGGAGAACATTTGAAGTTGATCCTTGGATTACTGGAGAAGGAGTAGTTGTACGCCAAGTTCTCAAAGTGCGAATTTTGGCTTGAGGAGGTACATTTTCTTGGACATGTGGTAAACAGTGAAGGAATACATGTAGACCCTAGTAAGATAGAAGCGGTCAAGAACTGGAAGGCTTCTGCGACGCCGTCTGAAATACGCTCATTCTTAGGATTGGCAGGGTATTACGGAAGATTTATAGCAAAATTTTCGAAAATTGCTAAACCCCTCACTTTATTGACTTAGAAGAATAAGAAGTATGTTTGGGGAGAAGAATAGGAGGTGGCTTTTCAGTCACTAAAGGATAGTTTGTGTAATGCACCTATTATGACGTTACCAGATGGGCCAGATGATTTTGTTGTGTATTGTGATGCGTTGAATCAAGGATTTGGGTGTGTACTAATGCAGAGGGGTAAGGTGATAGCTTATACATCCAGACAACTCAAGATTCATGAGAAGAATTATACCACTCATGATTTAGAGCTTGGTGCGGTAGTGTTCGCTCTCAAGAATTGGAGACATTATCTGTATGGCACAAAGAGTGTTGTTTATACGGATCATAAGAGTCTTCAGCATATTTTTACTCAGAAGGAGTTGAATATGCGACAAAGGAGATGGATTGAATTGTTTAGTGATTATGATTGTGAGATTCACTATCATCCTGGAAAGGCGAATGTGGTAGCCGATGCTTTAAGTAGAAAGGAAAGGATTAAGCCTAAGCGTGTGCGAGCAATGTGCATGACGTTGCAGTCGGGAATTAAGAGTAAGATATTGGCAGCACAAGAGGAAGCTCTTAAGGATGAGAATGCGACCGCTGAGATGCTGCGTGGATTGGATCAACAGATGGAGAAAAAGGAGGATGGTGGACTGTATTTCTTAGATAGAATATGGGTTCCATTGGTAGGAGATGTAAGGAAGTTGATCATGGATGAGGCTCATAAGACGAGATACTCAATTCATCCAGGATCTGACAAGATGTATTACGATCTTAGAGATGCTTATTGGTGGCCAGGAATGAAGAGGGAAATAGTTGAGTATGTTAGTAAGTGTCTGACTTGTTTAAAAGTTAAGGTTGAACATCAGAAACCCTCTGGGTTGTTACAACAGTCGCCGATTCCTGAGTGGAAATGGGAGAATATAACGATGGATTTTATTACTAAGTTGCCTCGAACAAGTAATGGACATGACACGATATGGGTCATAGTGGACAGGCTGACAAAGTCTGCACATTTTCTGGCCATTCGTGAGGATTATAAGATGGAGAAGCTGGCAAGAATCTATATTAATGAGATTGTGGCGAGACACGGTGTGCCTGTGTCGATTATCTCTGATCGCGATGGTAGGTTTACCTCGCGGTTCTGGCAATCGTTGCAAAGGGCGTTGGATACACGATTGGATATGAGCACTGCTTATCATCCGCAGACGGATGGGCAAAGTGAGCGAACGATTCAGACTTTGGAAGATTTACTTAGGGCATGTGCTATTGATTTTGGAGGAAGCTGGGATACTCATCTACCTTTGGCGGAGTTTTCCTATAATAATAGCTATCATTCCAGTATTAGGTGCGCACCATTTGAAATGTTATATGGAAGGAAATGTAGATCGCCTGTTCTATGGGCAGAGGTTGGGACAAGCCAACTAATTGGTCCTGAACTAGTGCAAGAGACTACGGATAAGGTGTTTCAGATTAAGGAAAGACTTAAGGCAGTGAGAGATCGCCAAAAGAGTTATGCGGATAATCGCCGTAAGCCTTTAGAGTTTAGTTTTGGTGATTTTGTGATGTTGAAAGTGTCTCCTTGGAAGGGTGTTGTGCGTTTCGGTAAGAAAGGCAAATTAGCACCAAGATATTTAGGGCCGTTCGAGATTACGGAAAGAATTGGACTTGTGGCATATCGGTTGAAATTGCCTGAAGAGTTAAGTAGTGTGCATGATACGTTTCACGTATCTAATTTGAAGAAATGTTTGGCGGATGCTAGTTTGCATGTGCCATTAGATGAGATTAAGATTGATAAGACCCTTCATTTTGTTGAGGAACCTGTTGAGATTATGGATCGAGAGGTCAAGAGTATGAAGCGTGGTAAGATAGCGTTGGTAAAGGTACGTTGGAATTCCAAGCGTGGTCCTTAGTTTACTTGGGAACGTGAGGATCAGATGAGGTCCAAGTACCCGAAGTTGTTTGCTGAGAAGATGGATGAGACGAGCTATTAAATCTCGGGACGCGATTTCCCTAGGTGGGGGATGATGTAACAACCGTGATTTTAGCAGGTTAGTTTGACTAATAGTCTCAACCTATCTAACTTTTGTTTGGTGTGTACTATGTGTTATATGTGGTATATGTGCGGTATATGTGTGATAAGTACGTGTGTTGGCACTAAATCCCTTGGTGAAGGATCATGGTGAATTTTTGGTGTGAGTTGTGGAGAGTTTTTGGTCGTGATTTTATGTGGTGAAAGTACCCTAAAATTCTGCGTTTTCTGAAAAAGTTTATTTAAGGGATTTAGTGAGTATAAGTGTTTGGTAGAGGTTAGTATGGAGTCTAGGTGATCCATGGTGGGTTATATGAACCTTAGACATCCATCATATATGTGTGTTACATGGACTATAGCTTTTAGCTTGGTCGCGTGTAATGTGGTATTGTTTTGTTTGTATAGATTGTGGTTTGATAATTTGGAAGCTGCAAGGTTGAGGTGAGTTCATAGTCCCATTTTTACTTTGTTTTAAACTTGGGATGGGAATGATGCTTGTGTAAATTATGATTTTTAAGTTACTGTGATTATGTGTCTAATAAATGCATGGACGTGTAAGTGGTTATCATGTTTGTGCTACATGTTATGATATTGTGGTGTAATGTGATTCTTGGATCGGTGGGCACGTTCCGTCCCAATTAATGTGTGATGTGGTATTTGGATCGGTGGGCACGTTCCGTCCCGTTAGTTGGTTTTGGTGATTGCATGCTAGCTTATATGGTAATTATACTTGTTGTCCTGCTATGTTTTATAATCACAGCGAACTGGTTGCCTTGAGTGATATTGTGTGTCTTAAACCTATGAATCTCACCAACATTATGTTGACGTTTTTAAGCATCATTTTCAGGTGAGCATTCTAAGGCTAAGGTAGAAGGAAGCGACTAGACGAGACTTAGTTGCATTTGAGGATGAATTATCTTTAAGTTTTAATTTGAATAAGTTGGATTTTGATTATGATACTTGAATGTCTTTCATTAGTACTTTACGTTTTAATTGAAGATACCTTGGAGATTGTTTTGGTTATTTTATTTTGGGGTATCGTTACGACACTTTGTGTCTGTACTTTGCTCTATTTATTTGCATGTAGTAATTCTCTATTTAGACACCATGTGTTGTGATGATATCCATGATGTTGCACCCGCGTTTTCGCCATTGGCGAGGTGTGACATACTCGAACCAACTTCACCATGGTTAACTAATCTCCAAATTTCTCCAAATTTCTGCATCATTTACAGGTTGAATGTATGTGCGAGCAACTCGAGAAGGCACAAGCTGCAGATCAACACAATTCAACCCATTAAAAGTGTTCTTTGCAGGATCTGGTATGTGATTTTTAAATTTCGTTGTGAAAATGTCTTTTGTAGGTTTGTAAGTATAGTAATTATGTAATGCGACGGTAACGGATGAAGACAGATTTGTGAACAACTTGAGTGGCTGTAATCGAGCAGCAATGGGTCGGGTCAGCCTAATTGACCAGCAATAAGCACTTTTAATGAGATAAAATGTTTTTCTAATAAGGGGACCGGAGTTACTAATTCTAAAATGTCTTTGCTGCACAAATATTGCAGCGACCGAACAGCGTTTTAAAACCACTTTTTTGCACAAAAAATTGTGCATCAAAACTAGAGGTGGCAATTTGTGCCCGCAATGAAAAAAATGGGCTAATTTTGGCTAATTTTTAAAAGATTTGGGCACATTTAGCCCTATCCTTTTTTTGAAATGGGCACATTTAGCCCATTGAAATGTTAAATGGGCACAACGGGCACATATTTTCTCTCAATTAGAGAACATTATAATCGTTTTTGAAGAAAAACTTATATATATAATATATTTAATTTTTTAAATATAAATGAGTTATTACGTTTAAGGAATTTTTTTCGTCATTTTCGGTCTTCTATAAAGCGATTTGTATAACATGTGCCCGTTTAGCCCGTGCCCGTTTAAGACCGTGCCCATTCTAGCCCGTGCCCGTTCTAGCCCGTGCCCGCCCGGCCCGCCCGTTTTGCCACCTCTAATCAAAACAACCATCTAGAGTCAAATTTCAGCAACAAAAAAACTATTTTAAAAACAACTTTTTCCCTCAGAAATTTCAGCAACTAAACAGCTTTTTAAAACCACTTTGCTACAAAAATTTAACCATCCAAAAAGGTGGTGCACAAATACGGGTCATATGAAGGCGTTTTGTTATCAAACAACAGAAGCAACGACGGTTGGGTTATATGAAGCTGAAAGAATCACAGTGGTTGAATCCAGTGATGTTTCGATCATCACTTCTGATATGGAAGATATTGAACAATAGGTGTAAAGCATTCACAATGTATCCCTTTTTTAAAATCATTTTTCATGAGAAAAGATTTTGCTACTGTTTTGGTCATACAATTGAAATGTTACAGGTTGAATAGGACAACAGTGGCAGATGGTATTCAGCTTTCACTGGTACGTGTAGTGGACAAGCTTCAGCTAAGCCGAGGAAACTAAAAACCATGACAATGGTATGAATTTTTGTTTAATTTTCTTATAATGTGGTCGACCCGAGTATTTCATCTCTTACGGTTCAAATGGGAAAGCCAATAGAATTAGCTAAAAAGCAAACTGACAAAATATGTCAAACGTGTTGAAAGTTATTAATGTGTATTTAATTCCAGTTTATTTGTAATCATAATAAGCACTTTAACGTGCTTACTTAAAACTGTTCATTTCCTTTAAAAGTAAGCAAATAAGCAGTTTCATATTCTTTTTGTCCCACCATTCTCGATTGATAAATCTGCTTTTGTGTGTACACTCCATTGAAACACTACAAATATCTCAATATGATGTGATACTGAAAATCGTAAATATGTCTTTGTTGGTTTTCTGCTTATGCAGCCACATGATGAAGAACCAGAGGAGGAGATGGACTTTTAGTTCAATAATGAGTTTATACTCATGAAATCATATCATATTATCATATTAATGGAAACAGGTTGGGCATGACCGTGTCATGCAGTGTCTTGAAGCAATGCCAAACACTCCACAGGTTGGTTAATTCTCATATTCACTTCTTAATTCAAAATATAACTAAACTAATTATTAATTTTCAATTTCAGGATATCTCCCATATGCTCCTCAGCTTAGACCATCTCCTGTGAATAAGCTCCTTAAATGACAAACAAAGCAGACAAAAAACAGTTACGCCAAGCCAAAAGAGGAAAACGGGATGCCACATGCAGTTGTGCCAGCTGGAACATCAGAAGAGAAACCGGTAAACCAGTAGCTGCTGATCCTCTTGGAGATGCAAGAAGCAAAGTGCAAGAAGAGATTGGGAAAAAGTTTGTTGCAATGATGGCGAATGGTAGTTTCATTACCACCAAACCATGCACAAATCTCTTCAAAGAGAGTTTTTGCATCTGGATACTTGCTAAAGGATAGCATCTGTTCACCAGGAATGGTCATAAGCAACAAGTTTCTTGCTTTTTGATCATTTCTCTTCTGTATCCTTTCTTCATTTGAAACTGGTCCAGTATTTCTTTGTCTTACTGTTTTGCCGTCAATGATAGCATCTGAATAGCCTAGTGAAAAAGAATCACCATATGTAATGATATCCCAGAGAGCATAATCTTGAACCATAAAATATTGCTCAATTCTCAACCTCCATAGCTCAAACTCATTTTGTTTGATCATGGGCAACTTTGCAGCAACATTTGTAGCAGTATCCTGAACATCCATTTCTTAAGCTTCTTCTTCTAAATCAACTATATCAGCCTTGCTCTGATACCACTTGTTAGGATTCGACACACGGTTAAGGTGGTTAAACCTTTTGTACTTTGTGTGTATGATATATTGAGTTTATATGATTAAGAATGCGGAATCTACTTAATCACACTTAGAAGGTTATTTGTGTTATGGAAATGGAACAGTTGTGTTTGTTATATGACAATGAACAAATGAAAGATTATCACCAAACGATTCAATATTATTAAGATAATAATACGAGTGATCTTGAGATATCACTAGGGTTACAACCTTGAATCTTAAGTTTCTATTTCTTGTGATATTGTTTTTGTTCTATGTTCTTGAGAGATATATTTTGCACTATAAGTTTAACACACTATTGGACACACTTATCTCTAGTCTAATATCTTTCTTTTATAACATAAGAAAGATCTTTACATTAATGTTAAGTCTTGTCAAACAACTTGCTAGCTTATCTTATGTGTGTCAGTACATAAGATACAACATGTATCTGTGTACACAACTTGTTAACTAAGAGAATAAGATAAAGACTGAGCACATGGAGTAAGATATTATCTACCATGTATTATTGACTTTTAGTCAACCAGACTTAATATCTTCATCAAGCAGACTTAACTCTGATAGTCACCAGAATTAACACTTGACTTAACCACCAAACTTAACTTCAACGACCAGACTTTAACCAGCAGATAACCAGCAGATTTAACTTTGGAACTCACCAGACTTAACTCCACTGCTACCAGGTTTAATCACTTGAGAGATTTTCCCGATACTTAAACTTCAGAATATTTAATTCCTAACAATCCTCCCCTAAACATGTGAATCCAATTCAACATGTTTCTGAATTAAATTATGGATTGTGAAGATCTTTCAAACACTTCATAGTCAGACCCTTGGACTGAACTTTCTTCTATTCTGAAAGATTAAAATCCATCTCAGTAACTTATCTGCTTTCTGATCTTTGACTTCAACAATATCATACACACATCTTTAGACTTAAAACATTGACCTAACAGATGGTGCAATTTCCTTGGATGGAGGAATTATAAGAGGCAATGGTGCTGTGTATCTTGGATGATTGTTTCAACAAGTGAAATCATCTATCAGCATGCCTTTGCAAGTGATGAACAAACGTAGTGAACTGAAATTGAAACTGAAAGCTTTCTTCGTTTGACCTAGATAGAACTTTCTCCTTTGGAATGCTTCATCCTTTCTGAATATATATATAATACTCCAGAATCAGCTCTATTCTTGTCATTTTCAACTTCCTCATCATCTTGTATGCTCTTGTCTTTTCCTCCCTTTCACTGGTTAATCTTCCAACTTTATTTCCTCCCCTGAGATGCAAATAACATTTCCTCCCCTGTTTGGAAGATCTCTCACAATGTATCTCTCCCCATCATCTGAGCTATCAATTAGAACTTGTTATCAGACAATGTTGTACATGTAGCCATCAATTCCTTAAGAGTTTAATTTGCTGCCCTCATCACTTCTAGGTGTGTTAACTCCTATGAGAGGTGATTCATGGGGCAATAACTCATAATCCATCAGTTGATGGTTTTCTGAGTCATTTTTATTTCAAAAACAACCTTTAAAAAAAATTTGACTTTTAGCAGTATGCATATGATTTTAGTATGAAAAATCATACTGCTTTCAACCATTTTGAAGGGATTAAGTGTATAACAGACACTTAATCAAGATTTTGGTTTAAAGCAACCTCTGGTTGTGTGAGAACCAATGTTTTCAGTTATAAATAACTGCCTGTGTAAAGATAAACCTATTCAAAAGGCTTTCTTGACAGGGTTTCCAGCTCATAGCAATTGTTGCCTCTAACACAAGTGTTAGATTCACTTTTACTAGCTGTTCTTTCTATCAGATGTCCTTAGACTTGCTCATTATACTTAAAAGTATAAAATGATAGAAAGTGAGTTGAATCAGTTACTGTCTGATCAACTAAGTCATCAATTCAATGTAAAATATGATAACCAGGTTTCAAGAAAGTAGTTTTAAAGAATTAATGAACTTAGGTATAAACCTTTGTTAATGTTAGGAATATAAATATTCATGTAAAGACTCGGTTACCCCGAGTATCTATTTAGCATTCACATAGCTCGTAGGCTTATTAATATTAGGTTAGTAATATTAGTATTATTAGTATTATTAGTTTAGTCGTATTTATATTTGTGGAGTGGGTCGGGGCTTTCCCCACTGTCAGCTCACTCCACAGCCCACTAGGGGCACCAATATTAGGAACTATATAAACCCCTTCCCACACATGGGAAGGGTTGGAACTCTCATTTCACTTCAATCTAATTTTTCACATTTTGCTTTCAAGAGTTTCTCACTCTCTCTCTAGTTCATCTTCCACCTAACTCAAACATGGAATTCTTGATCTTTCAAGATCCAAGGCCACCCGAATAGATCCACATAATCAAAAGGTTAGATCTTACAATTGGTATCAAGAGCCAAGGTTAGGTTCAATTGATTGTGTGCTTCTCGTTTTTTTTTGGGTTGGTTCGAAAATTTGTTCACTTTGTGTTACTGTTTAAAGTGGTGTGCTTCTCGTGTTTTTTGGTTGGTTCAAAAAAAATTAGTTCACTTTGTGTTATTGTTTAAAGTGGTTCGAATATTATTTCATTTGATGATACTGCTTAAAGTACATAGTGGCTTTCAAGTCCAATATTTCATTTTAGGTCCATATCATGTTGGGTTTTTCAGTCCACAATATGTAGATTTGGTTTGCTTACTCTAACATCTCACAGTCTACTGGTTCACATGTTTGCTTGCTCACGGTTTTGATAATTTTGGGTATAAAAGTTAGACTTTATTCAAGAAGTCAAATTTTGGGCTCTAAACGGTTAAGGAGTTGATTAGATGGTACCTCAAAACTATTTTAAGTGGTTTTGACAAGTTTTTCTTGACTGCTGTTTGAACATCCGGTGCACATTCTTGCCAGCGGTTTGAGCTTGTTCTTGGTAGTGGTTTGACTAACTTCTTTGCAGCGGTTTGTGATTATTAATGTACGACTTTTGTTTGTAACTTAAACTGGAATAGCGGTTTGTCAAAAAGTGTGACTGTGCTTTGGATAGTAGCTAAAACGGGAAAGTGACAAACTGGTGAAAGGGACCATACCTGTCTGCTACGGTTTTGTCCTCTTGCTCTGGCGGTTTGACCAAAAGGTGGCGGTTTGACCAAAGGTGGCGGTTTGACCAAAAGGTGGCGGTTTGACCAAAGGTAGCGGTTTGACTGACGTTTGACTGTGGCGGTGTAACACCCCAACCCGACAAGGGTAAAGATATCACAAATATATGGTTTCATATCAGAACAACATAGTATCCATAAAATCAAAATAGCGGAAGTCAATACATAATCCAATAATAAGTCAACATGACTTATATCCAAATGAAAGGAAAATAAAGAAGTACATGAGTTCAATGCCTAAACAATGGCAACATAAAGTCCAAAGAAATCAAATGATAGATAAGCCATAAGAACAAGCTTCACTCAAGTGCACTCAAACCCCAAAGCCAAGCCCGGCTCCTAGCTTAATTACCTGCCGCGGGAAAAGAAAACGCGGCTGAGCTACTAGAGCTCAGTGAACAGATATAGCGTAACAAGCAGTAACATAATGAATAATACATGAGTAAATGAGAATGGAAACATGAGTACAAGATAAGAAGACATGGTAAGAATACATGGTGTCATAAGGGAAAGGATAAAAGTATATGGTAAAGGAAGGTCAGTAATCCACTACGAGCCCATAACATAACATGAATCATAATCATAATCATAATCGTAAACATGCAGAGGGGAGACCTCTTAGTATCCTGTATATATATGAGGGGTGACCTCATCATGGGTTGGAGTAGCTAGCTCCCGGAGTGTGAAAGACGTGTATCGCACACACCATCAGTCACCATGAATATCATAACATAACATAACATAACATGTACATGAACAAATCTAGGATGCATCCATACGCCCCAGGTGGCCATAATCTGCCTCTACGTAAACATAACATGCAGGGACGGGACAGGTCATCACTCTCCTGCCCTAGAGTCATGCCATCGGTGCATCGACTGACATGGACATGAAACCCTCATGCCTAGTGAGTGGCTCGTAGTATCAAACTGAGGGTAAAGGTCAAGTATCATGGATCATGTTTTAAGTTTACTTGCATAGGTCAATATCATGTTTCATAAGTTCATAATCATGGTTCATAATCATGGTTCATAAGTAAAGGTTCATGAGCAAAGGTTCATAAGTAAAGGTTCATGTCATGATGGTTCAATAATCGGAGTCATAAAAGAGCATGAAGGCCTCTTATCAAAGAAGCAGAATATCTGTACCTTATTGCTTGACAAAGATCACACTGAAAAGATGATAACGAGCACAGGATTACTCCCTCTTCACACCTAGAGGAGTAAAGACATGATTACTAAAGATCCCATTTCCATATTAAGTAACTTTCTATTTTTAGCAGGTTTCCATTTTTAGAAAGTTTCCTTATTTAGTAAGTTTCTATATTTAGTAATATTTCCATAATTATAAATTAGGTTAAGTTAATATTAGTTTTATTCAAGTTTACACTTTATACCCTTGAGGTTTCATAATTTTACATGTTTGGTCCCTTAGTTAATAAATTTACATATTAAGCCCTAATTATTCATGTTAACATGTTTAGTCCTTAGTTTTATCAATTTACATATTATATCCTTATTTTAAGTGATGTACGATTCATAACCCTTATAAAATAGATTTTACAACTTTAGTCCCTCATGTTATAACAATTTCATTATTAGTCCTTATTTTATATAAATCGTCCTTTAATTAATAATAATTACATATACGCCCTTTAAATTATCCAAATGACATAAAACCCTTTAAATAATATTTATCACACGAATCATACTTAAGTTTCCCAAAATTACACGTTTAGTCCCTCTAGTTTAATTAATTATAAAATTGACTTAAACTTTAATATAATTTCAAAATAAACCTTTAAACGCTTATTTTACACAAAGGGCCCTTCCAATAAATTTTCATACGACATCCCACAGGTTCTAAAAAGTTTCAAAAGTCCCACAAGTTATATAAAAGTACAAATCGACCCTTATGGTTTTACAACAAATCGTAAGGCCCTTTCTTTAATCTAATTCAAACCCTAACTTAACCAAATCATTATCTAATCATTACCCTTCATTTAATATTTCAAAACAAGCCCTAATTCATGCCTAAAACCCTAGATCGATTGGGTTATTATTTTTCCCAATTATTTTCAAAAACCCGGTTTTAACTTTAATTCGAAAAACAATTCTAGAGGCCATGATAAATTAAATACATATTTTTCTCATGTTAACATAATCATATTGTGTCCATAAAATTACTCATAGGGTTTAGTTCAATCGATTACATGTATTTTAGAATTATGGGTCGATTTATAGATTAATTCTCAAACGACAGAAAGATCATGCATGAGTCGAATAGCACAATTTATATGGTGTTCATACTGATCATAGAGTAAGGGAAAATTGTCAAACCAAGATTCGAACGTGTAGAATAAGCCAAATGAATTATAGCACTCGATGGGGTTCCAAATTCACCATGACTTCACGAGCTCTTTCACAACCTTGAAAACAGTTTTCATAGATCATATTCGACATGAGGAACATGGTAAAAATGATGGACGAATTTAGTTTGGCTCGTATGAATTATTTTAGAGTATACCTTATACGTATAGCGCGACTAGGAAATTAATTCCCACGATCGAATCAGCCACCACCAGCCTCCAAGCTAATTTTCGTAGGTTATAAATGAGTAATAGAACGTGAGAAAAATGATAAATGGAGTGTACAAAAATCGTAGCATCGATTTGGAATTATTACCTCAAAACAAAGGTTCGACAAGAAAGGATTTGCCACGAATGAAACAGTCCACGAACACCTCTAGGATTATTTTTCTAGTACTCCTTAGGCTCCAAGGATCGTGAGAAAAATAGGTATCAACCTTGGAAAAATCGGATCCCCAAAGGACGAATTATTTTAGGTTTTTTAGGGTTTTCTTTGGATCGAATAATGGTTTTGTGAAGAAGAAAGGGATATGGGACTATTTTAAATGAAGAATGCCGTGTAGGGGGGGATTAGAAGGCCAAAATTTCGGATCCCATAGTTGGCCAAATCAATCTAGATATTTGATTAGTATTTTCCTTATTTAAGTTATCTTTAATTAAATAATTAATTGTACATAATATATGAATTCGGCCTAAGTAACATTTATAGGGTCCATGTGACTTATTTCATGTGTTATATGATACTTGGAATAGTTTGGTACCTTAATTTATTAGTTTGTTAAGCTTTGGAATCAATTTGGTGCAATTTGGACTAGTTATGCAAAAGTTTTAGATCATAGGGGCATTTTGGTCTTTTTACATATTTTAGATTTTCAGGTATTACAACTTCTTCCCCACTAAAAGAAAAATTTCGTCCTCGAAATTTGCAAGGACACAGGAAAGGAAACATGACAGAGATGAAACGGAACATACCAGATCAAAACATGAAATGAGGATAACTCGATCGTATCGATTCTTCGGTCTCCCAGGTTGCCTCGCGTGCTGGGTGATTCCGCCAAAGAATCTTTACAAAAGGAATGACTTTATTTCTCATGACGCGTTCCTGACGCTCTAAAACCGCTTCCGGTTCTTCAGATAAGGTCATATCGGGGCGGATTTGATCAAACGGATAAGAAGCCACATGTAGAGGGTGATAATTGTATCCCCTCAAAAGAGATACATGAAATACATTATGAACATGAGCCAACTGAGGTGGCAAAGCTAGACGATACGAGACTTCTCCGATACGCTCCAGAATTTCAAAGGGTCCAATAAACCGAGGGCTGAGCTTGCCTTTAATACCAAAACGCTTGACGCCTCGGAACGGAGATACTTTAAGAAATACCCGGTCACCGACATTAAACTCTAGATCCCGACGGTGTTTATCCGCATAACTCTTTTGACGTGCCCGTGCCTCTTTCAATTTCTCCTTAGCCGTGGCAACCTTTTCATTTGTGACCTCAATCATCTCAGGTCCTTCAAGAATACGTTCCCCTACTTCATTCCAACATACCGGTGCTCTGCACTTTCGCCCATATAACATCTCAAAAGGTGCCATATCGATGCTCGCGTGCCAACTGTTATTATAAGCGAACTCTACCAAACACAGGTAGTCGTCCCAACTACCCGTCCATTCCAATGCACACGCTCGTAACATATCCTCTAATGTCTGGATGGTCCTCTCCGACTGACCATCAGTTTGGGGATGAAAAGCGGTACTGAACTTAAGACGAACACCCCAAACTTTATGTAGTCCCTTCCAGAAGCGCGAAGTAAAACGAGGATCACGATCAGAAACGATAGAAGAAGGAGTGCCATGCAATCTAACAATCTCCTGCGTGAAAATCTCGGACAACTTACTAACACTGTAGCTCATACGGATGGGTAAGAAATGAGCGGATTTAGTTAGCCGATCAACGACCACCCAAATCGCATCATGCTTCCTACGAGTCAACGGTAAACCACAAACAAAATCCATAGAAATTTCATCCCACTTCCAAACTGGAATCTCCAAAGGCTGTAATAACCCACTAGCTCTCTGGTGTTCAATCTTGACCTGCTGACAGGTCATACATCTAGCTACAAACGATGCCACATCCTGCTTCATGCCGCTCCACCAGAATTGTTGCTTTAGATCCCGATACATCTTGGTTGAACCAGGATGTATAGAAAAAGGAGAACTATGAGCCTCAGTCAACAAGGCCTCACGTAGATCCGAATCATCAGGAACACATAATCGATCTCCACACCATACAATACCACTACCATCTACCCGAAACTCAGACTGCTTACCTTCCTCGACATTCTGCACAATAGCCCAGAGTTCACCATCGTCCTTCTGAGCTTCCTTAATCCGCAGCATCAAGTTCGATTCCACTTTTAAACTCGCCCAATAACCACTAACGCCCTTTACACATATCTCAACCTCTAACCGCTCTAAGTCCTGAAGAATACGAGGCTCGATATTTATACTAGCAATCATACCCGACTTCCTGCTGAGTGCATCGGCAACAACATTCGCCTTGCCGGGGTGATACTGGATATTAGTGTCATAATCTTTCAGAAGCTCCAACCATCTCCTCTGCCTCATGTTGAGCTCCTTCTGGGTAAATATGTATTTGAGACTCTTATGATCCGTGAAGATATCACATGATTCACCGTATAAGTAATGTCTCCATATTTTCAACGCAAATACCACAGCTGCCAACTCTAGATCATGGGTCGGATAATTTTCCTCATAGGGTTTTAACTGCCTTGAAGCATAGGCAATTACTTTCCCGTTCTGCATGAGAACACAACCTAAACCCTTCTTGGAAGCATCACTATAAATCTGAAATCCTCCCGAACCCGACGGTAAGGTCAAAATAGGTGCAGACACTAGCCGTCGTTTCAACTCCTCAAAACTCTGCTCACGCTCATCCGTCCACACAAACTTTTCACCTTTTCTCATCAATTGAGTCAACGGTAAAGCCAACTTCGAAAACCCCTCGACAAAGCGTCGATAATAGCCAGCTAAACCCAGAAAACTCCTGACTTCGGTTACCGTGGTAGGTCTTGGCCATTTTGTGATAGCCTCGACCTTAGCTGGATCCATGGTAATCCCATCTGCAGACACGACGTGACCAAGGAAAGCAACTCGGTCCAACCAGAATTCACACTTGGAAAATTTAGCGTATAATTTCTGCTGCCTCAGAATACCCAAAACAGTACGCAAATGCTGCTCGTGCTCTTCCGCTGACTTAGAATATACCAGAATATCATCAATGAAGACGATGACGAATTTATCAAGGAATTCATGGAAAACCCGGTTCATTAAGTCCATAAATACTGCAGGAGCATTTGTTAACCCAAAAGGCATAACTAAAAACTCATAATGTCCATACCGAGTACGAAAAGCAGTCTTAGAAATGTCCTGCTCTTTAACCCGCAACTGGTGATAACCAGATCGCAAGTCAATCTTGGAGAATACTTTAGCACCCTGCAACTGATCAAATAAATCATCGATGCGTGGTAGCGGATAACGGTTCCGAATAGTGATGCGGTTTAACTCCCGGTAATCGATACACAACCGCATAGACCCATCTTTCTTCTTTACAAAAAGTACAGGAGCACCCCATGGTGACACACTTGGACGAATAAATCCACAGTCCAATAACTCTTCTAGCTGCTCCTTTAACTCCTTGAGTTCCACCGGTGCCATCCGGTACGGAGCCTTAGAGATAGGCTCAGCGCCGGGAATCAGATCGATAGTAAATTCAACCTCTCTGGCCGGAGCAAGACCAGGAAGTTTTTCAGGGAAAACATCAGAAAATTCCCGAACAACATGAACAGTATTAATAGCAGGACCTTCCGTAGAAGAATCTTTAACAGAGGCCAAATAACCTTGGCAACCATGAGATATTAGAGTCCTTGCTTTCAAAGCAGAGATAATTTTCACAGATTTTAGAGAGCGTGTTTCATGAAAAACAAATTCAGGTTGAGTTAGATCACCAAAAATTACTTTTCGAGCATGACAGTCAATGATGGCTCTATGAAAAGATAACCAATCCATGCCGAGAATAACATCGAAATCAACCATGTCCAAAGGAAGTAGATTTGCCGAACGAATCCGGTCATCGAATCGTATAGGACAATTCACATATTCATGATTAATAAGAATACTGAGTTTCATGGGAGTAGAGAGGGATACTTGATTACTTAGTGGTGTTGGTAATATTTTAAGTTTCTTTACCAGATTCATAGATATAATCGAGTGTGTAGCTCCAGTATCAAAAAGTGTGAAAATAGCGTGATCACCAATATATAAAACACCCGTAATCGTACCTGAAGACTGAGCCGCCTGGTCTCGAGTCATAGAATATACGCGGCCAGTGTTGGGTGGAGGGGGAGGTAGATAGTTCCCGGTTTTCTCCGGGTTTTGCTTGGGACAATCTTTCACACGATGCTCTGTCGAGCCACATCCAAAACAAGTCCCAGAAGCCCGACGACATGGTCCATTGTGGCGCTTGCCACACGTAGTACAAATAGGATAAGTATATGAACCCCCAGATGCACCTCCCTGAGAACTAGAACCCGGAGCCCTGTTCTGCTGACTACCCTTAGCAGTCTGGTCTCTCCACTGTTTCTGACTGGTGTTGCACCCCGAGCGATCATCTCCCTGCCTAGGAGTGAACCTGGAATCCTGCCCTCTAGTATCCGACCTCTTCTGATCATAGTTCCTGCCAGCCTGACCCTGATGGTCGTATCGTCGATCCCCCTGACCACGAGAATCATAACTCCTGTCATTTCGGCCCTTAAAATCCCTGTTCTGACCCTGAGTCTGAATCCTATCCCCATCTCTGTTTCTCTTATAACCAGATCCCTGATGAAATATCTCGATATTGCGAGCAGCGTCGCAACATTCTGCCGGGTCTTTAAACTCATCATTAAGTATGCGGTCTAGTACCCACCTAATACAATAGTAGAAAAAAAATGTATTAATGTCTATTGGTACCAACCATCAACTTAAATAGGTTACTAACCTCTTGAGTCCCCATTTGTATTGCCTAGCCTGCTGCTTAGAATCTCCAGCAAGCGGACCCACAAAACTCACTAATCGCTGAAACCGCTCCAGATACTGCCCAGCATTTTCAGAATCAAGCTGAGAGATAGTGTTGTACTCCCTAATGAACCTCTGCTGCTCGGAAGCAGGGAAATACCGATTATAGAACGTGGTACGGAAATCAGCCCATGAACATCCAAGAACATATGCGTCACCACCTTTAGCTTCTTTATGCGCTTTCCACCAGTTGAGCGCGTCACCTTCTAGCTTGAACACAGCCAGACGAGTCTTGAACCCGTCTTCACAACCTAACACCTCGAACAGTTTCTCCATGTGGGTGATCCAGTCTTCTGCTGCCTGAGGAGTAGCAGCAGAAGTGAAGGACAACGGCTTGAGTTTATTAAAACTCTCCAGCCACCCATTAATAGTAGTGGGTCGGCCCCCACCACCAGAAGAACTGCCAGCACCCCCAGATGGACCAGCTCCACCACTGATAAGCCGGTTGACCACCGCCTCAGTGTTAAGGCCCGGTAGCAGACGGGCTACAGCATTAGCTATCATTTCCTCCAGATTGGGGATTTCAGCATCTCCTCCACTGTTATACTCCTGGTGACGAGTGTTAACCATCTATAGAATTATGAAGACGATTAGTAAGGTGAAACAAAATATGACAGAGCAGAATACGGAAAAGAGTACGCGAAAGGAAAACCTAATGTCTACCCAATCCTCACAGGTCAAAGGCCTAAGCCAACGGGTTTCGGAAACCTGTCTCTGATACCATAAATTGTAACACCCCAACCCGACAAGGGTAAAGATATCACAAATATATGGTTTCATATCAGAACAACATAGTATCCATAAAATCAAAATAGCGGAAGTCAATACATAATCCAATAATAAGTCAACATGACTTATATCCAAATGAAAGGAAAATAAAGAAGTACATGAGTTCAATGCCTAAACAATGGCAACATAAAGTCCAAAGAAATCAAATGATAGATAAGCCATAAGAACAAGCTTCACTCAAGTGCACTCAAACCCCAAAGCCAAGCCCGGCTCCTAGCTTAATTACCTGCCGCGGGAAAAGAAAACGCGGCTGAGCTACTAGAGCTCAGTGAACAGATATAGCGTAACAAGCAGTAACATAATGAATAATACATGAGTAAATGAGAATGGAAACATGAGTACAAGATAAGAAGACATGGTAAGAATACATGGTGTCATAAGGGAAAGGATAAAAGTATATGGTAAAGGAAGGTCAGTAATCCACTACGAGCCCATAACATAACATGAATCATAATCATAATCATAATCGTAAACATGCAGAGGGGAGACCTCTTAATATCCTGTATATATATAAGGGGTGACCTCATCATGGGTTGGAGTAGCTAGCTCCCGGAGTGTGAAAGACGTGTATCGCACACACCATCAGTCACCATGAATATCATAACATAACATAACATAACATGTACATGAACAAATCTAGGATGCATCCATACGCCCCAGGTGGCCATAATCTGCCTCTACGTAAACATAACATGCAGGGACGGGACAGGTCATCACTCTCCTGCCCTAGAGTCATGCCATCGGTGCATCGACTGACATGGACATGAAACCCTCATGCCTAGTGAGTGGCTCGTAGTATCAAACTGAGGGTAAAGGTCAAGTATCATGGATCATGTTTTAAGTTTACTTGCATAGGTCAATATCATGTTTCATAAGTTCATAATCATGGTTCATAATCATGGTTCATAAGTAAAGGTTCATAAGCAAAGGTTCATAAGTAAAGGTTCATGTCATGATGGTTCAATAATCGGAGTCATAAAAGAGCATGAAGGCCTCTTATCAAAGAAGCAGAATATCTGTACCTTATTGCTTGACAAAGATCACACTGAAAAGATGATAACGAGCACAGGATTACTCCCTCTTCACACCTAGAGGAGTAAAGACATGATTACTAAAGATCCCATTTCCATATTAAGTAACTTTCTATTTTTAGCAGGTTTCCATTTTTAGAAAGTTTCCTTATTTAGTAAGTTTCTATATTTAGTAATATTTCCATAATTATAAATTAAGTTAAGTAAATATTAGTTTTATTCAAGTTTACACTTTATACCCTTGAGGTTTCATAATTTTACATGTTTGGTCCCTTAGTTAATAAATTTACATATTAAGCCCTAATTATTCATGTTAACATGTTTAGTCCTTAGTTTTATCAATTTACATATTATATCCTTATTTTAAGTGATGTACGATTCATAACCCTTAGAAAATAGATTTTACAACTTTAGTCCCTCATGTTATAACAATTTCATTATTAGTCCTTATTTTATATAAATCGTCCTTTAATTAATAATAATTACATATAGGCCCTTTAAATTATCCAAATGACATAAAACCCTTTAAATGATATTTATCACACGAATCATACTTAAGTTTCCCAAAATTACACGTTTAGTCCCTCTAGTTTAATTAATTATAAAATCGACTTAAACTTTAATATAATTTCAAAATAAACCTTTAAACGCTTATTTTACACAAAAGGCCCTTCCAATAAATTTTCATACGACATCCCACAGGTTCTAAAAAGTTTCAAAAGTAACCCACAAGTTATATAAAAGTACAAATCGACCCTTATGGTTTTACAACAAATCGTAAAGCCCTTTCTTTAATCTAATTCAAACCCTAACTTAACCAAATCATTATCTAATCATTACCCTTCATTTAATATTTCAAAACAAGCCCTAATTCATGCCTAAAACCCTAGATCGATTGGGTTATTATTTTTCCCAATTATTTTCAAAAACCCGGTTTTAACTTTAATTCGAAAAACAATTCTAGAGGCCATGATAAATTAAATACATATTTTTCTCATGTTAACATAATCATATTGTGTCCATAAAATTACTCATAGGGTTGTTCAATCGATTACATGTATTTTAGAATTATGGGTCGATTTCTATATTAATTTACAAACGACAGAAGGATCATGCATGAGTCGAATAGCACAATTTATATGGTGTTCATACTGATCATAGAGTAAGGGAAAATTGTCAAACCAAGATTCGAACGTGTAGAATAAGCCAAATGAATTATAGCACTCGATGGGGTTCCAAATTCACCACGACTTCACGAGCTCTTTCACAACCTTGAAAACAGTTTTCATAGATCATATTCGACATGAGGAACATGGTAAAAATGATGGACGAATTTAGTTTGGCTCGTATGAATTATTTTAGAGTATACCTTATACGTATAGCGCGACTAGGAAATTAATTCCCACGATCGAATCAGCCACCACCAGCCTCCAAGCTAATTTTTGTAGGTTATAAATGAGTAATAGAACGTGAGAAAAATGATAAATGGAGTGTACAAAAATCGTAGCATCGATTTGGAAATATTACCTCAAAACAAAGGTTCGACAAGAAAGGATTTGCCACGAACGAAACAGTCTACGAACACCTCTAGGATTATTTTTCTAGTACTCCTTAGACTCCAAGGATCGTGAGAAAAATAGGTATCAACCTTGGAAAAATCGGATCCCCAAAGGACGAATTATTTTAGGTTTTTTAGGGTTTTCTTTGGATCGAATAATGGTTTTGTGAAGAAGAAAGGGATATGGGACTATTTTAAATGAAGAATTCCGTGTAGGGGGGGGATTAGAAGGCCAAAATTTCGGATCCCATAGTTGGCCAAATCAATCTAGATATTTGATTAGTATTTTCCTTATTTAAGTTATCTTTAATTAAATAATTAATTGTACATAATATATGAATTCGGCCTAAGTAACATTTATAGGGTCCATGTGACTTATTTCATGTGTTATATGATACTTGGAATAGTTTGGTACCTTAATTTATTAGTTTGTTAAGCTTTGGAATCAATTTGGTGCAATTTGGACTAGTTATGCAAAAGTTTTAGATCATAGGGGCATTTTGGTCTTTTTACATATTTTAGATTTTCAGGTATTACAGGCGGTTTGGTGTTCTAGCGGTTTGCCTATTAAAGATTTTTTTAATTAGGAAATCTAAACAAAGTGCTGCCAAAATTTCAAGAATTGTAGCGGTTTGATGAAAAGGAGAAGTTGACCACGACCCTAAATACCGTGACTCATGTTGACTTCAGTTTTCTTTAAGACATCATCAGTCCATGACTCCATATACGACCCATGAAAAAAAAATAAAAAAATAAAAAACAATAACATCACAACAGCCATACAAATCCAAATATGTCCTAACATTCCATACTTCACACATATCAAACAACTTCATTAACTACTTTAATCACATCTCCAATATCCTACTCGAATCCAAATGATAAATAATTACAAGATCTCAGATTTCTTCTTTCTTTCGTGGTTATCAAAATAAATAGAGCTCTTCAAAGGTCAAGCATACGAAAGAGAAGAACTCATCATTGATCGAATTGTTTGAAGCCTCTCTTCATTCAATTAATATTCGAAACAAAAGAATCAAAAAAAAAAATAACAATCATGTTACTTTCTTTTTTCTTGGTTCGATTGAAAGACAAACATAAAACAAGACTCTCAACACAACCACTAATACAAAAATAAAACCTACCCGATACCTCAAGTAGAGATCTTGAAGCCGAACTGGGTGATACATGGGTAACTTTATCTTCTCTCGTGGGTTTTTCCTTTTGTGCTAGTGGGCTATTTGACTCTATCTGAATGAAACAATTGTAGATTTGTGGGTGTCTTTGGAATAGATGTTAGAGTGATAACTGAGTTTGTGTTCATCGTAGAGAGATAAGGAGGAGATGATGTATGAAGTCTCTTGATCCTCTTTGATGATCGGATATTAAAGGTTGATATGGAGAAGAGATGATGGGGTAGCAGGTATAGATCTGGGAGAAAGTAAAGAAGAGGGGGGGGGGGGGGCGAAATTAAATGAAAAGTATGATTAGGGTTGGTGATTAAGGGTAGTGAAGTTTAAGTAGTATTGTATACCGAATGTGTTGGGTTAGGTCTGTGTTGAAGTCAACTTGGGCCATTATCTTGTTATAATCTGTTAGTGGGCTGCGTGAATGTTTTAGGTTAGGTCTGTTGTGATGTGTTTAAGTTAAATGAAGTGTGGCATTGTCTTTGCGAATTGACAACTAACGCAAGGACGAGTTGTTGTGTTTTGTTTGTGGGCTGTTAATAACTAACGCATGGACGAGTTGTTTTGTCTTGTTGTGTACTGTTGGGCTGAGGATAGTGATCACAAGGTCGAATTCGTATTTGGTTTGTTTGGACTGAATAATGTGTGATATTTGTCACAAAAATTTAGGTCAACGGCTTTGTTTGAGCTTCAATTAACTCGAGATTGTGAATTGATTTGGGTATATGAATGTCAACGTGATTACTGAGTTGTGGATTTGGCTGCGTTGTCCTATTGGTGCCTACGATTTGAGTGAGCCTGCAATTTGATCTTTGCGATTTGAGTTACAATTGACTAATTGCGATTTGATTAATTGCAAATTGACAAGCTGCTATTTGACTTGTTGCAACTTGACTGATTGCGATGGTACCAGTTGCGATTTGACGTTGCAAGTTGACACTTGCGATTTGACTTATTGCAATCTGGTTGATTGCGATTTGACTTGTTGCAAATTGACAAACTGTGACTTGACTTGTTGCGATTTGATCAAGTTGAGATTTGTCTTCTTTGACTTGAATCGTGAAGATTAGTATTGCACTTCACTCTTGGGTATTCTGGTTGATTTCACGGTTTCTCTTGTAGGTTTTAGAAAATCCCGCGAAAGATTCGATTTCTCAATTTAAATCTCAAGAGTTGTAAAATCCCGTGAAATTAATTTTGGACAAGTAGGCGGGACTTGGATTTAGACATAATATAACTTACGGGGTTTGACCAATTTTTCGGGATAAGTTTGTGCTTCGAGATCGGCAGGAATTGGGAAATCATGGTGATTTGGTTGGTTTGTTAATTCACGAGTTGGTGTACTTAGTGTCACAAACATCTCGGGGTGGATGGATGCACGATGTGTGATGACCCTTGCTTGAGCGTATTTAGGGTGATTAGACTTGGATGTTCAAGAAGTGGATATATACAATAAAGGATGGAAGGTTGGGTATATATCACTACCTATATTTAAAGGAGTTACGTTGTTGTGCTCAATATAGGTTCTAAATCACAAATTTAGTGCAAGTATAAGTCGCGGACTTGTCCTTTATCAAGCTTTATCAAGTGATTGTTGTTTCTCAAGCTTCTAATGGGATTGTTGTACAAGATCTTCTCAAGAGGTGGTCAAACTTAAAGACTGGAGGTGATTTGTTTAGAGACGTGTTTTAACCTTTTACTCACTCTTAAGTTAAACACATTTCATCAAGCGGTTTTGGCATATTACGAGCTTCAGTGACTTTGTTAATCTACTAAACCGTTGATGAGGAGACAAACAAGGGGTTCCTACAAGAGAGTCTTAATCAACATCTTCTTTGCAGTAGTTTTATTTGTCTCTTTCCATGTATTGTGCCTGACAAATTCATAAACATCACGGACTCTCAGCTTTGGCAAAAAGGTCATTTCATGCCCTTTTTGAGGGGGAGAATTAGCGCGAGTTTTCTAGCGGTTCCGTCTCCAACGATGTGAATTTTAGCGGTTCCGGTTACAGCGGGTCAGATCGTATCGGTTCAGTCTCCAGCGGTTTGATTCTTAGCAGTTCCGGTTACAGCGGGTCAGATCGTAGCGATTCAGGATTCAGTGGTTCAGTCTCCAGAGGTTTGAATATTAGCGGTTCCAGTTTCAGTGGTTTAGCTTTCAGCGGTTTGGGGCTTAGCGATTTGCCTAAGATTTCAGCGGTCTGATACTTACTGTTGTGCAGTTTGTTCTTGAATTTATTTCTTGGTTAAATCTCAAGAACTGTAAAATCCTGTACACAGTACGACAACTATTCCATGCACTGCACCTGATATCATCCAAGCAGCTGGGTCAAACAGCTATGTTTGATAGGACAGACTATGAGTCATGGGCACTGCTAATTATTAGCGCATGTTTCTTCTCCCTTTGACTATTCAACCGCACAAAATGATTATAAAGTTAATTTGGTATTCCTTGATTGAGGGTGAAATTGGATTTCACGAAAGAGTCTACCTATTTTATCTTGAAATCGGGGATGGTTGGATGCATGATTTCAATGATAACTTGCTCGCGCTTAAGATGTAAGTTGAAGACTTGGGTTATCTAGTTTCCAGAAGTCGGGGTGGATGGTTGAAGACCTGGTTAACTATCACTTAAAGGAGATACATTATAGTACTCAGTGTCACACGTAGAAGACGTTGTGGATAATCGCAAGAGGTGATGAAAGTCTCATACTTTGTCAGGATAACATTACGTACTTAGAGACTTAACACCGTTCTTCCAACAACAATGCAAGCTTAGGTAACAAATTTGAGTAATTCTACTTCATTTGCAAGATTGGTATATCGGGTTTCCTTCATCAAGTGGTCACAAATAGTTGTTTGTGTACGAGGTTGGTTAGTTGGACAAAGGTTTAAAAAGTTGTGACGTGATCTGTAATTCTCACGAGGTATTCTTAACCTAAACTGATATTCACCAAGTTCAAATCAGTCATGCCACATTCAATCTGTTACTATCTCACGGTTTCTTCTTGGTTTTGTAAAATCCCGCGAAAGAACTTATTTCTCGGTTTAAATCATAGATTTGTAAAATCCCGTGATGATGGACTATGCACTCTTAACCATGATCGGGTTAAAACCATTATCAAAGTTCAGCGATAACATCACAAATGGCTGGATCGGGGCATTTAATCGACAAGATGTGACTACGGCGTTAGTTCAGTATTATTTATTTGAGGCTGAAGTGAAATTTCATGGGTGCGTGTACTTAGTATCTGAAGATATCGGGGAGGTTGGATGAAGATTCTTCAAGATCCTTGTTCGAGCTTTCAACATTTACAATGACGAGGACTTGGATATCTAGTTATTTTTTCTTTCTCTCTATTACAAAATAACTATCACTTTAAGGAGTCACGTTGTAGTGCTCAGTGTCACACGAAATTGTGGATATCCAAGAGGTGATGTACGTCTTATACTTGATGGTTGGTTGGTTGAAGAGTATAGAGTACTTAGGGATTCGATGTTGCACGAAGTCTCTGCACCGCTCTTTGTCTCGCATTAGTACAAGTTCAAGTCACAAGTTCAGGTTATGTTACTTCAGTCTCAAGTTCATCATATTGGGTTTTTCTCCATCAGTGGTCACGACATCAAGCCGATAAAATGATAATGGGGTTGGTAACGAGTTAGATGAGAGAAGAAGTAAAGAGAGAGTAATGACGTCTGTACACATCAGTGCAGGCCTCGCTCTTCATCATTATGATGTCTGTTCATATCAGTTCAGGCCTCGTTCATCAAAGAAAAGAAAGGTGTACGCTTGAGTGCACTTTATCTTCAAAAGAAGAGGAGTCTTCTTATTTATGGCCATTCTCATCAACAAGTTTTATGCTCTTTCCGTGCTTATTCAGTCTTCAAGTGGATCGACGCATATAGGAGTATACTATTATTTACTTATTCAACCAAAAATTGCAGTTGACAGGCATATGCAATTTTTGAGGGGGGGAAAGGGTGAATAAACAACATGTCAGTCTTCAAGTACCGTCAAGTGGAGCTCCTTACCGTTGATGGTATTCATATTCACTAGTTCAATCATCAAAAATTGCAGTTGGCAGGCATATGCAATTTTTGAGGGGGGGAAAGGGTGAATATTAATCTACATGTTGGTTGATGATTGAGAAATGGTCATACGACTCCTGAATACGTCAGTTCAGGAGTCGTGCAAACCATGTTTCTCCAACACTACATCTTCCTCCGTCTATCAAGGTGTTGAAGAACATGGTCATGGAATGCTAATCGACATCGTCTCACGGGCTGGTACAATCAGCAACAAAGGGTTTCTAGTCAATGCTTCATGTACACGTCATTACGCTGCATGTACACATCATGATGATGAGACCGATTAATCGTAACCATCAGGGGAGAGAGAATGTGTACATCAAGGACGCACAACAGGTTCACGTGATCAGGGCTTAATATCCAAGGATGGATACATACTATAGATGATCAGTGGTTCAACTTGTTACTTTGGTGTTATACTAAAGACTGAAGAAGGTCGAGTCGTCAGTCTATTCTTCATTCTCTGTTGTGTGTTATCATCTCATGTGTATGCTGCGGGCTGATGGGTTATATGTAAGGTTACTGGAAGGCATTTGGTGAGATGAAGATGATTGGTATTCTGTTCCTCCATATTGGGCAATCTTGAAGAAGGTCTAGTCTACAGTCTTCTCTACATTCTCCGCTATGTGTTAGAAGACTAAAGACGGCATGCATTCGGTTATCTAAAGACTTCTTCATATTATGGGCGTTCATCCAAATTCTTTCTTCTATTATGGGTGTTCATCAGAAAGGTTGTCAGATTTGGGGAGAGCACTAATTAGGGGAGAGTGAAAAGCCTGAATTAATCCCTAAGTTAAAAGTGCTCACGTTACTCTTCAGCAAGTTAAATGATGGAAGCGGAAAAGATTCAGGATGCTGAGGAGTAATGGTTTTCGGTTCGTATCCTTGTATATATTTTGCTTCTTTCATTCTTTTTCATATCTTATACCATTTTGTAAATAGATATATAGAAATCTTGCTAATTGTAAATAGAGAAACGTAAAATCAGAAAAACCATAAAAATTAAAAAATTAGAAAAGACCAAAAATAGTTTCACCTAGGCATGTCTTCTGTTTATCGATAACATTTACGGACTTAGAAATGTCATTCAATAATGGCACGGGTCTTTAAATGAAGCTCGAGCAGAAGTTAAAATGGATGGTTAAAACATGTCTAAATGGCTTGCTATTACTTTAGATAGCAACCCGCGCTTCAAACTGGGGAAAGCACGTCGCCATAAAGACGGCTGTTCCTCCAACTGGGTGATGTTCACCTGGGCATGGATTACTTTATATCCATGTTTCTTCGATCTGATGTACGTTTCAGTGCATCATTTCTGGTAAAGGAAGAGAAATCTTCTTTGCATACAAATAGTTTTCATTCAATGATTCTTCTGAAAATTATTTGTGAGACACTTGGTGATTATGTGTTGCTTGAAATTCTTTTAGACTTGGATTGTGCATAAAAATTTGTCACACAATCAATGACTACAAATATTTAACTAGAATACAGGTCATTGATTGAGGGGGGGAGTGAATTCAAATTTTATATCATCAAACGGGTTTCTTGATTAATTCATAACGCTTTGAAAAGGTTTTGTAGTTAATGGGGTATTAGTTGAAGAGGATCTTGCTAAAACTTTATATCAAATGGCCAAACGTGTTAGTTGCTAGAAAGTTTAGGACATTATGTGCAACTTGCTTATAGTTTCCTAGCTTTATGTATCTAGAAGGTTCATTTGTGTTACTTTGGTATCCTCGTTTAATCCCTAGATACATCAAAACTCAAAACCTAAAAGAAGTAAGAAAACCAGTTGTGTTTGATGTTCTTGAATACTCCTATGACATTTGTATGATCTGAATGAATGAGTTTCAAATGTTGTCTGACTTCTGTTAGTCGATTGCTGCATAATTGTTGTTGAAATAGCGCATATGTTCTCAGGATATCCTTAGGTGTATATCTATCGTGTTAGAATCTTGTTCCTAAGATCCTGAATTGAATGATGAAATATGAGTGAATTGCCATGTTCATGATTGCTGATTGCTCTTCATGCTAGATAGTAGTTTGACGTATTTCCTGACTGTGGTTTGATTAAATGAATTTGGTATTATAATGTGGCAAGCTGCTGAAGGGTAGCTATTAAGGAATAGTGTATCTGTATGTATGTATATCTGTGTTGATATTCTTATGCAGATTCCATAGCCAAAATGAATGTGTCAGTTCCCATTCTAACCATTTGATCAGACGTTCAAACTCTATTGATTGGCTCGGAATTCACCACAACAACAACGTCGGCAGCAACAACAACAACAACACTGTCATCACCACCACCACCTTCACTTCAACAAAGCAGTTCGTACTCTGATCTCGCCAAGTGGAGATCTTCAACGTGTGGGAAAGTTTTGTTGGTGGATGGAAAATCGATGTTGACCACTGACTCACTCAGAAAAGCGGATGATCACATCATCTGCGCAAAAAGGTCAATATCATTTGTATCATAAAAGTTATCTTGTGCAAAATGAGCAGTGAATCTCCCTCTTAGATTAAGGGGGAGCAAAGTATGTTTCATCATCAGAACATGTTAAACCTGACCACATTTTCTCCCATGTTTTCTAAATTATTTAAATCAATTAGGATCACAAATCTCAAAAGGTTTGAAATTTTTGATCGGGGGAGAGAATGTGATTTAAATATGAAACCTGATGAAAATGTGATGTTTTGGATTTAAGTGTAGGCTCTCCCATATGTGCTAAACTCTTTCGTATATCGATGCACATATTGAGGGGGAGCGAATGGATGAAAAAGGATTTTGGCATAGCATGAGATCGTGACTCAGACTTCACCAATGAATTGACGAAACCTATACTGTCATTGATCGAAAGGACATATCCTGGCCGGGTAATAATTTCAAGCTGGTCTAACCAGTGATGTAAGCGTATCTCGAAAAGGACGTGTCTGAGTAGAGTGTACCGTTTCGAGAAACTTTCTGTGAACTTGACCAGGACGGGTAATAATTTCAAGCTGGTCAAACCAGTGATGTAAGCGTGTCTCGAATCGGTCATGTTCACTGAAAGTTGATCAATTCAAAAAAAGTGCGAGCTCTACCTAACATGTGCAAATTTATAAAACAATCATTTGAGCACATGTTGAGGGGGAGCATTTGAAAAATATAAAACTCTCAAGTGTTTGCAAAAATGTGTTTCAGAATCATGAACACTTTGAGAGATTTTTTCAAAAAATTTGGTTTATGGCAATCGTGGAAGAATACCAAAGACCGACCATTTTAATTAATGTATGGAGTTATAAGGATGGTTAGGTTAGGCTCAAGTTCCCATGATCCCGCCAGATCCGGAGGGATCTACCCAGGGACAATCCACTAGTTAGTGTAGAAGTCCTTAGGTATGATTAAAAAGGAGAAAAGTGGATAAGGGAAAAGTGCCGACTGAGATGGAGCTAGTACTGGAACAAACCCAACAAGGTGCTAGTTATGAAGTCTCGGTAAGCACTGAAGGGGTTGAAGAATGAAAAAGAATTGTAAAGATAAAGGGTGAAAAGAAAGAAGCCCTCCTTACAACTTAGGCAGAAACCGGGTCAATACATATGCTGTCAGAATTACTTAGTTGATTGCTGGCATTGAAGACAAAGTATCATGGACCCAGTGATACGCTGCACAACCCTCCCTAGCCACTCAAGGTCCCTCAAAGGACTCTTGTTTCAATTGTCACGGAGTTCAATACATTTCTATCGTCTCTCTCACTCCGAGTTAGATGATATTGAAAAGGTGGCAGTCCTCTCCAGCCTCCGCTCACTAAATCAAAATGCACTATTGAGTCTAGAGCCACGAGATGCATAATAAGATCTCATAGGGACACGAATTATTTCTACATTGGTTGTTCAACATTAAGGACACCAGTTGTAAACTCATGAGTCCTACGCAGATCTTAGCAATCTGCCAGAACATTTATGAGAGAATTTACAAATGTAATTCTCAATGATTGAATGGAAATTCCTGCCAGGGTCAACATCAAGCAGCCCTGAAAGCAGCTCACTTCGGTAATTCCCTGGGGATTACGCTTAGTGATCACGACAGTTTCAAACGGTCTACAGTCGTGGAGTGATCTCCAGCGACTCACCTAATCATTGATATGCTACGGTACGATCTTAAAAAACCCTCTGTGGGTTTTTGTTGGTCCCTTTACACGCTTAGAGTTAACTAGAAAGTTAATCTATTTGTGTTTATGACTAATACAATGTTATGATTAATTCTAACAGTTATAAAACGTGAATATAAAAACTCAAGGTAATTTTCAACATTTAAATTCTTATTAGAAATGAATCAAAGAATCTATACCAAAGTGTTTTGCGGAACAAACACTTGGGATTGAATAGACAAGGTATGGTGGTGTCTCCTATCTAAACTCAAGTTTTGCTTGAGTGGTAACAATGCGACCTCACTGAGCTATCTCAGGGATGCGTTACTCTTTGTAGGAGAGAAGTTGTTTTGCAAAAGTCTAAGCTTTAATTGTACAAAACACACTTAACTTCTCTCCTTCTCAATCTATTTATACACAAGTAATCTGAGTAAAAGTAATTAAAATATTACAAGTTGTTGAGCAAGTTGTTGAGCAAGCGTGTCTGACAATTACAATAGTAATTGTCATTTCCAAGAACCAATAGAAATGGCCTATTAAGTCTTTAGGAGTGGTTGGTCTGACACTCCAAGACTTTAAGCCGTCTTAGGAAGGATTTCTTCCTGACAAGATAATATTTGATCTTATCTTAAATCCTTCCTAGATATTTCTGCCTTTCTTCTCAGGCACTTAGTTCTTCAGGATACGCTTCTCAGTTATCATTCATACTTACTTCATTGTTGTTGAGGAGACTAGGGTTCAGTGAGTTCTTGTCCAATACTCACTGAACCATCATCTTCTTCTTTGGCTTAAGTGCTACTTCAGGGAGTACCGCCTTCCTGCGTAGTGAATCCTTCTTCTTGAATTCGCCTTAAGCATCCTGAAGATGACTCACTGAGAGACTGTTCTCTCAGTGACTTGAATTGTTCTCGGTTTAAGTTAACACTTAGTTAATTTGTGTCCAAATCATGTTTTAAGTATTCTTGGGTTTTTCATGACCCAACAATCTCCCCCTATTTGGATATAAATTATTCCTAAGTGTTTTGATCAGTTATGAGTGAGCTAATGACTTCTGCTCATACTGAATGTACTAGAATGTAAATAAGGACACTGAAATAATAAAAACATCATCTTATTGATATCATTTACAAGTCCTAACAAGCTAAGTACAAAAAGGGATAGTGGGGGTATTCAGGCAGGTCTATCAGTTCAACTTAATACCAAGGGCTTCAAGCTTGGGCTTCTTTGACTGCAGCTCTTGTTGTTCAGGATGCTCATAGATTTTCTTTTTCAGATCTTGACAAAACTTCAAATTTTCAGGACTCTTGAGTGGAGAGGCCATCATTTGAAAGCCAAGCATAGCTTTGATCCCTGACAAATCAATATCACTCTACCTTTGGAATGCTTTGTCTCCGAACTCATCAATGAAGAACAAACCTCTTTCAGGTTGTTCAATGACCATATTGTTCCTGAAAGGAACACCTTCAGGGAGAGCCCTATTGCAGTCAAGACCAGGAATCTTGATCTCAGGCTCAGCTTCAACCTTCTTTCTTTTTCTTGAAGAAGACTGAGAGGGAGCTGGTTGTGCTGAATTAGGAAGAAGAGATGGAGTGCCAAGTTCCTGAGGTGCAGCTGCCAATCTTTCATACCTCAGACTCAAGGACTTCAACAGGCTAGGGACCACAACATTTGATTTCTTTGCAATTAATGGACCCAACTCATCTAATTCTGTGATCCCAAAGTCAGCGAATCTGAATGGGGCATTGATGAACTCAAATAAGTACATTTTATTACTATCATTTATCCTATTAATTTGACTTGTTTTACTATATTATGTATGAGGATTGATACTTAATTGTTTACTTTTGTAATTCTCAGGTAAAAACAAGCATTTGGTGAAACTTAGCTATTTTGGACTAATAATGGAGCAAAACGTACATAAAGTGAAGAGTCTACTGACATGGACAAGATCAAGTCAATTCTGCTCCAGATGCGCCGCATCTCACTATCAACATGCGCCGCATCTCTATCAAGATATCACCAGATACGATCCAAGATACAAGAGGACATGCGCCGCATCTAATAAAGAGTTACGCCGCATCTTCTGGCGGTGTACGAATATTCCTGAATATTATAATCTTGGACCCCACGCGAAGTTAAGTACATGCGCCGCATCTACTTAAGTAGATGCGCCGCATCTTCCCTCAGACACAAACTATAAATACCCCGTAGACCAGACACATTAAAGAGTACCACAGATTCGGAAGTTCGAAAACCTAAAGACCGAACAGAAGAGGAGGACGAATTCAGTCAAGAGGCAGCACAAGACACACCCAAATCGAAGATACAAGAGCTGTAAGAAGGTGCTGCATGTATTTAATTCATTAAGTAGTTTTGTTTTATTGTTTTAGCAAACTTTAATTCATCAGGATTGGTGGCTTGTGTAATGTGACAACGGAAAGATTGCACTCCCTTTAATACTTGCTTTCCCATCAATTAAAGTTTATATGTTGATGTCTTTGGTTACTACTTATTAGTGCATTGACCACCTCTGTGTTTATCAGTGGCTTGCGGGCACCCGACTGCGGGACAAGGTGTGGCTCCCACGGTTGTTTCTAAATTGATCACTTAGGAATAACTTTTAGACATAAGTCGTCATTAAGGGTTTACTCGCCGATGAGAATAGGACCAACGAGAAAGGGTTAATTACATACACTTCATATAAAGCTATCAATAAAACAAGTGACAATCTACTTAATCATAAGGACAGCCCTCTTATTGTCTCTAGTATCTATCTGTGTACGTGTGTGCTACTTGCTGATTCGTGCCTATTTGTTTATTTTATTATTTACTTGCAAACAAAACTGTGCCAGTCTCTCAGGCTGAAACCCCCTTGCGTTAGGATATTAAAATACTGATTAGATTAACTAGATTATACGTTCCACTCTTAGTGATCGACACTCTACTTACCATTATCTTCATACTGACCGGGTACACTGCTCGTTAAGTGTGTGTGTTATTGATAAGTCGGCTAAATATAAATTTAAAACTTGAGTAGGCATTAAAACTGCTAAACCGCAACGACACATCACGCGCATCAAGTTTTTGGCGCCGCTGCCGGGGAGTGAATTGTTATTTTCTGTTAATTTGATTAGTATTTTAATTAGGTTATTTTTCTTTTTATTAGATTAATTGCATCATTGTACTATTTTGCATATTTGTTGTATTGTGTATTATTTGTTTGCTTTAATTTTTCTTTTTGTGTGTTTTATTTTTGTTTGTGTGTTTAATTTTTTGTTTTTATTTTTCGTATTTTTCTGTTCTGCTATCGTTGTACTGTGCTAAATCAAACGATACGGCGCATCTGATCTCTCAGATACGGCGTATTGCGTTTAATTTTTATATACAACGCGTTTAATTAATTCGATACGACGCATCTTTTCCCCAAGATACGGCGTATCTGTTTTTAACGAGAAAATTTTTCTAAGCGATAAAGTAATACGACGCATCTGCTTTTGTAGATACGGCGTATCTGTTTTGATAAAAATTTTTCTAAACGTTAACGCCATACGACGCATCTGCTTTCGCAGATACGGCATATCTATTATTTTAATTAAAAACAGTTTGCGAATTATTAAACAAATACGGCGTATCGATTTCCGTCGATACGGCGCATCTTACTGAATCAAAAATCTTTTATTTTTAAACGTAACGAAAATACGGCGCATTAACTTTCGTTAATACGACGCATTTAATTTTAATTAGATAAGTTGATTTTTGATTAATTAATTCGATACGGCGCATTCATAAATTCAAAGCGGCGTATCTATTTTCTGAATAAAGTCTGATTTAATTTTAACGATTATAAGATACGGCGTATCCAACCCTTTGGATACGGCGCATCGTCTGCAGATATCAGTAACTTTAAATTTTTCGTATTCCGTTTTCGTTGTTGATTATCTGATATACTACTTTCTTGGGCATACCCTACTGATGCTTTTGTGATTGATTTCAGGAAGTGCATGACCAGGAGTTCGACTAAGAACTTAATTCAACCTTTCGAAGATCCTGAACGAGCCCTACATTCGCTTTAAAGGCTTTTCAACACAAGAAGCTTTGATCTTTCAAGTTCACTCGAGCTTGATTATTTTTTTGAAGAGAAAGAGGAAGTAGAAACAGAAACAATGGGCGAAAACACTACTATGGAGGAATACATGAACAATACCCGTGCTGATTACACTTCAGGAGTTGCTAGACCTAAGTTTGATGACAAGTCAAAATTTGAGTTGAAGGGACAATTTCTCAAAGAGCTCAGAGAGAATGCTTTCAGTGGGACGGAACAAGAGGATGCTAATGAGCATGTTGAAAAAGTCCTGGAGATTGCAGATTTGTTTACTACAGAAAGTGTCAATACCGATCAACTCATGCTAAGAATCTTTCCAATCTCGCTAAAAGGAGCTGCTAACAAGTGGCTAAGGAATGAACCTGCTAGTTCAATCACTACATGGGAAGATTTGAAGAGCAAATTCCTGAAGAGATATTGTCCACCTGCTAAGACTGCTAAAAAGATGGAGGCTATCAATAGTTTCAAGCAAGAGCCTGATGAAACTCTTTATCAAGCTTGGGAACGATTTAAAGATTTATTGGTAAAATGTCCTCAACACTATCTAACCCCTATGCAGGAGATAATATTGTTTTACCAGGGACTGGACGTGCCAACTAGACAGATTTTGGATGCTAAGGGAGCTGTACCTCAAATGAGTGCAACTAATGCTAGGAAAGCGATCCAAGGTGCTGCCGATCATTCTCAGAAATGGCACGATGGGACCTCTACTAGATCTAAGAGCAGCACTAATTTTGACGGGATTGCTGCTATTCAAGCTCAATTGGATAAAATCAGTAGAGAAATGAAGAAGCGCGATGAAAGAGCGTATGCTGCCCAAGTTGGATGTGAAAAGTGTGAAGGACCTCACTACACTAAGGATTGCCCGAGCAAGAATGAAAGTGAGACGTTTGAAGAAGCTTATTACACCCAGTTTGGACAACCATTCCGACCTTCAGCAAGATTTAGGGAAGCTAGTCCGGGATTCTATCAAAAGAACAACTTCAATCCCGCTTATCAAGAGAGGAGGCAGACTTTAGATGATACCTTAAAGCAAATTATGGCCGATGCTGCTAAAAGACATGAAGAGAATACTGCTATGATCAAGGAAATTCGAGCTTCAACGGACACTACTACAAGAAATCAAGGAGCTTCGATCAAAGCATTGGAACAACAAATTGGTCAAATGAGCAAAGTTCTTCAAGAAAGGGGATATGGAAGCTTACCGAGCTCGACTGAAACAAATCCAAGGGATCATGTCAAGGCCATAAGCACTACTGAAGAAGTCACTCCTAATATACCTAGAAGATCGATGAATGGTAATGATGGTGCAAGACCCGAATTTTTCTTTAACTCTTCAATCAGCTTAAGGAGACTACTAAAAGAGAAGACAAAGATTGAAGAGGAAATCAAGGCGACAATGAAGGAAGAGAGCCCTGCAACCGACTCAAATGCCTTGCCTCATAAAGAAAGAGACCCAGGAAGTTTTACTCTACCTTGTTCTATTAATAATATATCTTTCAATAATGTGTTGGCTGACTTAGGAGCTAGTGTTAGTGTTATGCCTCTTAAGACATTCGCTACCCTAGGACTAGGAAAATTAGCACCAACTAAATTACTTATTGAATTGGCTGATAAAACAGTAAAACGACCTGAGGGGATTGCTAATAATGTGCTAGTTAAAATTGAGCAGTTTATTTTTCCCGTAGACTTTATTATACTAGACATGCCCGAGGATGTTAAGATTCCTTTAATCCTCGGAAGACCTTTCTTGTCTACTGCCCATGCTAAGATTGATGTGTTTAAGAGAAAAATTTCATTAAGGGTAGGGAATAATAAACTAGTCTATAAGTGCCAAGATCCGGTTAAAAGCATAATTAGAAGTGTTTATATGCTAGGATTAAGAGAGCGTATGGACCTCGATCTTGAAGCTAGACTTATGGGAGAAACATTGATTCAAAACAACTCAACTAATCCTAATCATGAATACTTTGAGGAATTCATTGACCTTAATGTACCTACCGAACTTAGACGCGATATTGTTAGTGATTCTGATGATGAGTGGTATGATTGTGTAGTAATTAATAAACGTAGGAGAATAGTTGAGAAAACGAATTTGAATCATGATGTGTTTATTGAACTACCACCCCACCTTGCTTATTTGTGCCTACATAATAATAAGAATTTCCCGTCTATCATTTTGTCATCTCTGCCCGAAAGGGACAGGACTTTGTTTATGCAGATATTAAAGAAGAACGGCGTGGAAATTAAGAACAAGCAAGGAGTGTTCAATATTACTAAATTGGCGATGAAGGAGCGTGATGTTTCCGACTCCTTCAATGATCGATACTAAAGAGCTGAACGTGAGTCTAACTTGAAGACTCTGGAATAAAGACAAGTGCTTACCGGGAGACAACCCGGAAATTTATTATTCTGTTTTCTGTGTCGAGTCAGTCCAGGCCGCACGAAGATACGGCGCATCTCAGTCCTGAGATGCGACGCATCTCCTGCAACGGTCATATCTTATTTTATTTTTCTGCATTTTTTATTTTCGACTTTAAAACTATTTATCAGTTTATTTTAATGCGGCGCATCCCTGGTTAAGGATGCGGCGCATCTTTATTCTGATCCGTATTAATTCCAGGCTCGATACGGCGTATCTTCTACAATAAGATACGGCGCATCGACTGACCTGATGATTTCCAGTTTTGATTTTTTAAGTTTTATTTTTTCCTAACTACTAATGTATTATGCAAGTTGAACCTTTCTTATCTTAGGTGTGTTTTAAAGTGTTGGTGGTATTATAGTTTCCTGAATTTCCTGTGGATACATCAAGTATGAAGATTTAACGTTCTAATCCACAAGAAAGATGATTTTTGCTCTTACACTAATGGAGGATCATACCGAGCAAATCTCAGGGGAGTTTTTCTGTTCTAATTCTTTTTTTATTTCCAGTTTTTAACCTTTTATACAAACAACGAGGACGTTGTTTAACTTAAGTGGGGGGATAGGAGAATTAGAACACTTAACACTTACTTGTCCTAAACTTTTTCAAAAATTATGCTTAAACTGTGCTTAATATATCAAACTTAAAAATTTATAGCATGTTTTTGTTTTAAGATCTAAGTTACATAGCTGCACACATGACGTTATTTTCAAAAATTGTGATTTTTCCAAAATTCACAAATCTATGAGTGTGCCGGTGACTTGTAAACTTTAGAACTTGGCTTGTATACTATTCGAGACCACCATAATAAGTATTATTTTAGATAATTGGAATGACTTGTCTAACTTGGTAAAAATTCTAGGATTACACCCAAAAAAGCCTATTATATGTTATGTGTTATTAACTAACTACACTGGTTAGTTAACCCCCGTATAAACCCTTTTGTTACTCTCATTTTTAGAGTAAGATACCCCTAGAAAAACACTCAGAGCCATTCCTTTCGTTTCTTACACCTATGTTTAAAATGTTTCGTTACACCCTTACACCTTAGCCTACCCTGTAGATTAAAGTCCGTGGTTAGTTACTTTAGGCAAAGTGTGTTTCCTTGCGTTACCTGTGTTCGCGTGCGTAATTCATTATCTTTGGTTAGGTCGGGAAATTGCACAATGCAATGGAGTGAAAGTACATATTGTATTTTTGATTTTCGTGTGTTTACTACTTTCACTATTATTTTTTATATCTGAAGTTATGAAGATTTTTTGTGATGGTGAAGTGGTGAAATTTTACACCAATAGCTATTTTTGTTTTATGTAAAGAAAAGAAAAAAAAAAAAAAAAAAAAAAAATTCGAAAAGAAAAAAAAAAAAAAAAAAAAAATCGAAAAGAAAAAAAAAAAAAAAAAAAAAAAAGAGAAAAGAAAAAGAAAGAAGAAAGTTGGAAGTTTGTTAAACCAACGATGTAAAGTTATGTAAGTGGTTCATATGGCCACTATTTGTTGTATTATATCTATGGATTCAATGGGAATTGGCAGTTATGGGAACGCCAATTAAGGTTTATTCTTTGATTAAGATCTTGTTGAGTATAATTCGTGTCTACCTAAAGCGTGTGTTTCAAGTGTTAAAGCGTGAGTTATTCAATGATATGAGTCTTATTCATGGGATGGTTGGGATAGTGATTAACCACACTTAGGATTTTAATTTATTTGTTTTGTTTATTTTTATTTTTACGCCAATTTATATCCCAAATGTTATCCATACCCTGTATTGTTCTTTATCCAACCGAACCTTTGATTTATTGAGATTAGGGATTTGAGCAATCTTAAGTATCGTAGTCGTGGATTCGGCTATGTATTTATGATTTTGTCGCCCTTTTTGATATATTATTATTGGTAAAGTTTGGACCTATCTTTAGCCTATTCGAGTTAAGGATTTGAGCAATTGCAAGTATCGTGTTCGTGGATTCGATCATGTATTTGTGATTTTGTCGCCTTTTCTGGAATTTGAGATCGATAGTGAAATAAGAATAATTAACCCTTAAGCCTAAAAACCCTTTTTACCGCTTTAGACTTGTTATTCCTTAGCTTTAGTGGTGGAGATGTGTATACTTGCCAAGCTTATGATAGAATATTCGTCACGACTGGACAGTTAAACGATTAGATTTGCTTTTATCGACTTATTTTATTTTACTTCTAATTCGTTAAGTGTTTAGTTGTGTGATTATGAAATAAACGAATACATGCTTAACTATAAAAATAAATCCTAACATCTTTTAGGATACATTTTCATAAGTTTTAATCTAAGGTTTACTTGGGGACAAGTAAAGTTCAAGTGGGGGGATATTTGATGAACTCAAATAAGTACATTTTATTACTATCATTTATCCTATTAATTTGACTTGTTTTACTATATTATGTATGAGGATTGATACTTAATTGTTTACTTTTGTAATTCTCAGGTAAAAACAAGCATTTGGTGAAACTTAGCTATTTTGGACTAATAATGGAGCAAAACGTACATAAAGTGAAGAGTCTACTGACATGGACAAGATCAAGTCAATTCTGCTCCAGATGCGCCGCATCTCACTATCAACATGCGCCGCATCTCTATCAAGATATCACCAGATACGATCCAAGATACAAGAGGACATGCGCCGCATCTAATAAAGAGTTACGCCGCATCTTCTGGCGGTGTACGAATATTCCTGAATATTATAATCTTGGACCCCACGCGAAGTTAAGTACATGCGCCGCATCTACTTAAGTAGATGCGCCGCATCTTCCCTCAGACACAAACTATAAATACCCCGTAGACCAGACACATTAAAGAGTACCACAGATTCGGAAGTTCGAAAACCTAAAGACCGAACAGAAGAGGAGGACGAATTCAGTCAAGAGGCAGCACAAGACACACCCAAATCGAAGATACAAGAGCTGTAAGAAGGTGCTGCATGTATTTAATTCATTAAGTAGTTTTGTTTTATTGTTTTAGCAAACTTTAATTCATCAGGATTGGTGGCTTGTGTAATGTGACAACGGAAAGATTGCACTCCCTTTAATACTTGCTTTCCCATCAATTAAAGTTTATATGTTGATGTCTTTGGTTACTACTTATTAGTGCATTGACCACCTCTGTGTTTATCAGTGGCTTGCGGGCACCCGACTGCGGGACAAGGTGTGGCTCCCACGGTTGTTTCTAAATTGATCACTTAGGAATAACTTTTAGACATAAGTCGTCATTAAGGTTTTACTCGCCGATGAGAATAGGACCAACGAGAAAGGGTTAATTACATACACTTCATATAAAGCTATCAATAAAACAAGTGACAATCTACTTAATCATAAGGACAGCCCTCTTATTGTCTCTAGTATCTATCTGTGTACGTGTGTGCTACTTGCTGATTCGTGCCTATTTGTTTATTTTATTATTTACTTGCAAACAAAACTGTGCCAGTCTCTCAGGCTGAAACCCCCTTGCGTTAGGATATTAAAATACTGATTAGATTAACTAGATTATACGTTCCACTCTTAGTGATCGACACTCTACTTACCATTATCTTCATACTGACCGGGTACACTGCTCGTTAAGTGTGTGTGTTATTGATAAGTCGGCTAAATATAAATTTAAAACTTGAGTAGGCATTAAAACTGCTAAACCGCAACGACACATCACGCGCATCAGGCATGAACACCAAAGTTTCTCATGTCAGCCCCTCTGTAGACAGTTACACTGGCAGGATTGGTGTTTCGATGAATATGAACATCAGTGATTGGTTCTGGCTTTAACCTGTTTGTCATATACCACTGATATTTCTTAATCCTGTTCTGCCTGATCTCTTCAGCCCTTTTATTCCTTTCCTCCCTTTTCTTCCTGAGATTGATCATCTCCTCAGTCTGAGCTTTTACAAAGGTCATACCACCCTCTCTTCCTGAGTGATCCTTAGCCTCAAGACCAATCTTCTCAGCCTCTTCATGAACAACCTTAATAATAGCAGGCTTGCTCACCTTTTCTTCCTCCTTTAACTTCTTCTTTGCTTCCTCTTTCTCTAGGTAAGCACTGAGTTCATCAGCTGAGAAGTGGTGAAGAACTCCATCAATGTCATACGGGATCCTGGGTGGTGATTCAGGATCCTTTGCTACCGTGATTGGTGCAGATTGAGGCTCAGGTTCAGTGAGGATGCCTTTGCCTTTATCTTGATGGAGGGAAGAAGCTTCAGGAATCTCCCCCTCAGTGTGAGAAGGAGGAGAAGGAGGTTGTTGGCTTGTTGAAACTTCAGGGACTCCAGTGTCTTTCTCCCCCTCAACTGTTGCTTGAGCCATGGTGATAGCAAGAGTTGGAGTCACTGGAGCAGCAGGACCCTTGAAAGCCTGATAGATCTCAGTCATCATTGATTTGATGTCCGAGGTGTCTTTCTGAAGAGTTGAGATCTGATCCGCCAGAGATGCCTGAGAAGCTTCGATGCCTGACATCCTTGACCCAAGAGACCATGCCAAAGATGTTGAAGATTGTGCCCAAGTACCCAGATGTTTTTCCTGAAGACCCAAGGAAGTCCTGATTGAGTCCAATGAAGAGGTAAGACCCTGAATCTTAGAATCCTTTAGTAAGCTGAGAAGATCACTGAATTTAGCTGAATGCTTCTGGTAAGTCTCAGCAGCCTGAAGGACCTTCTTGTTGAGTTTCGGGTCATCCTTGACAGCTGTTTGAATAGTTCCAAGGCTTTTGGAGATGCCTTCAAGTGTAAGATTGAACTTCTTGAAATGAAGATCAATAGCTGTCAGGGAGTGATTGGTGTCAGAATGTATTTCGATCACATCATCATGAAAACTTTCAACATCTGCCTTCAGGTTGGCATAGTGAACAGCAGCTTCAGTGTGATGATCGAACATCTCTTCAGTGAGACCATTGTAAAGAGCTCTATTGGTCTTGAGTAGGAACTTGACCAATTTTCTTTCAGTGAGGGGAAGAGAGTCATCATACTTTTGGAGGATGTCCCCAGTATCAGAAGAATCAGAAGATTGAGAACCTGACTCTTCACTTTGGCGTGGAGATGACTGATGTGATTGTTCAGGTTGTTTAGATTGTACATCAGTTTCCATGTCCTCACCTGCCTCAAACATTTCTTCTTCACTCTCTTCCCTGAGCTCTTCATCAGACTCGATAAGAGCCTGAAACTCCCCCATGGACTCAATACCCAAAAATTCAACCGGCTCCTCTTTATAAAAAGACTCGCCTTTGGTTTGGCGAGGTCCTGACCCCGTTGTCATAATAACTGAGTGGGTTTGCTCAGCCTGACTAGTCATAATAACTGGGGTAACACCAGCCTGACTTTTGGGGGCAGTTCCTGAGAGAATCGGACCGCCTGAGGGGTTTAAGGGTTCCGTATCAACGGGTTGTTTCTTTCCCTCTGAGTCTTTGTCCCCCTTAGCACCTTCAACCACTGATGGGTGTTTTTCAGTGGTATCACTAGGTACTGATTGTAAAAGTTGGTGGACCCCCTTCCCATCAGGATTGTGCTATCCTTTTGGGGATTTAGGGTCCTTTTCTCCCTGAGATCCTGAGGGTGATTGCTCAGGAACGTTAACGGGATGTGAATGTTTGTGGGTCCCCTTCTCAGTAAGGTAGTGCTGCCTTACCGAGGATTTAGAACCCTTTCCTCCCTTGGGAACTGATTGTTTTTTGACAGTTCCTTCATCGGGATGTGAGGGGGTGTGGGTCCTCTTCCCAGTAGGGTGGTGCTGCCCTACCGAGGATTTAGGACCCTTTCCTCCCTTGGGCACTGATTGTGATTTATCAGTACCTTCATCGGAATGTGAGGGGGGAATGCTTCCTGATCCCTCTGACTTGTGTATGTCAGTTGAACCATGTGGAATGGGTGTGCCCGAGGTCACTGAGGATGATTGCTCAGTGACCTCCGTTGGCCTTTGTTTTGAGGTCAAGAGGGTCTCAGAAATGGGTGTCTCAGAGGTCTCGGCCTTTTTCAACCTCTTTTTAAGGTTTAGTTGGTTTTGAGGATCAGTCTCAGTGGCGAGTGGCTTGGGTCTAACCACCTGGCTGGACTGACCCTTCTTTGTCTTCTTCACCTTTTTGGTCGGTGAAGGAACTGGTGAGACAACGTCGTTACCCTGAATGACTGATTGCATGTATTCAGTCTGGGCAATATGTGTAACCTCACTGATGCTACTAGTGAAGTTTGACTTGTGCAGGACGTCAGGCTTCATACCTTCTGCATCAGGCCTCACATAGTCAGAACCAAGTAGGTCCTGAAGCACACAGGAAACAAATCTAGGGTAGGACATATGCCTTTGCCTATGTTTTCCTGAGAGCTTAGCAACAAGGTCTCGGAAGATTATTCCTCCGATGTCAATTTTTGTACCCTCAAGGAGACTGAACAACATCAATTGTTGTGATGAGTTCAATTGTTCTGTAGAGGATTTATTTCCACCCAGGACCTGAATGAAAAATGTCATCAGTATCCTCCAAATAGGATGGAACCATGTTTTGACTATTGGAGCCTTCTCTAATAAGCCTCCCACAGACGTTGTAGGACGTCTGGTGTCATGGGGTGCTAGAAAGATCAGTTCATTCTTTATGTCCTGATTAGTAGGGTTGGGTGAAAACGCTTCAGTAAAGTCAAGGTTTGTGGCTTTGATGAAGGATGAGTAGTCAAAGGAGAGGGTTCTGCTCCCATTCATCACCGTGAAGGTGATGATTGACTCTTTGGTGTCTTTGGGGCTGGTAGCCACAGCCGTGCACGAGAATTCCCTCAAATAGTCATGGTAGATGACTGAGGGGGTGTGGGTGAAAGCCTTTGCAAGAAAACAATTACGAAGAAATTTCATAACGTTCTTGTAGGCTGGGTAGTTTTGTGGATAAGAGAAATTTCCTACCACATTGTTCTTTGTTAGGTCAACGTCCCCAGTGAGGAATTCCACATTAGGGGCGTATGCTATAGCTATAGAAGAAGCCATTGTGGGTAAGTCTGGGTTTGACTAAGGTTTCTGGGTTTCTAAAGATTAAGAATACATACACAATTTGTTTTTGAGAACTAAAATGGCAGAGTTTTGCTTAAGTTCTATAAAAACTTGTGTGTTTTTCTTTTGGTTGGGTTATTTATAGGGAAGTGGAGATGGGGGTGTTTTAGACATTTGAGCGATCTTAATTTATTCAAAAAGAATTATTGGAAATTGTTTTGAATAATATGTTTTGGGATCCGCATTTAATGCCAACACTCCACTTTCCTGGTTTGGCGCAACAGTCGAAGTGAACAGTTGAGCAGTTCTGCAAAAGTGCACTTTGCAGAGATGAGTCATCACATATTTGTAATGTGATTGGAGAGGCATTTAATGCCAAGTGGGAATGTGGTGGCCCAGAGGTGGAAGCCAGAAAGGCAAAAAAAAAAAAATATTCTTGAATTAAATATGAGTTCAGTTACCAACCTCGGACATTTACTAACTAGATACTTAGAGCATTTAAGTCAGTATTTAATGTCTCTTTTCAGGGCCCTGAATGACTTTTCATTCAGTGATGGTTTTTCAGGGACTTAGGATTAGTCACTGATGATTCAGGAATATGGAATGATTCCTGAGCTACAAGGATTCAGGAACTTGGGTTTAGTTCCTGAACCCTAATGATTTCAGGAACTTGGGTTTAGTTCCTGAGGTTGATGGTTCAGTGAGATGTTTTCACTGATGTACACATTGAGTCAGGGACCTGAGGTTTTAAGAATTATACTTCAGTTGGAAGGATTCAATCAGTGGACTGATTATCTATATCCAACATTCCTAATTCAGCTTTCAGCCTTGTGAAAGTTGGTTCATCCAAAGGTTTGGTGAAGATATCAGCTAACTGATATTCAGTAGGGATGAAGTGTAATTCAATGTCACCATTCATGACATGATCCCTGATGAAATGATATCTGATATCAATGTGTTTTGTTCTCTGATGAAGAACAGGGTTGTTTGAGATTGCAATTGCACTTGTGTTATCACAAAAGATGGGTACCATCTTATACTGAATTCCATAGTCACTGAGTTGACTTTTCATCCAGAGTACATTTGCACAACAACTAGCTGCTGCAACATATTCAGCCTCAGCTGAGGACAAGGCAACTGATTGTTGCTTCTTAGCACTCCAACAGACTAGTTTTCCACCAAGTATTTGGCAAGAGCCTGAGGTGCTTTTTCTGTCCATGTTGCATCCAGCATAGTCAGAGTCTGAGTATCCTTTAAGATCAAGTCCTGAGCACTTTGGATAGTATAATCCAAGGTTTGGAGTACCTTTCAGGTACCTGAATATCCTTTTCACAGCAGTGATGTGTGATTCTCTTGGGTCAGATTGATATCTGGCACATAGACATACTGAGAATTGAATATCAGGCCTTGATGCAAGTAGATACATCAGTGATCCTATCATTCCTCTAAAGAGAGTTTGATTTACTGGTTTACCAGTGAGATCAGGACCAAGGTTGTTTGGGGGGACCATGGGAGTTTTGACTGAGGCACAGTCACTGAGATCATACTTCTTTAGTAGATTCTTTACATACTTCTCTTGACTGATAGTGGTTCCTCTATCAGTCTGCTTGATCTGTAGACCAAGGAAGTATGTCAGTTCTCCCATCATGCTCATTTCAAACTTCTTTGCCATTAGTTTTTCAAATTGTTTGCAAATTTTGAAACTTGTTGAGCCAAAGATGATGTCATCAACATACACTTGTACTAGTATGACATCAATATTTGTCTTATAGATAAACAATGTGTTGTCTATCTTGCCTCTGACAAATTTGTTTTGGATTAAGAAGGCTGAGAGAGTCTCATACCATGCCCTGGGAGCTTGCTTCAGTCCATAAAGGGCTTTGTTAAGCTTACAGACATGATCAGGAGACTCATGGCTTTCAAATCCAGGAGGTTGCTGAACATAAACTTGTTCTTTCAGTGAACCATTTAAGAATGCACTTTTAACATCCATTTGGTATACTCTGAAGTTCATGTATGTAGCAAAAGCAAGGAAGATCCTGATGGCTTCCATCCTTGCTACTGGTGCAAATGTTTCTTCATAGTCAATGCCTTCTTGTTGATTATAGCCTTTGGCTACAAGTCTGGCTTTGTTTTTAATGACTATGCCATTTTCATCAGTTTTGTTTTTGAATACCCATTTCATGCCAATGACTGAGACATTCTCAGGACATTTGACCAAGGTCATTGCCTTGTTTCTGTCAAATTGTTCCAGTTCATCATGCATGGCCTGAACCCAACTTGGATGTGTAAGTGCTTCTTTAACACTTTTGGGTTCAATTGTGGAAATGAAGTCCACAAATAGGCATTCATTGGCTAAGGCTGCGCTTAGACTAGCAGCCATGCTCCTGGTGAGCATGCCTTCAGTAGGCTCTCCAATAATATTGACAAGTTCAATGTCCTGAGACCTAGTCCAACTTTCCTGAGGTCCTGGATATTGATTTGAACTTGTGGAGGCCTGATTGGGTAGAGGGTTTGGTTCTGGAGTAGACACATGATCATTGATTGGATCTTGAGTGTCTACCAGATCACTGAGATTGTTTGGTTCTTGAGTATTTTGAACAGACTGATTGATTTCATCAGTGTTTGCATGTGCCTCAACAAACTCAGTGATGGTTGGGTTAGGTAGGTTGTGAGGGATTATGTAATAGGAGAGGTTAGCATCATTTTGATACTGAGTAGAAGGATTGTTTTCAGGAAGATATTCATCAGGAGGATATCTTGAAGTATTATCAATTCCTATCTCTTCTACTGAGTTAGTTGAGAACCTGATTGCATCAGTGCTCTCATCAAAGGTAACAAAAAATGTTTCCTCAGTCTGCTGTCTCCTTGTGTTGAACACTCTGAAGGCTTTTGAGACAAGTGAGTATCCCAGGAAGTATCCATCATCAGCTTTTGCATCAAATTTCCCTAGGTGATCCTTGTGATTATGAATAAACACAGGACACCCAAAGACATGAAAGTAGCTGATGTCAGGGATTCTTCCTTTGAATAACTCATATGAGGTTTTCCCATGTCTCTTGACAATTATGGATCTGTTTTTTGTATAACAGGCAGTTTTGACTGCATCAGTCCAAAAATGGTTGGAAAGGACTGATCCACATAGCATTGTCCTAGCAGCTTCAATGAGTGTTCTATTTTTCCTTTCAGCAACACCATTTTGTTCAGGTGTGTATGGAGAGGAAAAGTTTTGGGAAATACCTTTCTCATCACAGAAACATTCAAGTTCATAATTTTTGAACTCAGTCCCATTGTCAATTCTAATCTGTTTGATCTTAATGTCATTTTGATTTTCAATGTTCCTGACAAAGGACATGATTGTTTCAGCTGCCTGACTCTTTTTGATCAGGAAGAATATCCAAGTGTATCTAGAGTATTCATCCACTATGACCAGAGTATACTTCTCATGGTTAGTAGACCTTGGACTGATAGGTCCAAATAGATCCATATGGAGAAGATGTAGGCAGTTCCTGATGGAAAAGTTGGTTTTGGTTTTAAAGGATGCTCTGTGATGTTTACCTTTTTTACAAGCTGAGCATGGTTTATCCTTTGAAAACACAAGTGATGGTAAGCCAAGGACCTTGTTTTGTTTTACAAGATTGTTTATGTTTTTAAAGTTCAGGTGGGTGAGTCTCTTATGCCAAAGCTAGTTGAGTGTATCAGTGGCCTTAGCAAAGAGACAAGTTCCATCCTGAGTTAGACTGGACATGTCTAATACATAAACATCTTGTCTTCTTGGTGCAATGAGGACAATTTCCTTATTTGCATTGATGATGGTTCCTTGCTTATCATCAAACTGAACTATATATTTTGCATCACATAGTTGACTGACACTGATCAGATTGTACTTAAGACCATTTACATAAGCTATCCTAGTAAAGATAATACCATTGCAGTTTACTGAACCATAACCCTTAGTGAGACATGATGAATTATCTGCAAATATCACTTTGAGTCCTGGTTCTTCCACATATTTGTGCAGACACTCCTTAACACCAGTCATGCTCCTTGAACATCCACTGTCTAGATGCCAAATAGGATCCCTGGCATGCTTCTCCACAAATAGTAAACTGGTTCAGTTCTTTCTAGGACTCCATTTCATGGAGGGTTTGGTATTGTAGGTCTTTATGAAAGTATTAATTGATTCATGGTCAGTGGTTGAGTGGACTGAGCTACCACATGTTTTGCATTAAGTCGCAGGGGTAGCCTCAGTAGTATGAGAGGATTGTTTATTCATTCCTCTTCTTGACTGAATGACCTTCTCTTTTCCTGAGGATTTCTGAGTGGAACTTCCACTAGATTCACAGTGTTTGTCTTTTTGACAATCCTCAGGAAGATGGTCATTGAATCCACATAAAGGGCAAGGTGAAAAAGGCTTGGCCTTTTGCTTATGTTTCTGCTTAGAATCAGAAGGGTAGTTCAGGCACTGAGCCTTAAGTCCTGAAAAGTTTGACATGACTGAGCATTGTTTATGATCAGAGGTCCTGTGATCTTCCTTTTTGCAAATCATGCAATAAAGGACTCTATAGCAATCATCAGTGAGATGATTTGTATAGTTGCATAGTTCACATCTTTTCAGGGGTTTTGTGGGTTTGGGTTTGGTCTTTGAGGAAGTTGGTTTTTGTTCCTTCTTGGATTGAGAAGGTTTCTCAGAAGATGCAATCTTCTCTCCCAGCTTCCTGACCATTTCAGCCAACTGATCAAATTTTGAATCAGGGCTTTGGGTTGATACTTCAGAGGGGACTGAAGTTGATGAGTCATCAGTATTTAATGAGACATCAAGGGTTGGTCTTTTCAGGATGGTTGTTCCCTTTCCTGATCTCTCCTTTGGAGAGTGTGGTGAGAAGACCATTGGTGGGAGACCTAAGTTAGGTGCAGCACCCTGAAGGGTATTCAGTGGAGGAAGTGGTGGGTATGATTCTGATTCAGACTCATTCACTGACTCAGTATTGAGTTGTTCAGTGAGTTCGAGCTTACTGAGTTGTTCAGTAAGTCCAAGCATATTTTTCAAGGCCTGACTTTCAGGAAGCAAGATCTTTCCAGTCTCAAAGTTTGGTAACTTACTGACTGGGTTGTCCTTGACAATCCAGTCATTTGACATGGAAATCATTTCTTGCTCAAAAGATATGCCAGCTGGAACAAAGTTTAGTTCATTGTGACACACATTTGGATCAACCATAAGAGGGTCAATTCCAATGGTTTTCTGAGAGATTAATCCCACAGTGTCAAAAACTTTGGGGTTCTTCTTGGTCCAGCTTTGGATGACAACCTTTTCTCTGTTAAGTTCAATTTGAAGGGCTTGATTTTGTTTCAAAATCTCAGTGTTCTGAATTTGTAGATGTAACACCCCAACCCGACAAGGGTAAAGGTGTCACAAGTACATGGTTTCATATCAGATACAAGCATTCAAGAAATAAAATAGCGGAAGCCTTAACATTAAAATCCAAAGGAAAAATAAGTCAACACGACTTATATCAAGTGCAAGACAGAAATAACGAAGTACAAAACAGAATCCAAAATGCCCAAACAATGGCATAACAGAAATAATATCCAAATGGTCACACTAGAATGACAAGGTCTAAACTTCACACAAGTTGCTCTCATCCCAAGCTAAACCCAGCTCCTAGCTTAAATGTACCTGCCGCAGGAAAAGAAATGCGGCTGAGCTACGAGAGCTCAGTGAACAGATATAACAGAAACAAGCAATAATACAGAATAATGAATAAGAAAAGAAATACGAACCGGTCGGAAATAATGTGCAAGTATAATGTAACAGTAATGAAAGATAAGTGATGTCAAGGGTTTAGCAGGTAAGTAGTACAGGTAAAGTATAAGGGTAACAGAAATCCACTACGAGCCCAGAAAACAGAAATCATATCATGTCCAGTAATCAGGGTGTACGGAGGGGAGACCTCGGTACCAAATACAGGGTGAGGGGCTACCTCTCAGGGGTGGAGTCGCGGGCTCCCAGGATGTGAAAGACGTGCATCGCACACACCATCAGTCACCAGATATAACAAGTAATATAAACAAATCAGGTCAAGTCTAGGATGCATCCATACACCCCAGTTGGCCAGAGTCTACCAATACACGCCATATAATCAAGTCAGGGACGGGATAGGACATCTCTCTCCTACCCTAGAGTCAATTCATCGGTGCATCAATGACAAGGACATGAACACCTCATGCCTGGTGGGTGGCTCGTAATATCAAACTGTGGGTCAAGGTCAAGTATCAAGTGTCAAGTGTCAAGTATCAGGTATCAAGTATCCGGTGTCAAGTGTCAGGTGTCAAATATAAAGTATCAGGTGTCAAGTATCAGGTATCAGGTATCAAGTATCAGGTGGTTCAGAATCAAGTTTCATATCAGGGTTCATATCAGAAGGTTCCATATCAGGAGGTCAATATCAGGAGGTTCAAAGGTTCATAATAAAGTTCACTTTAAAAGTTTACTATTAAAAGTCCATTTTATAGGTGTCAAAATAATCCTTAAGTACTGGTCTCCATAAAATGATTTTTAAACGGTTTTCATAAAGAAGGTCTTTTCAAAAGGTTTCTATAAAGATAGTCTTCAAAATAGTTTCTTGAAAACATTTTCATAATTAATTAAAAAGATTTTCTCGTCCAGTTATAATATCAAAAATATCAAGGTTCAAGTCAAGGTTTTATGGCAGGGTTCATATCAAGGTTCATGGCAAGGTTCAGAACAAGGTATAAAACAAAGATCAAGGCAAGGGTTCAAACAAGGGTCCAAGAGTAAGTACACAGATCAAGGTTCACAATACAAGGGATACAGAGCAATGGTTCGGGAAATCTTAAACGAATCAAATAAATCAAGAGAACGAAGGCCCCTTACTGAAAAGGGCAGAATATCCGTACCTTATTCCAATGCAAGCACACAAAATAGAAAAGGCTGATAGGAAATCAAATCACTCCCTCCTCGAACCTAAGGAGTAGAAGACAGAAATACGAAAGGGGTTTAAGTTATCTTCTCATTATAATTAACTTCTATTTTTAGTAGGTTTCCAGAATTTAGTAAGTTTCCATACTTAGCAAGATTCAAGTGATATAATTCAAGTTAAGTCTTTAATTAGCTTATTATGGAAGTCATGTTCATTTTGACAAGTTATACAAGTTCAGGGTTAATTATGACAAGTTCCAACACTTTAGGGTTTTAAATGTAATTCTTCCAAAGTTAAGAGCCCAAAATGTAACTATCACAATTATCCATTTTAATCCCTCATTATACAAGTGTACGACTCAAATACTTCAGGTTTGCCAATATTACATTTTATACCCCTTAGTTTACAAATTTACAATTTAAACCCCTTAATTCATGATTTTACAATTTAAATCCTTATCTTATTCATAATTACTCAACAACTCTTATTTTATCAAAATTACAGAATGAACACTTTATTTTTAGCATGGAACGAATCACCCTTCATCTTTTCATAAATTACACCTTTAGTCCCTTAAGTTTACAAAACTTACAAATTAAGTCATAATTCCATAGTAATTACATATTAAGCCCATAAATACTCAAATTTACACAAAACACTCTTAATATCATTATTTACTCAGAATAACCTCAACTTTCTAGAATTTACACTTTTAGTCCCTCTCTTTTAACTAATTACAATTCGTACCCTTTAATTACCATTAATTCATTTTCTTGCAATATTTACACTTAGGACCCTCAAGTTATATTTTTCCCACATTCTTACTGACTTATATAACATTAAAAAATACCCTACAAGTTTCAAAGTTTACAAAACACACCCTTATGATTTATTTTCAAATCGGTTTACACCTTTAATTACTAAACCTAAACCCTAATTATCCCAATCATCAACCAATCATTGTACAATCATTAAAACACAATTAATAACCAGATCCAATCATCAAAACCCTAACCCTAGTCGTTCCATTAGGGTTTTCTATTTTTCCTTCATTTTTCTTTAAAACCGATTAACAAAACAATTAAAGATTAATTATATTAGACTTCAATAAATCAAATGACTATTTTTACAGAGTGATATGATGATAATAGAACCCATAAAAATTATATAAACAGCCCAGAACAATCGCATAACATATTTTAGATTTTGTGTACGTTTTTAATACCAATATTCACCACGACATATTTAAGCTTCTATAAATCTTTCTATCATTTTTCCCAGATCATGTACATCATATTAGGTCTAAATAAGATAGCCATAGCACCCAGAAAATTCGTAACACATATATTTTGGAATTTACGTGTGTTTAAACCCATAAAATTCAAAGCGACTTAAAAACTGTGCATGATTCGATTCATATAATTTTCCTGAGTCTTATATGTTATAAAGATCATAAGAAAAATATTGGATTAATTTTAGAACGTATGGAATCAAGGATCACGAATTATACCTATCGTATGGAATAAAGGAGGAAAAATTCGACACCACCTAGACCAGGCCTTTATAAATTGAATGGCTATTTTTCTAGTCTTCCTAGCACTAGAATGAACTCCAGAAAAATGGTTCTTGGCTACAGAAAATTCGGATTGAATGTGTGTGTATTTTTGTGTATTTCGGCTAAGGTTTTTAGGGTTAAATCAAGGAGAAAATCATGGGAGGTTATATGGATGATATAGACCGAGTATGGGGAGGTATTAAGGCTAAAGAATCGGTATAAACCTGGACAAAATCAATCTTCCCTTAATTTGAATGATTTCCTAATTTATTTTGTATTTTAAGTGTTTTTAAATTAATTAAATTATAACTTATGTATATATATATGTGTATTAATCGGCCCAAGTGTTTTATTGTGTAATAATACATTTTTGTACTTGTAAAAATATTAGAAGCTTGTATCAAAATTATCTCACTTGATTTGTAGTTCGTTTCCAGAGATTCGGAATTAATTCGGTACTTTGAATAAGCTTTAATTAAATTTTTAAAGTTTCAGGGGTAATTTGGTAATTTTTGCATGTTTTAAATTTTCGGGTTTTACAGTAGAGTTATTGTTTCAAGTTTGGCTTGCTTTAGTACAAGCAGTTCATCTCTACATTTATTCAATTCTGACACAATATTGTTATATTTTGAAAACAGGTTAAGCCTTTGTTCCTCAACAAACTTTAGATCAACACAAATATAATTCATGTAAGACTGCCAATCAGAATCATCATCCATAGAAAGTAAAGTATTTACCTTCTTCATGGTGATGTTGACCCACTCTTCATTCCTAGCATGGCTTTTTCCCACAGCCACCTGATCCTCTTCAGAAAGTGCCATCAGTGCACTGACTCTTATTTCCTCATCTGAGGAAGCCTCTTCTTCATCCCAATCATATGCTTCAGCTACTAATACCTTGTTCTTTGTCTGAATAGGTTTAGATGTTTGAGCAGCCTGAGGCAATATGGGGTTAGTTTCAAGAAGTGCAAGTTTAGCTTTGATTTTCCTATATTTTGTTTCAAAATCCTTTTGACCCTTGTTTTGAAATTGTTGGGTGGACTGAAACATTTTAGGTTGAAACTTGCTAGTTCCTGAGAATTTGTATGAGGGTTCTGAGATAGTTTTAGAATAACAGTCCCTAGCAAAATGACCCTTTTTACCACATTTAAAGCATTCAGTGGTCTCATTTGCTTTTGGTTTTGTAAAGTTGGACTGATTTCTTTTGATGAAACGTTTTGAACTATCAAGGAGTGCCCTTTCTTGGAATTCCAAGTTCAGGTCGTTCAGGTACTCCTCACCAGTCCTTTCATCAATTTCTTCTTCAGAATCCTCTTGAATATCCTGCACAACATCATTAGAATAGAAAGCAGTTGATATGGGTGTGGAGGTTAAGGCCTTTTTGGACTCAAGAGTTTTTGAGTCAGGGTATCTCCTTGAGATCAAGTTGTCTTCATAGACAAACTTCCCATAAATTTCAGGGAGCTCAAGGGTCTGAATGTGGTTAGCATTCCTCAGGCCTTGTGAGAAGTTGAGCCACTTCTCAGGGAGATTGTTGACAAAGCCAACATTTGTCTCATGCTTAGATAGTACAACACCATCATTTAATAATTCATTTATCAAAGTCTTGTATCTGGTGTAGGTCTGTGAGAGACTTTCAGAGTCTTTTGCCCTGAAAGTATTATACTCAAGTTTAAGGTCCATGACCCTATTTTCCTTGGTATCTGAGGGACCCTCAAAGCTGTTTACCAAGTCATCCCAAGTTTGCTTGGCTGTTAGATAGTTGATGACTGATTCCATTATATCGTCAGGAAGACATGATATAAGGATGCTTTTCAGGCGCTGGTCTTGATTGACCACCCTCCTCTCATCAATGGTCCATTGGGCCTCAGGCTTGTTTAGCCCTGCGGCTGTCTTAGGGACAAATAGGCCATCCCTGATACAGGTGATGTAGTAGGGTTCCATACCGGTAATATAGCAAATCATACGCTTCTTCCATTTGCTAAATTTCCCAGCTTCAAGTCTGGGTGCAACAGCTGAGTAGCTGCCACCCTTTTTGTCGACTAGCTGGGGTACATTGATATCAGCCATAGTAGGATCTTGGTTTTTAAAAACCTAGAGCACTCTTGGTTAGTTTAAAAAGATTTTATAAACCAGAGGCTCTGATACCACTTGTTGGTCCCTTTACACGCTTAGAGTTAACTAGAAAGTTAATCTATTTGTGTTTATGACTAATACAATGTTATGATTAATTCTAACAGTTATAAAACGTGAATATAAAAACTCAAGGTAATTTTCAACGTTTAAATTCTTATTAGAAATGAATCAAAGAATCTATACCCAAGTGTTTTGCGGAACAAACACTTGGGATTGAATAGGCTAGGTATGGTGGTGTCTCCTATCTAAACTCAAGTTTTGCTTGAGTGGTAACAATGCGACCTCACTGAGCTATCTCAGGGATGCGTTACTCTTTGTAGGAGAGAAGTTGTTTTGCAAAAGTCTAAGCTTTAATTGTACAAAACACACTTAACTTCTCTCCTTCTCAATCTATTTATACACAAGTAATCTGAGTAAAAGTAATTAAAATATTACAAGTTGTTGAACAAGCGTGTCTGACAATTACAATAGTAATTGTCATTTCCAAGAACCAATAGAAATGGCCTATTAAGTCTTTAGGAGTGGTTGGTTTGACACTCCAAGACTTTAAGCCGTCTTAGGAAGGATTTCTTCCTGACAAGATAATATTTGATCTTATCTTAAATCCTTCCTAGATATTTTTGCCTTTCTTCTCAGGCACTTAGTTCTTCAGGATACGCTTCTCAGTTATCATTCATAATTACTTCATTGTTGTTGAGGAGACTAGGGTTCAGTGAGTTCTTGTCCAATACTCACTGAACCATCATCTTCTTCTTTGGCTTAAGTGCTACTTCAGGGAGTACCGCCTTCCTGCGTAGTGAATCCTTCTTCTTGAATTCGCCTTAAGCATCCTGAAGATGACTCACTGAGAGACTGTTCTCTCAGTGACTTGAATTGTTCTCGGTTTAAGTTAACACTTAGTTAATTTGTGTCCAAATCATGTTTTAAGTATTCTTGGGTTTTTCATGACCCAACAGTTTTCGATTAGGAACGGTCCTGGTAAGGATTAGAGAGAATTTTCACACTATGCTGTTAACAATCTTGAAGTCCGAACCTGTAAGTACCGGACGTTTTGTTGCTAACTGTCGTATGCAGGAACATCTGGCGGTTGAAGCTGATTGCTGTTACAGCTGTTTGCGGTTGTAGCTGATTGAGGTTGCAGCTGAATGCGGTTGTAGCTGATTGAAGAAAAGATGCCAATCCACTACCACATGTTTACACTACATCATCATCGTATTCAAGAGAAGTCATGATAACCTAAAAGACCTTTAACACTGCTTCTGCAAACTCTGATGCTGAAGATCATGACACTAAATAGTGTGAGCATGTCGGCTCAAAGATTATTACATCACATGGAAACATACTGCTGAAAGATGACTTGAAGACAAATGTTGGATGATAAACTCAAAGAATTCTCAAAGATCATCCAAGACAACCGATCAGTCATCAAAAGATTACTGCTGAATGCACAATGTTTCAAGACTTTGAAGAATCAAAGACTACGAGCTATAAAGACAAGTTCAGAAGAAAGAATGCTAGAATTCAAATTATTATTTCCGGGGTGACCTCCCTTAGGGGGAGATTTTTAGGAATATAAATATTCAGATGAAGGCTCGGTCACCCCGAGCATCTATTTAGCATTCACATAGCTCGTAGGCTTATTAATATTAGCTTAGTAATATTAGTATTATTAGTTTAGTCGTATTTATATTTGTGGAGTGGGTCGGGGCTTTCCCCACTGTCAGCTCACTCCACAGCCCACTAGGGGCACCAATATTAGGAACTATATAAACCCCTTCCCACACATGGGAAGGGTTGGACCTCTCATTTCACTTCAATCTAATTTTTCACATTTTGCTTTCAAGAGTTTCCCACTCTCTCTCTAGTTCATCTTCCACCTAACTCAAACATGGAATTCTTGATCTTTCAAGATCCAAGGCCACCCGAATAGATCCACACAATCAAAAGGTTAGATCTTACAGTTAAGAATTCTCAAACTCAGTCCATCATAAACCTGTTATGTAAGCAACTGATATAACATTCTGCTGCTTCCATTTCACTTGAAAACTTCCTTTTGTGCTCAAATGTTCATACCTGAAATTGTTAGTCTAAAACCAAAAGAACAATGTACAAAGTACTTGTCTTATATTTGAATAAACATGTGACTAACTGTATGAAATAACACAATTTTAAAGTAATAGCTAGTACAAATTTACAAAGACAACAACACAAACAAAAATTTAACTACCAGACTTAATTGAGTAACCACCAGAATTAACTGAGTAATCACCAGAATTAACCACACTGGTATATATAAAAAACACATAGATTGAAAAATTTAAGTATTAAGCATTCCAATACTTGCTACCAAGTACTGAAACCTTCCAACATCAAAAGCTTTTGTTAGCAGATCTGCAAAATTATGTTCTGAAGCAATTTTCATCACTTGAATTAACTTTTTCTCATTGCAATCTCTAATAAAATGATGTCTAATTTCAATGTGTTTTGTTTTAGAATGTTGTACTGGATTTTTAATAATGCAAATTGTACTACTATTATCAATATGAATAACAGTGTTCATAAAATTGTACCCATAGTCAAGAAGTTGGTTTTGAAGCCACAAGACTTGAGCACAGCAACTTGCAGCAGCTACATATTCAGCTTCAGTTGTTGAAGTAGCCACAGTTGTTTGCTTCTTACACTGCCATGAGATAAGTCTACACCCAAGGAATTGACATCCTCCAGTTGTTGACTTTCTGTCCAAGCTAGCACCAGCATAATCACTATCCGAAAATGCTACCAAATCCAAAGGTGATTCCCTTGAATACCATAGACCCAACCTAGGTTGACCCTTGAGATATCTAAAAATCTTCTTGACTGCTGTTAAATGAGAAACCTTTGGAGTGACTTGAAATCTTGCACAAGCACAAACAGAGAACATGATGTCAGGTCTTGATGATGTGAGATACATCAAAGATCCTACCATAGACCTGTATGTGTGTACATCTACATTTTCTCCATCTAAATCTTTTGGAAGTTGTTTCTCAGAATCCATTGGTGTGCTTGCCATTTTTGAATCAGCAAAGTTGAACTTTCTAAGAATTTCAGCAACATATTTATCTTGATTAATAAATATGCCTTCATATGACTGTTTAACTTGCAAACCCAAAAAGAATGTAAGTTCCCCCATGGAACTCATCTGAAACTTATCATGCATAAGCTTCTCAAACTCCAAACACATCTCCTTCCTTGTAGATCCAAAGATAATGTCATCCACATACACCTGCACTAACAGAAGTTCCTTCTTGTGCTGTTTGATGAAAAGTATCTGATCAATCTTTCCTCTTTGAAATCCATTCTCTTTTAAATAGGAAGCCAGTGTTTCATACCAAGCTCTAGGTGCCTGATGAAGGCCATAAAGAGCTTTTACAACTTTGTACACTTTGTCTGGATGGTCAGGATCAATGAACCCTGGAGGTTGTGAGACATACACCTCTTCTTCAATTGTGCCATATAGAAATGCACTCTTGACATCCATTTGGTAACCTGTGAAGCCTAAAAATGAAGCATAAGCTAAGAAAAGCCTAATTGCCTCAAGTCTTGCTACTGGAGCAAAAACTTCATCATAGTCTATACCTTCTTGTTGTGTGTACCCTTGGGCTACTAATCTAGCCTTATTCCTAATCACTATTCCTCTTTCATCCCTTTTATTCTTGAAAACCCATCTAGTGCCAATTACCTTTGCATCCTTAGGTAAATCAACTAGCACCCAAACTTTCTGAATCTTGAACTGAAGAAGCTCCTCTTGCATAGCTTCTACCCAGCTTGAATCATCTAAGGCTTTCAGAATGTTCTTTGGTTTAGCTTGTGAGAGAAAACATACAAACAAGCTAGAGTTTGAAAACTCATGCTGTTTTGAAGCATAAAGGGCATCAAGAAGCCCTTGTTGGTCTGAAGACATCAGTTGTTTCCTTGTCTTCACCCCTGATTGTACATCTCCTATCACATTTTCTAGGGAGTGGACTTTGTGAATTCTGGTTTGTGGTGTAAGTGGAACATGATATTTTGGTGGGAGATTGCTCAAATCCACCTCATTTTTTGTTAATTCTGCTTCCTTTGTTAAGTCTGCTTCTTCAGTTAAGTCTGTTTCAGCAGCATTATCAACAGCAGAACTATTTTCTTGTTCCTTTGTTCCATCTTCTTTGCTTTCATCTTCAACATCTTCTTTAGCTTTACCAGAAGAAGATTCACCAATTGTTGAAGTTGATTCCACACTTGTACTTGACCATATTGGCATCCAAACATGATCTTGGTTTGTCTCCTTTTCTAACCTTGCCTCATCTGTTGCTTGTGAACCTGAAAAATCATTAGTTTTTACAACAACAGGCACATAATTCATTGATTTGGTTAGAGTTTCAAGATCAAATAGCCATTTTGGTCCTTGATCTTCTACATTGGATTTATCTTCCAAAAACTCCACATGTAGATTTTCCTCTACAATCATAGTTCTTGTGTTGTATACTCTAAATGCTTTGCTATTAAGAGAATATCCAACAAAGAAACCTTCATCTGCTTTACCATCGAATTTTCCTAAATGGTCTAAGGTATTGAGAATTGTCACATGACATCCAAAAGGTCTAAGAAATCCTATTGCAGGAGTTCTACCTCTAAAAAGTTCATATGATGTCTTATTGTGAGACTGTACAACTAAAACTCTATTTTGAATATAGCAAGCAGTGTTGACTGCTTCAGCCCAAAAAGTTATAGGTAGCTTAGAATCAACTAACATAGTTCTAGCAGCTTCAATTAGTGTTCTATTCTTTCTCTCAACAACACCATTCTATTGTGGTGTTCTAGTAACACTAAATTCTCTCCGAATACCCTTTTGTTTGTAGAAATCATCCATAACTCTATTCTTAAACTCTGTCCCATTATCACATCTAATGACTTTCACTTTCTTGTCTACTTGATTTTCTATCTGTGTAATGAATGTCTTAAAGATGCTTGTAGTCTCATCCTTAGTAGATAGAAAGAAAACCCATGTAAATCTGGTATAATCATCAATTATAACAAGACAATATCTCTTATGCATTATACTACTTACTGAAACAGGTCCAAATAAGTCCATATGAAGCATAGACAATGATTGATTGATAGAGTTAAAAATCTTGGGCTTACAAGTGGCTTTGTGTTGTTTGCCTTTAAGACAAGCAATGCATGTTTGATCATTTTCAAATCTTTTGTGAGGTAAACCTCTTACCAAACCATTCTTAACAATCTGATTTATGGTTTTAAAATTAATATGACCAAGCCTTCTATGCCATTTCATTGATTCATCCAATGTGGCCTTTGCAACAAGACAAGTTAAATCCTTTTTGGGAACAATGTTCTTCATGTCAACACTGTACATATTGCCCTTTCTAGGAATTTTAAGAAGTACTTGACTTTCATCCGGCATCTTAAAATTAGGAGAAAGTACAAGACATTAAGTCTCACAGAAAAGAACTTTGTTCTTTTTGTCACACATTTGTGAGACACTAAAAAGATTATAATTTAGCTCTTTTACATAGTACACATCTTCAAAATCTAAATTTCCAGTTTTAATGGTACCTTTACCAGAAATTTTGCCACCAACACCTCCTCCAAAGGTAACATAGCCTCCATCTATTGATTGAAAATTTGAGAGATAAGACTTGTTGCGTGTCATGTGCCTTGAACATCCACTATCTGAGAATCCTTGATCCTCTTGTTGATCAATTGAATGTTCCTGCACATAAATGAGAAGTATTAGTTTCTTTTGGGGACCCAAGCCATTACTGACTTGGATCTGCCTCTTGCATCAATGTAATTTAATCTTTTTAGAACAGTTGATGCAACATTGGATTTAGTTGAATTCCAAACCCAACATGCTGAGGCCTTAACAACATTTTCCCTCTTTGCCCAAGCAGCAGACTTAACTACTTGCCTACCAGAATTAACTGTTGGCTTAGCAGAATTAACTGCTGGCTTTGTAGTTGTCCCCTTTTGTTTCCAAACTTGTTTTTGGACCACTGCTTTTGTTTGAAAGGGACTTTGAACAGACTTTGGTGCATGTTTGTAAAATGTTTTTGCACCCTTAGCTGTTGATTTTGGGTAAACAATCATATATGGTCTAGCAGAATTAACTTTATTGAAGCCAGACTTAACAGAGACTATTGTGGGTTTAGTTCTGTTAACCTTAGAACTAGAGTGAAAATGAGATTTAGGTGTTTGCCTTTTGTAGTTCACTCTATTGTTTTCATACCCAGATACCCAATGGTTGCAGAAAGCTGCAAGATGGTCAAAACTACCACATGTATAACAAGCTTTGTTGGAAAAAGCAAAGTCATCACCTAATTGGTTAGACTTGAGGTTATTCCAATTTCTTTGGTTACCTCTGGGCTTGCTAGTGGATCTGTATTGTTCACAATACCTAACTGGTTTCCTAACATGTTTAATGTTTGATTTAGGCCTATCAGTATCCTTTTTGACTACTTTAGGAACCTTTGTTCCTGCTTTCTTAACTTTTTCAGGTTTAGACATAACCTGTTCTTCTTCATCACTATTAGTTGTACTATCCTCAACAACTATAGCATCTCCTTTCTTAACAAAGGACACCTTGTCCTGATAAAGTAAAGTTTTATCTAAACTTTCACTTACTTTTTCTATCTTAGGACTCTTAGTGGCCTTAGAACCATATTCCATTATTGGTTCTTGAAACTCAGCAAAACCTGTGTGTGCTAGGTCAACACCTGGAGGTGAAGGAACACCTCTATATGGTGGAGGAACAGATTTGTATCCTAAACCAGACTTAGCTTTATCGATTACTTGAGCTTCCCAAATCTTATTCATTCCTTCTGAGGCATGAGCTAAAGCATCTACAGTTATCTTAACATTTTCAGTTTTATTATTGGCTTCAGCTAAATGTTTACTTTGACTAGTAAGTAATTCATCTCTAAATGCTATGCCTCTTTGTAGAGCATTTAAGTCATCAGTAAACCTAGATTCATTGCCTTGAAAGTGTGCAATTTGTCTTTCAAGTACACTTATAGCTCTTTTATGATTACTTAAATTGGCTAAGGCAATAATTAGTTCTTTTTGCCTATTATCAGCTTTTCTTTTAAGTTCTTCATTATCTTTAAGAGCAGAACATGATTCAGAACATTTGGTTATGGAATTTACCTCTGAATCAGAGAAGGCCATTAGAGCAGTCTCAGTGGCCACAAGAGCAGCATTTGTTGGTGCTTCCTCTTCATCAGCCATGAAGCTCCAGTCATAGTTAACCCCATCTATGGCTAGCATAGCCCTTGGTTCTTCAACTGTGACTTCCTTCTTCTTCTCTTGCCTATACCATGTGCTTCTATTATCCTGCTTCCTTGGGTTTCTACATTCTTTAGCAAAGTGTTCTAACCTGTGACAGTTGAAACACTCCACTTTCTTCTTATCAAACCCAGCAGTTTCATTACCATCAATGGTAATCTGCTTACCAGTTCTCTGCCAGAACTTCTTAGCCCTCATGCTAAGCAAAGCAACCTGCCATTTGATGTCCATCTCTTCCAAATCATTATCATCCAACTGATCAAGATCTTCATGAATTAGAGGAGAGCCACTAGTTTGACTAGACATGAATACATAAAACGATGGATCTCCAAGTCCAGCAACATTCTTCTGTGAACTAGTAGAAGGACCACCATATGTAGCAATAGAAACACCTTCAACTTCATCTACCTCTTCTGACTTACTAATACTAGGAGATGACAAGAGTGCCACATTCCCAGAATTAGCACTATAGATTCTAGACTTCTTTAGACTTTATTCAACAATTTTGAAATTATTGAACAAATCATTGAGTTTCATGGTTTCAATATCTGGCTTGTTCATCCAGACAACCACATGAGTATGGAACTCATCAGGTAGACTTCTCAAAAACTTCATGTTGAGATCTTCCTTTGTTATCTCAACACTCAATACACTTAACTGACTGACAAGCTTGTGTAATCTAGAAAACAACTTATCAAGAGATTCATTGCTATTTGAACTGAAATTTTCAAATTGTTGTTTCAGCAATGTCTTTTGTGTTTTCTTGGTAGTTTCATTACCACCAAACCATGCACAAATCTCTTCAAAGAGAGTTTTTGCATCTGGATACTTGCTAAAGGATAGCATCTGTTCACCAGGAATGGTCATAAGCAACAAGTTGCTTGCTTTTTGATCATTTCTCTTCTATATCCTTTCTTCATTTGAAACTGGTCCAGTATTTCTTTGTCTTACTGTTTTGCCGTCAATGATAGCATCTGAATAGCCTAGTGAAAAAGAATCACCATATGTAATGATATCCCAGAGAGCATAATCTTGAACCATAAAATATTGCTCAATTCTCAACCTCCATAGCTCAAACTCATTTTGTTTGATCATGAGCAACTTTGCAGCAACATTTGTAGCAGTATCCTGAACATCCATTTCTTAAGCTTCTTCTTCTAAATCAACTATATCAGCCTTTCTCTGATACCACTTGTTAGGATTCGACACACGGTTAAGGTGGTTAAACCTTTTTGATGCGTGGTTTTGCAACCTTACAACAGGTTTTACCTCTCGAGGGATCTCAAGAGGCTTACAACCCCACCAGGCAGTGTACCTGACCGATGTAGTATAGTGTAGTGGTAAGTACGGGGGATTGATCGTTCTCCACAGAAAATAGTGTTCGTTAGGTATGAAAAACTACTCTAATTAGGTCTAAGGGTGAAGGAAGATTATTTTTGTATTTTTATAATTTTTATGAAAGCAAGTAAAATCTCGGGTTTGAAGGATTGGGCGGAATTAGTTGCTAGTCAACTAACCCAAATAACTACAAATGCAAATAAAATAAAATAACTGAAAATGAAAAGGTGGGGAAACTTATGTGGAGAGAAATGTGTTTACTTAGATTTCCTTACTCCCTAACTATCTTTTACCGGTTGATTAGTGTGTATTAATTGCGTGGATGACGGGTGTATTCCTTAATACCAATCGTGGGGTGGCGTACGTACTTCCCCAACTCTACAAGCTCCTACTTCACTCCTATGTCGAGCCGGCTAGGAAGCTCCTAACATGGGATCACTAGAATTCGCTCATGCATTAAATACAACCATAAAAACCTTAGTACGCATTGTTTCATGTTTCTTAAGACGTTCAAGCAAGTTACCGAATAGGAAGTTAGCCAGTTTTCTTAAGCCTAACATAGATGAACAATCATCCAATACAACTAATAACACACTAATAACCTATAATCAATAGCTAGGTTTCATTAGATCTAAGCAAACACAAGATAAATCTAGCCTAGCATGTTAATTAAAAGACAAGAACAATATATAATCAAACAACACATAGACATATTGATTGATTAAATGAACACTTATCTTCAATTAAACATGGGAGATCCAAGGGTATGAAAACCCTTAAAAATGGCAGAAATTCGTCTTAGGGTTTCTCCTCCAAAGTTACACACAATAAGTTCCACACTAATGACAAAAAATTGCAAAACTATATATAGAGTTTAAGGGCTGACGGCGTCACGTTGTAGATCCTGACGCCGTCACCTCGCCGCTTTTAGGGTTCCCGGATGGCCTTCCTGACGCCGTCCCTCTTTAGACCTCCAAAATCCGCTCTGGCTTATCAAAGCTTGACGCCGTCAGAAATGGGCTTGACGCCGTCCCTCTTTAATTTAAACCGTGATGGCCTTGATCACTTCAAAGGGTGACGCCGTCAGATTTTTCATGCAAAATTCTCTGGCTTATCATGAGTAATTTTCATATCCACCTTTTTTGCCAAGCCATGACGCCGTCAAGGGCAATCCCTGACGCCGTCAAAGATACTTTTCAGCCGATTTTGAGACTTTGTCGTTTTCTTCACTTTTATGCTCCAAAAACGTCCAAAATGCTTCCTTTTCCAGATTTCTTCTCAAAAGTACCTAAAATGACAAAAGGAACGATTTAGGGCAATATTTGATCAAATAAATACGATTTAGGGCTTAAATGACCCCTTAAAAGCGGTACACTTTTCGCTTCATCAAATACCCTTACACTTGAGATTTGCTTGTCCTCAAGCAAATGCGCTTTTATTCTAATCAAAATACAAGTTAGGGGTCATTTAACGCTAATATAAAAGTAATTATAACAAATATTCGTTCCACTTTAATCATAATAAGCACGGAGATTACAAACTAGCACCTCACAAGTAGTGTTTAGATACTCACATCTCTCAAGTGTCATCAAAATAAATCTCATAAATGAAAACGGATAATATCTCTCACTACCTGTCATAGCAAATAGATTACCATAGGCTTGGGCAAGGGTCAAAAACCTCCTCCACTAGGCGTAAGCACCTAAGATAAACTATCAAAGAGGGCTTTTAAATGGGTTATAACGTGAGGTGTAGGGATATGATAAACACGATTTTGTTGGATAAGGGATATTTTACTGGTGGCGAGTTAAAGATCTTGATTAATTACATGTACTATACAATGTTGCTAAGCCAAGACTCGACTCAATTTAAGCTAATGAAAGAAAATAACAAAAACATAAAATAAACATAAAATGAAACGGGATGGTAGTCCGTATGTTTTTTCTATTTTTTCTTTTTCTCATTTTTTTTTTTTGTATTTTTCTTGATTTTTTTTTTTTTTTTTTTTTTTTTTTTTTTTTTTTTTTTTTCATACACTCTTGCCCTACCATCCAAAATAATACATCATAGGGGCGTTGCATTCCCTTACACTTGAACTTTTACATAACTTTACAAATAACTATTCTAATGACTCGAATTAAGATAATCGAAACACTTGGAGTACTTTTAAAATATTTAGCACATATGGGGGTAATAAATGATGTTCTTCCCCATTACTCCATTACACTAGTACTTTACCCATGAGTCCCAATCGTCCCAAAACAATATGTACAAGGATATGACTCGACTTAGCAACCATGTAATCAATTAGATAATTAACTAAGGGTTTAAACAAATGTTGTAACAATAATGCACTAAAAATGAGTGCATACAAGGTAGGCTAAGGCGATTTGGGTGTACATTTAAGTGGGGTGTAAACAAATTCTTCCTTTAAGTAAAATGCTTAAAGGTCGAAACGAAAAGATAAGCTCTGAGGGGTGTACTAGGGGTATCGTGTACTAAAAATGAGTACAACGCAAAGGGTGTGGGAGAATTACTTGACCAATGTAGCCAAAGTAATTATAACAAAAACACAGGTGTAAAACAATGGGTTAATCCTAATGCCTCTTATCATGTAGTAAATCTAACTACACGAATGTAGTCTCACTTGTGGCCTCGGAATGGTCCTAACGCAAGTTCTAGAATCTAAGTGCTACCGGTACACACATCATAGCATAAATGCTTTTCCCACCAATTCTAGGGGCGAACCTCACATATTTGGGGGTGAAAATTTTTTTAGTGGTACGGTTTTGTGCTAGTCATATAACTCCTATCCGTGAGACGCTCATTAAGACCAAAGTTTCACTCCTATATGTTGTAAAAAATTTTAAATTTGGCACTAAAATTGCCCTAACAGGTATTTCTCTCAGTTTTATTACACATCTACCATTAAACAAACAAAAATCAAGCGTAATAGCATTCTCTAATCGTACTTTACCCCCCCTTACACTTAAGATGAACATTGTCCCCAATGTTCAAATAACAAGATGTAAAAGTAAAAAGGTAAAAGAATGAAATCAAATACTCCCCTGATTCGCTCGGTGGATAATGTGGTAACATGGTTAGATCTTCTTCCAAGAGAATGTAGAAGCTTTATGACTAATGCATCGCCAAAAGCTTGATCCAACAAACATTTCCTTGTCCAAAATAACCTGTTAAACCTGAGAAAACAAACACGAAAACCTGCATAACATCGGCGGGATAAACTCTATATATAAGGATATAATGCTTGTGGAATGATAATTTTGCAGATTCCTGGAGATTATAAGTTATAGATTTAATAAAAACTTTTTATGAAAACAAAACTTTCAAATATTTCAGAAAATTCAAATCTGACGCCGTCAGGTTGTAAAGCCTGACGCCGTCAGAAATGATCTGACAGAATTTTCATGTTAAGTTTCCGGAAAATTTCTGGAAAAACCTCTACCTTACTTCCTGGAAATCCTGCAAAACATCATTATGACTCGATATAAGCATTTGACTCAAACAAATACTAATATGTATGTTAATTTATTATCATTACGATTCATGTTCATTTGTGTTCTAATAAACCGATTTGGATTTCCCTTACACTTATCTTTTTGCAAAATACCTTTATATGTAGTTAAGACGAAGTTAAAAACAAGATAAAGCATTTTCACAAATTAGTTTTGAACATGAATCAATAAAAATAAAAATTAAACACACATACGGAAGCAAATAAAATCAAACAAACAAATAAATAAACACACAAATCAAATAAAGCTTGGGTTGCCTCCCAAGAAGCGCTTTTCTTTATTAACGAGTCTTGTAGCTAGACTCAAAGTCACGGGTTCTACGTTTTTCCGTTTTGCTTCTCAATTGCCCCTCTAATCATCCTAACAACCTCCATATCAACTTTGTATTTAGGTCCTAGGTTCAAGCAATCTTTATAATAAAGGCTTCTCTTTTTCCAAACATAGTCCATGCCTTTTTCTTTATCCTCATCATTGATGTCCTCAATCGCACCAATGTTGTCCTTGTCAAATCGAGGCACAAAACGAAATTCATTTACTCGATAAGGCATCCTATATGTGATCCTATCAATGTGATTAGAAAACTGAACCGTGCCTCCTAAACGATCATACTTTAAATTGGATGCTTCAATAAACGGCTTACCTAACATCACGCGAGATAGGCGACAGTCAACAACACTTGCCAAATCTTCTAAGATCATGAAGTTGGTGACAAAGGTAAAATTCCCAACAAGGATATGCATATCCTTAATCCTTCCAACGAAGTTGCAAACTCCGCCGGGGCACTTGGGGTCTTTCCTAGGCTCAAGTGGTGTATTTATGATCTGGCTATAAAGGCCTGAGGACATCATGTTGATTGGGGATTCACAGTCAATGTAAGCATGCTCAACATATTGGTACCCAATCATACATGGTATCTTCACATTCCCGGGATCACCCCTCTTAATCTTTGGGTCAATTCTAACAAAAGGTGGTCGAGGGTTATCAACTAGGTTGTTATAGTAAGCAATCTCCTCCTTAGTGGGGTATTCATTGAAATAATCATCCAACCTAGGATCTACCTTCACTTCATCAATTTTCTCAGTCAACTTCTCAACCGTAAGATTATTACGTTCTAAGTAATTATCTGAGTATATGGCGGTCTCTAAGTTGTTCAAGGCATAATCAAGCTCTATGTCAATCATTCTACTGAGCTCTCTGAGCTCACTAATCTCATTCTCAAGTTGGCTACGCAACAAAGCTACTTCTCCAGGTGTAAGGGGTGGATTCGCGTTTTCCATAATGGCAAACTGAATAGTCAATGAAAATCTTACACGAACAAAAGCACGAAGAAAATAGATAGACTAAAGAAAACCTAGAAAAAGAAAATAAAAATCTCACTAGAAAGGAATCTAGTGAGTAGACCTAATAAAATAAAAATTCAACCTAAACAATAACTATTCCCCGGCAACGGCGCCAAAAACTTGATGCGTGGTTTTGCAACCTTACAACAGGTTTTACCTCTCGAGGGATCTCAAGAGGCTTACAACCCCACCAGGCAGTGTACCTGACCGATGTAGTATAGTGTAGTGGTAAGTACGGGGGATTGATCGTTCTCCACAGGGAATAGTGTTCGTTAGGTATGAAAAACTACTCTAATTAGGTCTAAGGGTGAAGGAAGATTATTTTTGTATTTTTATAATTTTTATGAAAGCAAGTAAAATCTCGGGTTTGAAGGATTGGGCGGAATTAGTTGCTAGTCAACTAACCCAAATAACTACAAATGCAAATAAAATAAAATAACTGAAAATGAAAAGGTGGGGAAACTTATGTGGAGAGAAATGTGTTTACTTAGATTTCCTTACTCCCTAACTATCTTTTACCGGTTGATTAGTGTGTATTAATTGCGTGGATGACGGGTGTATTCCTTAATACCAATCGTGGGGTGGCGTACGTACTTCCCCAACTCTACAAGCTCCTACTTCACTCCTATGTCGAGCCGGCTAGGAAGCTCCTAACATGGGATCACTAGAATTCGCTCATGCATTAAATACAACCATAAAAACCTTAGTACGCATTGGTTCATGTTTCTTAAGACGTTCAAGCAAGTTACCGAATAGGAAGTTAGCCAGTTTTCTTAAGCCTAACATAGATGAACAATCATCCAATACAACTAATAACACACTAATAACCTATAATCAATAGCTAGGTTTCATTAGATCTAAGCAAACACAAGATAAATCTAGCCTAGCATGTTAATTAAAAGACAAGAACAATATATAATCAAACAACACATAGTCATATTGATTGATTAAATGAACACTTATCTTCAATTAAACATGGGAGATCCAAGGGTATGAAAACCCTTAAAAATGGCAGAAATTCGTCTTAGGGTTTCTCCTCCAAAGTTACACACAATAAGTTCCACACTAATGACAAAAAATTGCAAAACTATATATAGAGTTTAAGGGCTGACGGCGTCACGTTGTAGATCCTGACGCCGTCACCTCGCCGCTTTTAGGGTTCCCGGATGGCCTTCCTGACGCCGTCCCTCTTTAGACCTCCAAAATCCGCTCTGGCTTATCAAAGCTTGACGCCGTCAGAAATGGGCTTGACGCCGTCCCTCTTTAATTTAAACCGTGATGGCCTTGATCACTTCAAAGGGTGACGCTGTCAGATTTTTCATGCAAAATTCTCTGGCTTATCATGAGTAATTTTCATATCCACATTTTTTGCCAAGCCATGACGCCGTCAAGGGCAATCCCTGACGCCGTCAAAGATACTTTTCAGCCGATTTTGAGACTTTGTCGTTTTCTTCACTTTTATGCTCCAAAAACGTCCAAAATGCTTCCTTTTCCAGATTTCTTCTCAAAAGTACCTAAAATGACAAAAGGAACGATTTAGGGCAATATTTGATCAAATAAATACGATTTAGGGCTTAAATGACCCCTTAAAAGCGGTACACTTTTCGCTTCATCACTTTTGTACTTTGTGTGTATGATATATTGAGTTTATATGATTAAGAATGCGGAATCTACTTAATCACACTTAGAAGGTTATTTGTGTTATAGAAATGGAACAGTTTTGTTTGTTATATGACAATGAACAAATGATAGATTATCACCAAATGATCCAATATTATTAAGATAATAATACGAGTGATCTTGAGATATCACTAGGGTTACAACCTTGAATCTTAAGTTTCTATTTCTTGTGATATTGTTTTTGTTCTATGTTCTTGAGAGATATATTTTGCACTATAAGTTTAACACACTATTGGACACACTTATCTCTAGTCTAAGATCTTTCTTTTATAACATAAGAAAGATCTTTACATTAATGTTAAGTCTTGTCAAACAACTTGCTAGCTTATCTTATGTGTGTCAGTACATAAGATACAACATGTATCTGTGTACACAACTTGTTAACTAAGAGAATAAGATAAAGACTGAGCACATGGGGTAAGATATTATCTACCGTGTATTATTGAATTTTAGTCAACCAGACTTAATATCTTCATCAAGCAGACTTAACTCTGATAGTTACCAGAATTAACACTTGACTTAACCACCAGACTTAACTTCAACGACCAGACTTTAACCAGCAGACTTAACTTTGGAACTCACCAGACTTAACTCCACTGCTACCAGATTTAACCACTTGAGAGATTTTCCCGATACTTAAACTTCAGAATATTTAATTCCCAACAATATAGCTTTTAGCTTGGTCGCGTGTAATGTGGTATTGTTTTGTTTGTATAGATTGTGGTTTGATAATTTGGAAGCTGCAAGGTTGAGGTGAGTTCATAGTCCCATTTTTACTTTGTTTTAAACTTGGGATGGGAATGATGCTTGTGTAAATTATGATTTTTAAGTTACTGCGTTTATGTGTCTAATAAATGCATGGACGTGTAAGTGGTTATCATGTTTGTGCTACATGTTATGATATTGTGGTGTAATGTGATTCTTGGATCGGTGGGCACGTTCCGTCCCAATTAATGTGTGATGTGGTATTTAGATCGGTGGGCACGTTCCGTCCCAAATTATTGGTGGATATTGAATTTGGATCGGTGGGCACGTTCCGTCCCGTTAGTTGGTTATGGTGATTGCATGTTAGCTTATATGGTAACTATACTTGTTGTCCTGCTATGTTTTATAATCACAGCGAACTGGTTGCCTTGAGTGATATTGTGTGTCTTAAACCTATGAATCTCACCAACATTATGTTGACGTTTTTAAGCATCATTTTCAGGTGAGCATTCTAAGGCTAAAGTAGAAGGAAGCGACTAGACGAGACTTAGTTGCATTTGAGGATGAATTATCTTTATGTTTTAAATTTGAATAAGTTGGATTTCGATTGTGATACTCGAATGTCTTTCATTAGTACTTTATGTTTTAAATGAAGATACCTTGGAGATTGTTTTGGTTATTTTATTTTGGGGTATCGTTACGACACTTTGTGTCTGTACTTTGCTCTATTTATTTGCATGTAGTAATTCTCTATTTAGACACCATGTGTTGTGATGATATCCATGATGTTGCACCCGCGTTTCCGCCATTGGCGAGGTGTGACATACTCGAACCAACTTCACCATGGTTAACTAATCTCCAAATTTCTCCATCATTTACAGGTTGAATGTATGCGCGAGCAACTCGAGAAGGCACAAGCTGCAGATCAACACAATTCAACCCATTAAAAGTGTTCTTTGCAGGATCTGGTATGTGATTTTTAAATTTCGTTGTGAAAATGTCTTTTGTAGGTTTGTAAGTATAGTAATTATGTAATGCGACGGTAACGGATGAAGACAGATTTGTGAACAACTTGAGTGGCTGTAATCGAGCAGCAATGGGTCGGGTCAGCCTAATTGAGCAGCAATAAGCACTTTTAATGAGATAAAATGTTTTTCTAATAAGGGGACCGGAGTTACTAATTCTAAAATGTCTTTGCTGCACAAATATTGCAGCGACCGAACAGAGTTTTAAAACCACTTTTTTGCACAAAAAATTGTGCATCAAAACTAGAGGTGGCAATTTGTGCCCGCAATGAAAAAAATGGGCTAATTTTGGCTAATTTGTAAAAGATTTGGGCACATTTAGCCCCATCCTTTTTTTGAAATGGGCACATTTAGCCCATTGAAAAGTTAAATGGGCACAACGGGCACATATTTTCTCTCAATTAGAGAACATTATAATCGTTTTTGAAGAAAAACTTATATATATATAATATATTTAATTTTTTAAATATAAATGAGTTATTACGTTTAAGGAATTTTTTTCGTCATTTTCGGTCTTCTATAAAGCGATTTGTATAACATATGCCCGTTTAGCCCGTGCCCGTTTAAGCCCGTGCCCATTCTAGCCCGTGCCCGTGCCCGCCCGGCCCGCCCGTTTTGCCACCTCTAATCAAAACAACCATCTAGAGTCAAATTTCAGCAACAAAAAAACTCTTTTAAAAACAACTTTTTCCCACAGAAATTTCAGCAACTAAACAGCTTTTTAAAACCACTTTGCTACAAAAATTTAACCAACCAAAAAGGTGGTGCACAAATACGGGTCATATGAAGGCGTTTTGTTATCAAACAACAGAAGCAACGACGGTTGGGTCATATGAAGCTGAAAGAATCACAGTGGTTGAATCCAGTGATGTTTCAATCATCACTTCTGATATGGAAGATATTGAACACTAGGTGTAAAGCATTCACAATGTATCCCTTTTTTAAAATCATTTTTCATGAGAAAAGATTTTGCTACTGTTTTGATCATACAATTGAAATATTACAGGTTGAATAGGACAACTGATGCGGGCCCAAGTGTTGAGGAACGGGCCATCATGTTTCTGGAGGCCCAAGATCGCGTGACTAAAGGGGCTTCACTAAAATGGGCATAACTTGGGCTACGGGTCTCCGTTTCAGGCCTATGACCAGTCGATTCGAAGCTCGGAACTTTCGAGGCCCGAAACACTATATTTTATGAGTTATTTGCATTTTTATGTTTTTTCGGGTTTTTTTAGACTTTTGTTTTTGTAATAGCTTTCGGCCCGTTTGTTCTTTAGGGCCCATTTCGACTTTGTTTCTCTATTTAATAAGTGTATAGCCTTTGTGGCTAAGCAGTTCATGAAAATACGAAAAGTCTATTTTTGGCAGTTTTCTTGCTAAGAATCCTAATAGTCGGTATTCAATTGAATCAACGATTGTTGGAAGAATCGATCCTGGTATTCGTGTGAATCAACAGGCTTGATTTGTGTTATCTCGTTATTTAGTCTACATCAACAACAGTGGCAGATGGTATTCAGCTTTCACTGGTACGTGTAATGGACAAGCTTCAGCTAAGCCGAGGAAACTAAAAACCATGACAATGGTATGAATTTTTGTTTAATTTTCTTATAATGTGGTCGACCCGAGTATTTCGTCTCTTACGGTTCAAATGGGAAAGCCAATAGAATTAGCTAAAAAGCAAACTGACGAAATATGTCAAACGTGTTGAAAGTTATTAATGTGTATTTAATTCCAGTTTATTTGTGATCTTAATAAGCACTTTAACGTGCTTACTTAAAACTGTTCATTTCCTTTAAAAGTAAGCAAATAAGCAGTTTCAGATTCTTTTTGTCCCACCATTCTCGATTGATAAATCTGCTTTTGTGTGTACACTCCATTGAAACACTACAAATATCTCAATATGATGTGATACTGACAATCGTAAATATGTCTTTGTTGGTTTTCTGCTTATGTAGCCACATGATGAAGAACCAGAGGAGGAGATGGACTTTTAGTTCAATAATAAGTTTATACTCATGAAATCATATCATATTATCATATTAATGGAAACAGGTTGGGCATGACCGTGTCATGCAGTGTCTTGAAGCAATGCCAAACACTCCACAGGTTGGTTAATTCTCATCTTCACTTCTTAATTCAAAATATAACTAAACTAATTATTAATTTTCAATTTCAGGATATCTCCCATATGCTCCTCAGCTTAGACCATCTCCTGTGAATAAGCTCCTCAAACGACAAACAAAGCAGACAAAAAACAGTTACACCAAGCCAAAAGAGGAAAACGGGATGCCACATGCAGTTGTGCCAGCTGGAACATCAGAAGAGAAACCGGTAAACCAGTAGTTGCTGATCCTCTTGGAGATGCAAGAAGCAAAGAGATGCAACAAGCAAAGTGCAAGAAGAGATTGGGAAAAAGTTTGTTGCAATGATGGCGAGTGGGACCATCCGTGCCAGCGAGGCTGGAGCGGTTGCAACCAAGATGGTGATGTAGAAGTACGGGCACATGAATGCCACACAAAGCTGATACAGGTTTTGTGCCTCTTTTATTATGTGATTTCTTTGTTAGTATGTTCCAAAATAATTTTTGTGATCGTTCTTATTGCATAATTGTCATACTAAAAAAATGGACAAATAATTTTTAGGTCTCTACACGTGATGTGCATCTAAATGCTGTTAAATCATGTTTAACAACTTCGCTAAATGTTTGTGTGAGTATTATGCTGGTAAATGTGGTTTAAATGTCTACAGTTTATTACTCTATAATATCTGTAGAATGCAGCAGTACGCATGATATCTCAACTTCATACAGAATTAAGTAGTTGATACTGTACTCAACCATTTATCTATTCGAAACTGGGTGTTATTGGAATAAAAATGATAATATACGTAATAACATCAGATCGAATGGTAGACATACGCTGTAAGTTATAATAAGATCATTGTTTCCAATATAATACGATCTTATTTGAAGAACGAGACGATGCCTAAAAGGATTCATCTGTTTATTTAGATAAATGATAATTCTTATCAAATATGTAGACACATCAGTATTATCGTATTTAGTATAAATGTGAAATGTGTTTATTGGGTGAATTATTAGTTGGAAAAGCAAAATTTAACAGAGTTGCATAAATGATAAAGTTAAAGAATATGGTGCAATGACATGTTGTAGTTCGCTTACAAAGGCAGGAAAAACATTGAAGCTATGATATCAGATGTGATAATAGCTTGCTAACTTAGCTAAAAGCTATCGTCACATTTGTTAGATGGATATAGTTTTATGGACAGAGCTTTGTTATGCAATGATACAAATATGTTTATGGGCTGTTTGTTTTAGTTTCTAATTAGTTTACATAAACAGGGTGACGGATGTACTTTTTTAGTTCGCTTACGGCCTTATGCTATACACCTATGCCATGTTGTGATAGTGAGAGTTAGGAGTTGTGAGAGTCAGATGATCAGCTGTTTGAATGGCTGACAAACTTTTAATTATTTAGGAGTTATGAGATGACCTGTAAGTTATCAGATAATAAAAATCCGTTAAAGTCAGAAACTTCGAACATATTTACAAGGGGATGCGCCTAATTCTTATTTTTTGTATTGTTTTAATTGTAATCATTGCCCAATAAAATCAATGAGTATTGTCGAGTATAACTGAAAGTTGATCCTTGCTTAACTTTTTTGTATTTTTTTTTAATGCACGCCATGTTTACAACATACAAGTATGAGGGATTGTTGCTGGAAAAAGTTTGCAAGATAAAAGGGACTCATAACTAGCAAATTCAGCAACCCTCTGTAAATTCTTCTCGGAGTGAACAATTGGATCGTTTATTAGTTGTTTTCTATACGTAATCTAGATAAGTAGTACCAGTTTATAATCTATCAAAGCACAAAGCAGAGATTGAATTCAAATTATGTAAAATAATGTCTAAACTTTGTAGTTAAATATATAGTTGCAGATCCGCCGCCTACATTACTATTGTATATAGATGCTCTGTCATTTGCCGAGCAACAGCTACTACTATGGCGGTTTTTGCAACAGTCAACTGAGAATTTATTGCTATGCTTTATTTTGGTATATGTAGGTTGGGAATTGTACATGACATTTTTACTGGTGCTCCGTTCCTAAGCCCCTATAAGCAGGTCACCATTGTTATGTTTGTGTTCACTATGTTCTTAGAAGCTGCCATTTTTGTCCACTTCATAAGCAGCTCACCATTGTTATGTTTGATGCTCTTATCTTCCTTTTTTTTGTTGTAGTTTTTATGTTCATTTGTATCTGCTCAAGGAGCAAGGCTATTACTTTCTTACAAAGCATATTAGGTGATATTCCGATTTATTACACAACACATTGTCGAACACGGAAATCAATGATTCTTCACACCGTAAACTACTTCTTAAGCAAAACAGCCCGCCGCGAAGCGCGGGTTATCCACCTAGTTGGGTACATTTTAAAGCTTAGCATTTAGTGACACGAATGAAGTAAGAGTTTGTGCATTAACGATAAGATAACAGAAAAAAAATTTACAACTTGTATCAAAGGGGATGTTTGTCAAAGCTTACATTTTCACTTATGAGTTTATCTGACTAAGCTTATGTCATAAGCTTATTCTTTACTTTTTAGCTTATCATTTACCTTATTTGCTTACTCTCAATATTTGACTCAGAAAACCAAAAATAAACCAGAAAAATAAACTTTTCAAATATAAACCGAGTCAAATAATTATTTATTTATTTATTTATTTATTTATTTTATTTTTATTTTTTTGCTTTTTGCGCAAAAAGTCAAATTATCTAATAAGCCTAAAAATAAACTTAAACAAACACCCTTAAGAGGCTAAGAGCATCCTCAAACCTCAATGCCTACACATCATCAATCGAGCCTGTTGGCGAGGACAATTTGGGCCTTATGGCAATGAAATGTTCTCGCTAAAAATCTTTGGCGAGGACATGTCTTCGCTAAAAAGTCATCGTCAAAAGCCCGTTGCTATAAGTATTGGTGATGACAAATTCGTTTTAGCGACAACAGAGTGAGACCCACACAAATTCTCATTCAAAGTACTCAAGTCGGGCCCACAAACTTTTCACAATGACATGTCTTCACCAAAACTTCCCTCGCTCCTTGTAGTGCTAATGGATAAAGTGTGTAACATTTTCATTTCAACCAATTACAACCAAAACTTCCCTCGCTCCTTGTAGTGCTAATGGATAAAGTGTGTAACATTTTCATTTCAACCAATTACAGTTATTACACTAAAAACCATTTCTAACTAAATCCTCAGTATAGCTTCTACAGTTCACATTTACATACCAAATTTTCAATAAATCAAGTAATGAGTTAATTACCGGTATGTAACAAATCTTAACAAGGGTGATCATGACAAGCATGGTCTTATACATGTTTAAAATTTGATCATTTGCTTCATAAAAAAGGACTCACTTATATCCTTAGCCTCTTTGTTAAGTTTATACGCATGAACCTTTAAATTTCCTCTATAAACCTCTATAAGTGTGTGGAATGGGAAAGTTTATATGCTTGGTGACAAATCACCATAAACCATCTCTATAAACCCCATTAGAGGTGCTTTTATCATATACCTATATCTTACTTAAACACAAACATATCGCACAACACACTCAAACACATCAATCGCTGCTCACCACCACTGATTGACCTTAAAATTTGGCCTTCACGCATGGTCTTCTACAAAAGCGTACCAATGTTCACGCGTTGTAATGAGCCTTAGCAGGTCACCACATTGATAACGTTAGTAATATCTCTTTACCTTTTTTTAGCAAGAGTAATTTCTTTATCTAAAACATTCATCTAAGCTAATATGATCATGTCTGTAACAAGATCTGAAGCAACAATGCAAGAGTGACACAGACCAATGATAGCTCGGCTTTTAAACAATTATGGAGTAATAACTAGCATAACAGAAATTTGAAATCACAACATGCCAAAAGCCTCTCTAGCTTCATCAAATAACAAATAACAAAAAAAAAAAAAAAAAAAAAAAAAAAAGGAACCATTTTCTACACATTGTTCATTTTATAAACGTACAATGGTGGAAACTGGAAACATTTGTTCGTTCCAGAACATACATTAAAAGACTATGCTTCTTGAAGACCTTGTGCCAGAATGTCAACATGCTATCTTGTGATTTCGTTATCTCATTTGCTCTCACTTCAATGGAGCCCTTTTCATGCCTACATAGTAAACCAAATAAAGGTTATCACGAAACTGCAGAAAGTAGTCAAAATAGAATAAAAGAAAATAACCATTAACAATAACTGCAAATATCTGTTAAGCTATAGGAGTATAAAACATACTATTACATAGAGTGTAACAACTTTATCCTTAATATGTGATACAAAACAAAGTTCATTAAAATTGAGTAAGGGCTTTGATAGTGATACTGCACTTAAGATTACCATAGAATGTCATTATAGAGTGGTATCTTTACATATTATCGAGTAAACATTTTCACTATGGCTAATGGGGTATAAAGGGACTGTCACGGAAAATTGTGTTCAGTTTGTGATAGGAACATTACATGGCACATGTTAGATGATCCACTCACTGATGACATGGCATGATAATACTAACGTGGGAAATAAAAATTTGTAAAACAGTAGCGTGCTTTAAACAACATATAGAAAGAGAAATGGGAAGAAAGAGATTACATTTCAGGTTCATTAGCGGCTTCTTTCCATTGTCAACAAGTTCAAGTACAAACTCATCTCCTGCCTTTAATCCATTTGCAGCAAAAATATCCTTAAATCCCCTTATACGAACACGATCATGCGTGCGGCGTGTGTGGCAAACTTTTGTTGGCCACAGCCTTTGTTTTTCATCCATCACAACCATTTCACTGTTGTTCATGTTGAAAAATCCATTTGACCTAGCAAAACCCAATGGAACATGCTGCAAAACATGAAAGCATTCATAAACTGAGTATAATCAAGTATATCGTATGGGTTTAACATCAAATTCAATTACCACAAAAGAGTCCTTGATACTAGATGCAGTAACAATGGAGTTGAAACAGCAATTTTCCTTCTTCTCTCGGGTTTCCTCCAATAATCCTGGGATCCATATATCTCATGTTTAGGAAATCGTACAAAATAAATGGATTCAACCAGGACGCTAGTTTTGGATATTATTTTTATTTTTATTATTTGCAAAAAAATACCAACATGCGTTTTCATTTATTTCCTATCAGTCATTAAACGTGTCATTTTGTAACCCCATATATTTTTCAGGTTATACATACCTAGAATCACTATACATTTAACTTTTTTTTTTTTAAAAGATGGTCAATTTTTAAAGCCTGTTTTGAGAGTTTTTGGGCCACAAAAATGACTCAAATGAGAGAAAGACTTTTTCTAATAACTCATATTTACACACACACACACAAAAAAAAAAAATAAATAAAATAATAATAATAATAATAATAATAATCAGGGAAACATGACAAATGATAAAGTACGTTGGCATGCAAAGAAACTTTGTAATTAATTTAGTACTTGAAATAACAGCAACAGGCTTTTCGCCATTCTGGATGAGCTCAAACTTAATAATGTCTCCATTTTCTAAGCCGTTTGTGATACAAAATTCATGCAATCCATGTCGAATGTAGTAGGACTTGTGCAGCTTTTCCATTTTAACTGTCCATGTGCCTTCCTTTTCGGCGTATTTTAGGATCATTTCTCCGCTACTTAATCTATTTGCTAATGCAAATGCCTTCGGAATTAACTACATCAATTAAAAATGATTTCCCCGTGAGAGAAGATCAGCAACATAACACAATATTAAAATCTTCAAATTACCAGCAACTTTCGTGACATGTCATGGTGCTTCAAAGTGCCAACAAAGTGACGATGACAGTTTAAGCCCTCTGTTTCCACAGCTTCATGAGATTCAGCCGGCTCTTTTTCAAGATCTAATGCTAGAAAAGAAAAAAGAAAAAAATTGTTCAGGGCACAAAAGATATTACTTAATTTTAGAGTTCAAATGGGATAATTTTCAACCCCAAAATGGGTACTCGCATCCTTGAAGGTTGATGTAGTCCAGTACAAAAAGAATGTTAGTTTTTGAAAACGAAAAACACTATGCTTGACCTTAAATGTCAAATAACTCTTTGTTTTGAGTGAATAAGAGATATAAGAAGACAAGATCTTACGATAAAAATTTGCCATAGAATAGATCTCAGTTTGTACAAATTCAAGCTTAAAACGGTCTCCTTGTTTTAGGCCATTCTCAAAATAAAAGGCAGGCCATCCTCGTCCAATGTAATAATAATTTCCATGATAGATCTTTAAGTCAACGATCCATGACAATTCAGTTTGACCATTTCTGAGAATCATCTCTCCGGTTCTTAATCCATTTGACTTGGTAAAACTGGCTGGAAGAAACTATACCAGAAAATATTAGTCACACACTTGCCTTGATCAAACAAAAAACTAAATGTTATGCAATAAGCAAAAGGTACATTTTGCCTAGTGAGATCAGTTGACTTATGCAAGTCAACATAGTTTCTTCAAAAGTCAAAATGTCCCATTATCCTTTCTATTTTAGTTACCAATATATTTGTAGGAGCCTTCAAAGTGCCAATAAAATATGGATAATTGCTATGATCAGGAGTCATAGTTTTCTCAGACTTGAGTGATTTTGTTGATTTGTTTATGTACCTATCCTTCACTTTGGGGGTCTTCTTCAATACTACAAATCCAAGTACACATTCATTAGCACTTATATGAACTCGAATTTAAAACTTATTCAGTATAAGGTCCCTTGTAAAATATGGAAAGATGCACTCACCATCATTGTCGGTTTTCCGTTTCCCAAATGATTTTTCTTCCAGCCACGCTTTTTTTGTTTTCATTGTCATATCTTTATGGGTGGGATATTCCCTTTCACATGAACTAGTGTTGAAAACCATGATATCAAAAACCATATTCCCTTCGTGCTTAAAAACCACAAAATCAAATTCTTGAACACCATTTTCCGTAACAAATGTTTCCCAACCTTCTCCAAACACCCAATCTTTATCTATCTTCACATGCCATTTTCGACACCCTCTTTTCAATATGGCAGTTTTGTTTTTACTTCTGCTTACTAAATATTTTTGATATGATTTTGGTATTGACTGCAAGAACAGATGCACATAAGATCAATATCCATGTTAAAGATGTTCAATATATCTCAAATTCATATATGAATCTGAAAAGCTGTTCTGCAATTATGAACTTGCAAACATGGGCTTTTAGATTTTCACAAAATGTAAGCAAAACTTATAATTATTGGTCAATATTTCAAATAATCACTGCATATAAACATCATGCCAAGATTTAAAAAAAAAAAAAAAAAAAAAAAATCATAATGTGTTACACATAACAAGTACTAATCCATCAACAAGTTTTGATGAGATATAGAGCTATAGACTAACCATTTGGGAGTTGAGACCAGTTTTGATGAACTTGAAAAAGCAGCTAGGAGATATACACTTGCTTGGAGGACCTCTCATGGTGGTTATCTCATCTGCACCTTACACCATCTGTTTCTTGAGAATGTGAACTGCAAATAAAGATATCAAAAAGAATAAGAGATCTTGTGTTAATAAATTGGGTAGATAGATGTCATTAAGACATTGTAATCTGACCAAATTTTGAAAAGCAGAAAAGATGTCTTATTTTGATGGTTCATTTCTTAAAAGTTCTTTTATCAGCATGAATACATTTTTAACTCATGCAACTACTATCCGGATCTGTAACGTTACTTACAAAACAATAGTGTCGGTGTTAAATATGACATTTTAGTAGCGAATACTAGATAAACAGTTTCATCACCTACTAATTAACATGTAAACAAAAATTTAGTTAACTAGATTACGTGTAAATTAGTAGATCACTGGATATTAGCAATCATTTTATGTCAATATAAAGTGATGGTCATTTGCTAACAATTTAATGTGTCAAGTATAATATTTAGTTTAGATTAGTGGGCTATATGTATTAGCTTTGTTAGTTATAACTTGTATATGTGTAATACAAGTATAGTCCACTAGATAGTCCAACAAAAAGCCCATCAAACACATGTATGTTTGATGGCATGCGTATAAACACACACACATCTCTTCACAGAAGGTGTGCCTCATTAATTTACAAAAGAAAAAGAGTGTGTGTGTGTGTGAAAGAAAAAGAAACCCTCTCTAGTCTTTGTATTATTTTCACACTTTGAATATAATCATTAGACTAGCAAATATCCACATATCTCTTGTTCTTGATTTATATGCTTATGAGTGTCATCAAGTTTGTGTTACTTAGTATGATTTAGAAGTGGGTCGATCTCTACAAGTGGTATACATGAGCCTATCAACAAGGTAGAAGGTTAAGATTAGTTGGTTCGGTTTGTGTTCTATAAAGGGCACGAAGTGAGTTTGTGTTCTTTGGAAATCGAATAGCAAAATATTGTATAAGGTTGTGTTTGTTCTTGGTTTGGTGAATTTGTGATTTTTCCTCACTTGATTGCTGGAAAAAATTTGCACTTTGGTTGGTGTTCTAAGTGTTCTTGATAGAAATATTTTTGAGAACAAAATATTTTGATGTTTTTGGAATACTTTGGTTAGTTTAATTGATTCATCAGTGTTTAAGTTGATGTGATTGGTACAAGTTGCTCAACTTGGTGAAAAGTTGTAAGAAATAATATCTACCAAGATAAGAGCAAGTGGGCAAGTGACTCATAAGTCAAAGAAGTTGGGATAAGTGCCAAAAAATCGTCATTCAAAGAGTCCAGCGTGATTTTATCGCATTTGGGAAAAAATCTGCGTTTTATCGCAATTGGCTTTTGTCGCTATTCAGGTCTATCGCAATTGAGGTCTTATCGCACTTCAAGCTTTATCGCAATTCACATCTGACCAGGTCTTATCGCAATTGCAACTGCGATAGTTATCGCAATTGGCCATTTTTAGCCTTATCGCAGTTGGGCTTGTCATAGTGTCATCCGATATCTTTGTACCAAATGCGATATCGGACAAAGAAGGCATCTAGGATATCGGACAACAAAGGATTTTGAGCAGTTTTCAGAATTTGCATTTTCAGTCCCTGTACTTTCCAGCAGCCTTTGGGAACTTCCAGAATTGGCAGTTTTGGCCCTTGTACTTGTGTGAATTAAGTTCAAAGTTAAATAACTTTTAAGGATTTGATTCGAACGTAATTTCGTCAACTCAAAAGTGAACTAGGTATTTTAACTCTTGTATAAGAGTGTAAAATACTTCGACAAACGGCTATCTACCCTCTTGTATAAGAGTGTTAGATTAACTTTTGTCGAAATTGTAAACTTTTGACTTTGTCTTAATTATACTCTAATCAAATTTAGTAACGTTATTTAATTTGCTTCGTTTACATATCTTACAACATCAACGATCATCAACAACAAACCAAAGCCTCACGTCAACAACCAAGTTTAACCTTCAACAACAACTACAACTACTTCTATTTTGTTGAAACGATCCTCAATCCACTTTATCATACCATATCTTAAAGATGACTACACAACAAGACATTCATGCCGCAGGTTCAGAAAACCGACCTCCAATGTTAGAAAAAGGTGGTTATCTTCCATGGACGAGTCGTATGAAAAGATACATGAAAACCAAGCCTCAAGGACAAGGTAGACTCCTGATCAAATCCTTAGAGGAAGGTCCATTCAAGCCTCGCAAGATTCAAGTCACAGCTGGGAATCCTGATGCAACACCTCCAATTGAACCAACCTTCCGGACTCAAACGGAAGAGGAATACACGTTGGCAGAGTGGAAGCAAATTGAAGCAGATGACATGGCAATGCATTTAATTCAACTCGGGTTGCCACAAGAAATATTTTGTGCCGTAGATAGTTGTGAAACTGCCTATGAAATGTGGGATCGAGTTAGACGGCTTTGCTATGGTACAGAAATTGGCAAACAAGACATGGAAAACAAGCTGCTGACTGAATGGGAGAAGTTCACATCCACACCAGCTGAACAGATTGAATCGTACTACACGCGGTTTTGTACTCTAATGAATGAGTTGATCAGACACAATTTGGCACCTAAACCAATTGTTCAGAACATCAAGTTCATCAACAACCTTCCAGAAGAATGGGGACGATACGTTACTATTGTCAACCAAACTAAGAATCTTCACGAGGTGAACTACGATCAACTCTATGACTTTCTCAAACAAAACCAAGCAGAGGCGAATGAAGTCAGAAAAGAGAAACAAGCAAAACAACAAGATCCTCTTGCACTCATAGTCCAATCACCTACACCTGCAACAGTAAATGCACAACCTTCATCATCATCTTCATCCCAACAATTCATGCAACAACAATATAATTCTCAAACACCGTTCTACCCACAACAACAACATGTAATCCCACAACAACAATACCCGCAACACCAAGAACCCGATCTTAATGATCAAGACGAGTCAGCTGATGCTTTGACTCAAGCTTTTGCTTACCTAACGAAAGCATTCCAAGGACGCTACTCCACACCCACCAACAATAATCATCGAATCTCATCGAATACTCGCAACAAGCAGATTGCACAGCCGAGTTTCAACATGGGTCAGCAAGGACAGATGGTTGGGGGATATGGGAATCAGCAGGGATATGCTCCAAGATTTCAGATGGGTAATCAGAATCCAGGGCAGTATGTTGGTAATCAGATGGGTCAGTTTGCAGGGAATCAGATGGGCAATGCTGTTGGTAATCAAAGGGTACAGAATGCTGGGAATCAGTTTGGGAATGTTGCTGCTCAGGGAGCTGGGAACAGGAATCAGGGTAATGTGATGAAGTGCTTCAATTGTCAGGGTATTGGTCATATGGCTAGGAACTGTCCAGACAAGCCGAATAAAGGGATCCAGCTTACTTGCAGAAAGCATTAATGTTGGCAAACAAGGAAACGGCTGGGCTTCAGTTAAGTGCAGAAGAGAATGACTTCATGGCTATTATGGATGCTTCAGAAGATCTTGAAGACATCGATGCAAACTGCATTTTCATGGCTAATCTTCAGGAGGCAAAGTACGACACGGACTCAGAAGCACCTCCTGCTTTTGACACTAATGCGGTTTCTGAGGTACAACCATATGTTACATGTCACAATAATGAAATGTTTGATATGTCACCTCAAAATGAACAGCATCCTGCGACTCCTAATCTCACTTACGACACATATATGGACGAACCAAGTTGTAGCAATACTAATTTGGTAACTCCAGATATGGATCCTAGTGAAGACTTCGAGTCACAGCATACTACTAATGATGAGGAAACACGTGCTATGTTTGAATCATTATTGCATAATTGTAGTATGGAAATAGAAAAGGTCAAAAAGATTAATCGCGATGTTAAGGCCGCGAATGTAATCTTGACCACTGAGCTTGAGAGTTATAAGGAAAATGCAAAAGTTTTTGATTTTCACAACAAACGTCAGTCAGATCTTGAGGTTAGCTTAAGAGATTCTGAGTTAAGAGAGAAACATTTGCAAATAAAATTTGACACTCTCGATGTTAATTTGAATTTGCAAATCAAATCTCTTAACAAAGAAATTTCTGAACTAACCAACCAGCTTTCAAAACAAAAATCAACTTATTCCAATCTTGAAAAAGAAAAGAAGGAGTTGAATGAAAGGTTTTCAAAACATGAAAAAGATCTTCAAAAAGAGATCACTGACAAAAAGGAAACCATTGCAAAGTTGGAAGATTTACTTGTAAAAACGGGACATTCTGCGCAAACAATTAATATGTTAATAAACGATAAAAACCCGATTTTACATACAATGAAGAAAGTGGCTATCGGTTATGAAAATCCTTATTATCTCAAGAAAGCTCAGAAAGAACAGAATGTGTTATATGATGGTACTCTTATAAATGCTAAACATGATCCTTTAGAGGTTCATGATTCTGATGAAACGATCGAGCTTGCTCAGGAGAGTAGAATTAAAATGAGACAAATGAACCCAGAAATTAAACCAATAGACTATAATCAGCTCCACATTGACTATGGAGTTCATCTTGTTCAAAAGAAGTCACCTCTGTTTTTTCAAAAACCAGTGGTTTTCACAAGACAAAAAACTGTTTCAAAACATCTGCCTAACATCGAACAAATGGCATCTAAAAACACTTATGATTCAAGTGCAGCTAGACTATATTTGGTTGATCTTAAACAGAGAATTGAAACACTTCAAAGTATTGTGGCATCCAAAACAAACAATCAAAAAATGGAATGGTTTTCAAGTTTTCAAAATGACATGACAAAGATGTTCGAAAATGAAATCAATCCACATATTGCTGCAATCTATGCGGTTGTTCAAAATGTGGAACATAATCTTTTGAAAGAGTCAGCAGAATTCGTTAAGGACCACAAATCCTTAGTGAATGAAGCAAATGAATACTTGGATCACATAAAAGTTTTGGAAAAGCGAAATGACTCTCTCTCCTTCGAAGCTCTATCTACCGATATTATGTCTATTATTTTCCAAACATATTCTGTTGAGGATGATGATCGACTTCGAGCTGAGACTTCTGAAATTGTTTCAAAATATGAAAAGGCACTTTTTAAGATTGAAAAGCAAAATGCTACATATTTTAAACAACTTGATACGAAAAAGGAAGAATGCAAGTATGACAAACTGTCGTATGAGCGTTCTTACAAACAGTTGAAAGAACAAATTGATCTTTTAAAGTCTCAGCTTGAAAGTCACAAAGGGAAGGGTGAGAAAACTACGGGTATTGCACCATTAACCCCCTTGCCTAATGAGAAACAAAAAGGGAAAGCTGTTGTCAAGAACACTAATGTGATAGCACCTGACCTTTATAGGATTAGTCCCACTACTGCGTCTGCCTCTACATCTAAAACATATAGGGCGATAGACAAAAGTATTAAAGATAATCCAAACGAGATTAGGACTGCTAAAACAACATCTCAGGACAACAACATAAATTCTAATGAGTGTGCCTTACCTTCTACAGGATTAGAAAGCAACTCTAGGAGCAGAAGACAGCCTAGGAGCAATATCAAGAAACCTAGTGTCCCATCTGTTTCTAAGAATGCAAGCAAGAAAGTAGAAGAACACCCTAGGAATTTACCGCTTCCCAAGAAGAAACATGTATCATCTAGTTGTAATGATAAGACTCCTGTTTCTAATGCATGTAATGATTCTGATTGTTTAATGCAAAAGAAATCTTTGTCTGTAAATGCTTGTGATGATAATGTTTCTAATGATGTGAAAAAGAATGATATGATTGAACAGAAAAAGGTTCCTTAAGTAACTAAGGCTAAGTCTAGATATATTCGAAGACTTATTGCAAAAGCTAGGATAACCACTAGCAGCCTATTGCCTAAGGATCACTCTAAGTTTTGTGCATGGAAACCAACGGGTAGAATGTTCACACCTAAGAATGGCACATTAGAAATAGTTCCCAATGCATCTAAGGAAACCAATTCTAAGTGTGATTCACCTGTTACATCTAACCCCTTGGAACCAAATGTTACACGGTTTCCATATACAAATTCTTCTGTTCTTCTCAGGTCATTGAAATCTGTCTTTGGATCGTCGACTCGGGTTGCTCCAAGCTAATGACCGGGAATCTGAAGCTGCTGATCAATTTTGTGTGGCAGTTCATGGGGACTGTACGTTTTGGGAATGATCATGTTGCAGCTATTCTGGGTTATGGAGATCTTCGGTTTGGAAACTACTTAATCACTCGGGTTTACTATGTCGAAGGGTTGGGACACAATCTGTTCTCTGTCGGGCAGTTTTGTGATGCTGATTTAGAGGTTGCTTTTAGGAGAAACACTTGTTTTGTCAGGAATTTGGTGGGGAATGATCTCTTAATTGGGGGTCATGGCACCAATCTCTATGCAATTGACATAAACCAAATGGCCTCTTCATCTCCTATTTGTCTCATGACCAGGGCAGGTGAAACAAAATCCTGGTTGTGGCATAGACGTTTGTCCCATCTGAACTTTGACACGATCAACAAGCTTGCCAAAGACAACATCGTCTCCGGTCTTCCTAAATTCAAATACACCAAAGAACACCTATGTCCATCATGTGAGCAAGGAAAGAGCAAAAGAGCAACATATAAACCTAAACCCGTACCTAGTTCGGTTGATAGGTTGCATTTGTTGCACATGGACTTATGTGGCCCGATGAGAGTTCAAAGCATTAATGGGAAGAAGTATATTCTTGTAGTTGTTGACGACTATTCAAGATATACATGGGTAAAGTTTCTGAGATCAAAAGATGAAGCACCAAGCACCATCATCACCTTTCTGAAGAGGATTCAAGTTCTACTTCAAGCTCCAGTTAGGATAGTAAGAACGGATAATGGCACGGAATTTGTCAATCAGGAGTTAAGAACATTCTTTGAAGAAACTGGTATTACTCACCAGACATCCGCTGTTAGAACTCCGCAGCAGAATGGGGTAGTTGAAAGAAGGAATCGAACCCTTGTTGAAGCTGCTCGCACTATGTTAATTTATTCCAGTGCTCCGTTATTCTTATGGGCTGATGCTGTTTCTACTGCTTGCTTTACTCAAAACCGATCCCTAATCCATCCAAGATTCAATAAAACCCCATATGAACTAATCAACAACCGAAAACCGGATATTTCTTATCTTCATGTATTTGGCGCTTTATGCTATCCAACAAATGACAGGGAAGATCTGGGAAAGTTGAAAGCTAAGGGTGATATTGGAATCTTCATTGGTTATTCTGAAAACTCGAGGGCATTCAGGGTGTATAACAGGAGAATGAAAAAGATAATGGAGACGATGAATGTGAAGTTTGATGAAATTTCGCAAATGGCTTCTGAGAGACTCGCTCTAGAACCCGCGCTTAACCCAATGACTTCCGGACATATCAGTTCGGGACTCGCACCTCAAGGAGCTCAATCAATTCATGACGAACAACCCATAACTCAAGAACTGGATAATTTCTTCGAGTTCATGTACGATGAATACTATGGTGGCGCTTCGAAAAATGCATCTAACGAACATTCCGCTACATCCACTCAACAACCACCACCACCACCACCAAATCCAGATGCATCCACAACATTTGAAGCTGGCGCACCAACTCCCTCGACATCAACATCATCTACATCTACTCCAGCAACTCCATTCATTGAAATTGTTCTACCAAGAATTGATGAGCAAGAACAAAATAATGCTGTGTTAGACGATGAAGTCTTTGAAAATCCGTTTGGAACGGAATCTGGTGAATCATCTTCCAGATTACATGAACCGACTAACACGCAGTCGTTCAGTCCAAGGTATCCTTCAACTCTACAGTGGACAAAAGACCATCCGATTGAACAGGTTATTGGTGAACCCTCAAGACCAATTCAGACGAGAAAACAACTTCATACCGATTGCGACATGTGCATCTATGTCTGCTCAGTCAGTCTCATAGAACCTAAGAACATTCGGGAAGCAATGGCAGATAATGCCTGGATTGAAGCGATGCAGGAAGAACTTCTTCAATTTCAAATTCATAACACCTGGGATTTAGTTCCAAGACCAATAGACAAACTAGTCATTGATCTTAAGTGGTTATGGAAAAACAAAAAAGATGAAGAAATGACTGTAATTCGCAACAAAGCTCGTTTGGTGGCAAAGGGATACAGACAAGAAGAAGGGATAGATTTTGAAGAGTCATTCGCACCGGTTGCAAGGCTTGAAGCTGTCAAGATTTTCTTAGCTTATGCCGCTCACAATAACATCACGGTTTATCAGATGGACATCAAGACGGCGTTCTTGAATGGAACTCTGAAAGAAGAAGTGTATGTGAGTCAACCAGACGGTTTCGTTGACAAAGATCATCCGGAATACGTCTACAAGCTAAAGAAGGCAATCTATGGTTTGAAACAAGCCCCACGGGCGTGGTATGACGAGTTATCATCTTTCTTATTGTCAAATAATTTCACCAAAGGAACAATTGATCCAACCTTGTTTACAAGAAAATACAAAAATGATATTTTGATTGTTCAGATTTATGTGGACGACATCATATTTGGGTCCACTGATCCGACACATTCAAAACATTTTGAAAATCTCATGAAAAGCAAATTCGAAATGTCCATGATGGGTGAATTAAAATTCTTTTTAGGCTTACAAATTCATCAATCCCCACGTGGTATTTTTCTTTATCAGGCTAAATACACAATTGAGATTTTGAAAAAACATGGAATGGACAATTGTGACTCTGTTGGTACTCCAATGGTCACTTCACCAAAAATTGGCGCTGACCTATATGGGAAACCCATGGATCCGAAGAAATATCGGAGCATGATTGGTTCTCTCATGTACCTAACCGCAAGCCGACCAGATATTCATTTTGCTGTTTGCTTACTTTCACGGTTTCAGGCAAGGCCTACCGAACTTCACCTCCAAGAGGTTAAACGGATCTTTCGATACCTTCGAAGAACCATTAACATGGGTCTTTGGTATCCGAAGGATTCGGAGTTTACACTAATAGCATTTTCAGATGCAGATCATGCTGGATGCCAAGTAACAGCGAAAAGTACATCAGGCGGAGCGCAATTTCTGGGAGAAAAGCTAGTAGGCTGGTCGTCAAGAAAACAAGATTGCACTGCTTTATCAACAGCAGAGGCCGAGTATGTGTCTCTATCTGCGTGTTGTGCTTAAGTCCTTTGGATGAGAACACAACTCACAGATTATGGTTTCTCTTTCAACCGCATACCTTTGTATTGCGATTCAAAAAGTGCCATAGCCATCTCGTGCAACCCAGTGCAACACTCGAAGACCAAGCATATTAGAGTCCGCTACCACTTCATAAAAGAGCACGTTGAAGAGGGTACTGTTGAATTGTTTTTTGTGAAGACTGAATACCAACTCGCTGATCTATTTACTAAAGCCCTCCCAAAAGAGCGGTTTGAAAACTTAGTTCGTCGAATTGGCATGCGAAGCCTAACTCCCGAAGAGTTAGAAAGTCTTCTCGAATCTTATTGATTTATTTCATAAAGCTTCGCATGTAAATATATATGTGTAAATATGTTTGTAAATAGTTATGTATATATTTTTGGTAAATATATATATATATATATATATATATATATATATATATATATATATATATATATATATATATATATATATATATATATATATATATGTATATATATATATATAATATGTTTATATATATATATATATATATATATACCAAAAATATATACATAACTATTTACAAACATATTATATATATATATATATATATATATATATATATATATATATATATATATACTTTTTCAAAAACAAAAATATAAAAATAGAAAACTTCAAAAAGACATAAAAAATATAAAACAACAAAAACCAAAAATATTCTTCTCACGACATGTCTCTCGTCTAATCAATATTCTGTACGTATCTAGATATGTCATTCAACAATGATACGGACATGTACAGATGCTTGAGCGAGAGTTATTTTTTATGTTTTTCTAAAACATGTCGTTTCTCAAATTTCTTCATAAAGGCTTTCGTGCATTTCAGTACGAAACCGGCGCTACATTGAATGACTTCTGATTATTTCCGATCAGAACTCGCAATGTTAATGGCAAAAAGCTAAAACCCGTGACCACTTAATCACAATTGTTTCAAAAGATCTTTCAAAGTCTTTTTATAAATTTTGTGCTCACAACAACTCCCTCTAAGACCTCTAAATGCTTTTTAAACTCAAAGGTTTAAACCATTTGATATGATTAAGGGGGAGTTGACAAAGAAAAATGTTCCACGTTTCATGCTCAAATCCATCTTGTTCTCCAAAACGTCTTGCTTTTCATCTGTTGATATCAAAAATATCAATGCATGCTATTTTTGAGGGGGAGAAGATGAGATTAAAATGTGATCAAAAAGTTTTTGTGGTTTGAATCTCAAGACTCAGGGATAACCCTCGAATTGACGAAACTAAATGTCCGTTCTCGAAAAGACATGTCCTGGACGGGTAATAATTTCAAACTGGTTTACCAGTGATGTAAGCGTGTCTCGCAAAGGACTTGTCTGAGTAGAAAGTACCAATTCGAGAGATGATCTTTGAATATGACCAGGACGGGTAATAACTTCAAACTAGTCTAACTAGTGATGTAAGCGTGTCCCGCGAAGGTTATGTTTATTGAAAGTCGATCAATTCAAATGTGCGAACTCTACCCAACATGTGCAATTTATTACAAAAATGCATGAGCACATGTGAAGGGGGAGTGTTTCATAAATGCAAAACTCTCGATGTGTTAACAAAATGTGTTTTCTCATAAACACGTTGAGAGATTTTTCACAAGGTTTAATGGCATGTGACAAATAATCTAGGATAATCATGGAGTAATAAGGTGATTATGGTTAGGTTATGTCCAATGATCCGCCAGAACCGGAGGGATCTACCCAAGGACTATTCCAATTGCTTAGCATTAGAAGTCCTTAGGTATGATTGAAAAAAGGAGTATAATGAGAAAGGAGAAAGAAGGGGTTGAAGAATGAAAAAGAAAAGTTTTTGTAAGGGTGAAAAGAAATAGCCCTCCATGAAAACTTAGGACAGAAACCGGGTCAATACATCTGCTATCGGTACTCACTAAGGTGATACTGGTATTGAAGACAAGACGTCATGGACCCAGTGACGCATTTGCACCACCCCTCCTATCCACTCAGATATCTCTCAAAAGATATTTGTTTCATTTCTCAAGGAGAACACTACATAATCTATCGACCTCTCACTCCGAGATGTGTTGATATTGAAAAGGTGGCACTCTGCTCCATGCCTCCGACGACTAAAAACAAAACGCACATAATTGAGTCTAGAGACATGAGATTCATCAAAGATCTCTTAGGAACACTTCCTATGCAATACACTTGTGTTCACTCAAAAGGATACAAGTTGTATGAGTCTTAATGAGATCAAAGGATCTTGCCTCATGACATGATGGCCGAAAGACGAATTATTGCTAACTGTTTTATGCAGGTACCGACGAAAGTCTATCAACCATCATCATCTGCTATGACGACGCATCTGGACAGAAGAAGCAGATCAAGGCAAGTCAGACCAAAAGACGATTCCTTGAAGATCACAGCGCATGAAGGAACACTGAATGAAGGATATTATACAGTGATACACGAAGTTCAAGATGTCAAAATCTAAAGACCAATCACGGGAGCATCATTGAAATGACCATCCCTTAGGGGGAGATTGTTAGCAATCATTTTATGTCAATATAAAGTGATGGTCATTTGCTAACAATTTAATGTGTCAAGTATAATATTTAGTTTAGATTAGTGGGCTATATGTATTAGCTTTGTTAGTTATAACTTGTATTTGTGTAATACAAGTATAGTCCACTAGATAGTCCAACAAAAAGCCCATCAAACACATGTATGTTTGATGGCATGCGTATAAACACACACACATCTCTTCACAGAAGGTGTGCCTCATTAATTTACAAAAGAAAAAGAGTGTGTGTGTGTGAAAGAAAAAGAAACCCTCTCTTATCTTTGTATTATTTTCACACTTTGAATATAATCATTAGACTAGAAAATATCCACATATCTCTTGTTCTTGATTTATATGCTTATGAGTGTCATCAAGTTTGTGTTACTTAGTATGATTTAGAAGTGGGTCGATCTCTACACTGGATAAAAGTAGATAAGTGATAATAACTTTCTTAGTAAACCTGAACTGAAATGTGCATTGATTGTGTTTTTTCACAGTATCTAACCAAATGGTCACAGAGTTATAATAAACTATTTCATTTCAACCAAATTTTCACATTAGCTTAACAAAATTTGGAATCCTCGTGTTTCATCACATTATCTAATCAAACCTTTGTGACTTATCATAGAGTATATAGTTCGAATAAAATTTTTAGTTTCATCCAAACTTGAATCAACCCGAACTATTAAAACGGCTTGAATCAACCAAATTAGTTGTCCCAAAATGTATCAACCAAGTTTTTGAATTGATTATAGTTGCACACACCATTATATTTCAATAAGCATAAAGAAGAATGAGGTCTTTTGATATTGGGAAAAACTTGATTACTCATGTATCTTTTTTTTTTTTTTTAAAAAAAACTCTTAGTTTTAAAATGTAAAATAGCTGGTGTAAACTTTAAATAGACCACTGTTGTATTGTAAAGACCTTGGTTTTCTGTACCCAAGATTTTTATACATCAAAGTGTCAAATCTGTAGTTATTAACTGCAATAGGTAAAGAGCTGTATGTATTATTTAAGTTTTAGAGTTAACTAAGCAATGCACATTCAATAGGATTGATGGAACAAGTCAACCTCGTAAGCACTGTATTAACTTTTATTAAAATATACTGTAGTAACCATACTGTACGTCAGTCCCTTCTAGACAAACAAGTTATACGCAGTAGTTTGTTATGTAAAAAAGTATTTATAACTACCTCGAAATTTGAAGATCAAAATTAAACAATGAAAAAGCCCCTGCTTTTTCTCATCTTGTTTCTGCTCGCAAAGACGCAAACAATGATAAAAAGATGTGATCCTTTCGTTACATACAGAAGAACGTTTGCTTCTTGAAAACCATGCGTCATATTGCTACATTCTGGAGGGGTTGCCTCATTTGCGCTCTAACTTCAACGGGCCCTTCTTCATGCCTATCGAGTAAATTAAAACAGATGAAGGTTAATTTAAAAAATGCAAAAGGTAGTCAAAATAGGGTGATAGAGAATCAACAATAACTTCACAAATTTGCTCAACAATAGCAGTATAAAAGGCATTATTTCTACAATTCTACATATGGTGATACAGAATGTCGTTCCTTAGGATTTACTGACAGCATTAATATTTGATAGATAAGGTTCCTTTAACTTGTCGTTATAGAATGGTATTTACCTTTTGAATTAAGTATGCATTTTGACTACGGCAAGAGGGAGTAAGGTTTCTGATATGGATTCGTATACGAGTGGAAAAAAAATGATAAACCTAGGCGTAACCCTAGCGGCAATCGTTCTTGGCCAACCAAGAAGCGATGGTCGGTGTTGTTCTCCGGCCAACCGAATGAACAAGAAAACAAACTGTTTTCAAAGGAAATTCTTTATTTAATTGTAACAATCCAACCAGGGAATACAACCCTTTAAATAGGAAAACATGCAACAAAAAATAGAAACGCAATTCGAAATAAAAGGAAACGATACAATCAAATAAAAGACTGAAATAAACAACTTGGATAGAAAGTTTCGGTTGGATTGGATCTTCAAAACATTCAGCCGACCCTAGCCACTTTCAGTGGGCTCGGCTTGGGTTGGGCTATGTGGACTTCCTCCTTGATCCGTATCATCCTCCCCCTCTAAAAAACGACTCGACCTCGAGTCATCATCAAAGTCAGCTTCAGGCGTGTACGGAGAGAGGTCAGCAACATTAAAAGTAGCAGAAACACCATAGTGACCTGGCAAATCCACCTTGTACGCATTATCATTAATTTTCTTCAAGATACGAAACGGACCATCGGCTCGCGGGTTGAGCTTACCATAACGACCCTGGGGAAACCGGGCACGTCTCAAATGTATCCACACAAGATCACCTTCTTCAAAAAGGACCTGCTTACGATGCTTGTTCGCACGAGTTTGGTATTGTAGATTGTGCTTGATGATCTGCTCGCGAACCTGTGCATGTAACTCTTTAATCTGACGGGCACGCTCGTCCCCCTCGGCACTAACTGAACCATCACCCACCATAGGAGCCAAATCAAGAGGAGTAAAAGGATTGCGTCCATACACAACAAAGAATGGACTACGACCCGTAGAGCTGTGATTGGACCGATTATATGCGAACTCAGCCTGCGGTAAAGCAACATCCCACTGTTTCGGTTTATCACCCACCAAACAACGAAGTAAACTCCCCAGACTTCTATTGGTCACCTCGGTTTGTCCATCCGTTTGAGGATGGTGCGAACTACTAAAATTAAGCTTAGCCCCCAAGCGCTTCCACAACGTACGCCAGAAATGGCTAACAAACTTAACGTCGCGGTCAGAAGTGATAGATCGTGGTACACCGTGTAAGCGCACTATTTCAGAAAAATATAGGCGAGCTACCTCGGAGGCGTCAAATGTCTTAGAACACGGAATAAAATGAGCCATTTTTGAGAAACGGTCAACGACTACCATGATGGAATCCTTCTTGCGTTGTGTTAACGGCAGGCCAAGGACAAAATCAATACTAACGTCTTCCCACGGACCAGCAGGCGTAGGTAAGGGAGTATAAAGACCCTGATTAGTGTGCTGCGTCTTGGCTATATGGCACACACGACAACGGTTAATAACTTTTTGCACATCCCTAGCCAATTTGGGCCAAAAAAATCGATCCCCCACCAAGGCAACTGTTTTTGCTCTTCCAAAATGACCAGCAAGTGCACCCTGATGGCACTCCAATATAATAGCCTCCCTTGAAGAAGAAACGGGAACACATAAACGACGCCCCTTGAATAGAAAACCATCCCGCCGCACAAAGTCACGAAAAATACCACCATGACATTTGTCCCACAACTCTTTAAAATCAGGATCATCCTGATACAAGTGTGCAAAAGGAGCAAACCCCGAAACCTGAAAAGAAGTAGAAGCTAATAACGCTGGGCGGCGGCTCAGAGCATCAGCCACCGAGTTGGCTGATCCGGCTTTATGTCGTATGACGAAAGAAAAATCCTGAAGCGTTTCCACCCATTTGGCATGTCGGGGATTCAACTTAGCTTGTCCTTGAATAAACTTGAGAGCTTGGTGGTCGGAATACAAAATAAACTCAGCCGGTAAAAGATAATGACGCCAATACTCGAGACTGCGAACAATGGCATAAAATTCTTTATCGTACGTGCTATAACGCCGTCTCGTGTCACTGAGTTTCTCACTGAAAAAAGCAATAGGCCTGTTTAACTGACTGAGAACACCACCAATTCCGAGCCCAGAAGCATCGCACTCCACCTTAAAGACGTGTTCAAAGTTTGGCAATGCCAAAACCGGAGCGTTGGTCACAGCGTTTTTGAGCTGTTCGAAGGCCGATTGGGCTGCTGTATTCCACACAAATTTGCTACTTTTTAAACACTCTGTAATCGGGGCAACAATCGTACTAAACCCCCGAATGAACCGGCGGTTAAAACGACGCCAAACCGTGAAAGCTGCGCACGTCATGTAATGATGTAGGCGTCGGCCAGGTGGTAATGGCGGAGATTTTTGTTGTATCCATACGAATGCCCGTTCCTGAAATCAAATAACCCAAAAAAATAACTTCCTGAGTTAGAAAGTGACATTTTTTTGGTTAGCAAATAACTTCTGAGTGTGTAGAACCAAAAAAAATTCTCGGAGGTGGCGGAGATGTTTAGCTTCATTGTTGCTAAATACCAAAATGTCGTCGAAATAAACGACGACACATCGACCGATAAACGGTTTAAAAATATGATTCATCAACCTCATGAACATACTTGGTGCGTTAGACAACCCAAATGGCATGACCATCCACTCGTACAACCCATCTCTTGTTTTGAACGCAGTTTTCCACTCGTCCCCGGGACGCATACGGATCTGATGGTAGCCACTTCGTAAGTCAATTTTAGAAAAGACACTTGCTCCATGAAGGTGGTCAAGAAGATCATCAAACCGTGGGATTGGAAAACGATACTTGATAGTAATTTTATTAACCGCCCTACTATCAATACACATGCGGAACGTCCCACCGGGTTTAGGAACAAGTAAAGCGGGTACCGCACACGAACTCATGCTCTCCCGAATAAGCCCTTTCTCCAATAGTTCTGTAACCTGCCGATGTAATTCTGCGAATTCTTTGGGGTTCATCCTATAAGCAGGCTTATTTGGTATACTGGCTCCGGGCAAGAAATCTATACAATGTTGAATTTCACGTATCATAGGTAATCCGGCTGGAATTTCTTCAGGGAACACATCTTTAAACTCGTTGAGCAACGGAACCATCGACAACAGGGCAACCTCTGTGACGAGGTTTTCTTCGATCATTAACAGCCCAAAGACAACCGATGGTGGGGACACCTTTACAAGCCCCACAAAGTCGGTTTGTGATAGCAGCACGCGATCGGGTGGACCATCTTTCGGGTTTAAGGGTGCTAACGTGATACTAACGCCATCTTTTTTAAATGTGTAAGTGTTACGATAGCCATCATGTTTTACTCGACGGTCGTATAACCATGGACGCCCCAACAAAATATGACATGCGTCCATCGGGATAACCTCACACCATAACTCGTCCGTATACTTATTGCCAATGGAAAATTGCACGAGACAACGGTGAGTAACTTTGACAAGATTGCCCTTTTTGAGCCAAGTAAGTTGATACGGGTCTGGATGATTCTGTATTGGAAGACCCAATTTTTCAACCATGGTGGTAGACACCATATTCTCACAACTTCCACCATCAATAATTACAGTGCAAACCTTACCCTTAGCTGTGCACTGAGTATGAAAAATATTAGTTCGGAGCCACGTGGTATCGTCATCTTGATCAAGGACAACAGTGTTAAGCAATCGGCGGGTAACAAGGAGCTCACCCCGATCAGGGTAAACAACTTCAGTCGCGACCTCGTCTTCAGTGTCATAAAGTGGATCAGCTTCATCAATAAGTGTGAGGACTTGTTTATTTGGACAATCCCTCTTTATGTGACCTATTCCTTGACATTTAAAACAACGGAGTGAGGAGGTTGCCGGAGTTGGTGAGACGCCGGTAAAAGCTGGTGGCTCGGCTTTGATTGGGCCGACCCGAACAGAGGCTGTAGCCGACTGTAGTGCACGGCTAGAAGAGCCAAAACGAGTTGTTGTTTTTTGTTTTGCCGACAACTGTTTTTCCACTTTGAGTGCCAACCTACAAACATCATGAAACGAGTAATATTGGTGCAAATAAACAACATCAGAGATATCAGTACGAAGACTACCCAGAAAACGTGCAATAGTTTGTTCTTCGTTTTCCTCTACGCCACAACGCATACGGACACGTTCAAATTCAGCAATAAATTCCTCTACCGTAAGGGTTTGTTGTTTGAGGTTGTGAAACTCCACATACGCATCCTGCTTGTGAGTCACGGGCAAGAACTTTTTTTCCATGAGCCGCTTCATCTTGTCCCATGATTCAACCCGATGTTTACCCTCCCGGTACCCTTGATTTTTCACATGATCCCACCATAAAGAAGCAGACTTTTTTAAGCGAATAGCAACGAGTTTTACCTTGATATGATCAGGTGTTTCACGAAGATCAAATATACGGTCCACCGTGCGTAACCAATCAAGAAAATCATCCGGGCATAAACGTCCTTCAAATTCTGGGATTTCTGTGCGAATACCCAAAGAGCGGATCGGATCAGTCTGTTGTGGTGCCGGCGGTGTGCGACGACGGCGTTGTTGGGAGGGGTCGGCTGGCGTAGAGGACGCTGGTGAAAAAAAATTTCGAATTCACCACCTTCGTTTTCAGATCCTTCCACAGCTGAGTCGCTTGGTGTGTCTTCATACTGTCTTTCATATCTATCGAACGGATTGATTTCAAGTTCACGAACCCGTTGACGAAGTCTTTCAATCTCGACATCGCGAGGATCACGCCCGTCATGCCCGTTGCCTCCGGCGGCGAATCGACGGTCTTGGCGATGATGATCATCGTTCCCCGACATCTTGAGATTACCTGAGTTCTTGATACCACTTGATACGGATTCGTATACGAGTGGGTAAAAAATGATAAACCTAGGCGTAACCCTAGCGGCAATCGTTCTTGGCCAATCAAGCAGCGATGGTCGGTGTTGTTCTCCGGCCAACCGAATGAACAAGAAACAAACTGTTTTCGAAGGAAATTCTTTATTCAATTGTAACAATCCAACCAGGGAATACAACCCTTTAAATAGGAAAACATGCAACAAAAAATAGAAACACAATTCGAAATAAAAGGAAACGATACAATCAAATAAAAGACTGAAATAAACAACTTGGATAGAAAGTTTCGGTTGGATTGGATCTTCAAAACATTCAGCCGACCCTAGCCACTTTCAGTGGGCTCGGCTTGGGTTGGGCTATGTGGACTTCCTCCTTGATCCGTATCAGTTTCAATCAGTTTATGGCACACATTAGTTACATCTATCATTATATTGAAGACATGCAATTATAATACTAATGTATAGTTGGCATAATTTCGAGTTGCTATCATGCCACATCATCATATAGCAAGTTAGACAATATAGTTAGCGTAACTTCAACATTATATAGAAAGAGAAGTGTGAAGAAAGAGATTACATTGCAAGTTCATAAGAGGCTTCTTTCCATTGTCAACGAGTTTAGGTACAAACTCATCTCCTACCTGCAATCCATTTGCAACCCAAATGTCCTTAAATACCCTTATATGAACACGTTTTTGTGTGGTGTTGAAGTAACAATCCGCTAGGCAAGTCCGGACGGCTTCCATGTGCCGTCCGTCCTCGCGCACGAGCCTTGAAGAGTGCTGCAGATAAGAAAGAACCCGTTAGAAGGAGTCTCGAGGCCGGAGCCCCGGGACCACCCTCCGACGGTCAAGTCAGTTCTCTGCTATAAGTGTAATACTAGAGAGAGAAAGTAGAGAGAGGTAGGAGAATATCTGTGTATACAACCACCAAGGGTGGTGTATATATAGTACCTGAGTTACTGTAGATGATGTCATCCTAGGGAACATGTCCCCTTAAAACCTGGGTGGTAGATACACGCGCCCTTCATTCAGACGCGCCTTAAGTACACGCGCCCTTCACAGGATGAACGGTAGGGATGAAGGTACAGGATGAATGGTAGGGATGAAGGTACAGGATGAACGGCAGGGATGAAGGTACAGGATGAACAACAGGGATGATGGTACAGGATGAACGGCAGGGATGAAGGTATAGGATGAACAGCAGGGATGAAGGGTATGGCCGGAGGGTACAGGATGAAGGGCTTGCCCGGATGGTCCAGACGAAACATGACCTCCAGACACATACACCAACATGTCCCCCCCAGTATTGTAGTATCGGTTGAAGACTGATGGTGCAATACTTAAATTATATCTTTATGCCTTTCGGCACAACTTCGGTCCGGCATGTGTCATCCGGACACATACGCCAACATGTCCCCCCAGTATTGTAGTATCGGTTGAAGACTGATGATGCAATACTTAAATTATATCTTTATGCCTTTCGGCACAACTTCGGTCCGGCATGTGTCATCCGGACACATACGACAACATGTCCCCCCAGTATTGGAGTATCGGTTGAAGACTGATGATGCAATACTTAAAGAGTACCTTTACGGCCCTCGGCCTGTGCTCTTTAACAAAAGTGTATCATCTTCCTTCCGGCGCGTGCCTTTCGGATACATACGCCAACATGTAGCGCCATTATTGCATTGTTAGTAAAATAATGATGATGTAATACTTTAAAGAGTACCTTATGGCCTTTCGGCCTGAGTCATTCGGACACATACACCAACATGTCCCCCCAGTATTGCATTATTAGTAAAAGACTAATGATGTAATACTTAACAAATATCTTATGGTCTTTCGTCCTGTATCATTCGGACATGCCTTTCATCCCAGTGGTCCATAAGCCGGTGGTTCATAAGATGAGTTGGGTCTTTTAGACTACATACGCCCTCGTCTGTTTCCTGTACAAATAAAACATAATTCCGGAGGCACAAACTTATATGTTTACAATCAGCGGGTAGACATCGGCACGAGGTCCGCTTTTAATTTGTTTTCCTCGATCCGTTTAATTCACAGACGGAGAGTTTTCACGATCCGCTCACGAGGGAGGGAGTGTTTTCCTCGATCCGTTTAATTCACAGACGGAGAGTTTTCACGATCCGCTCACGAGGGAGGGAGTGTTTTCCTCGATCCGTTTAATTCACAGACGGAGAGTTTTCACGATCCGCTCACGAGGGAGGGAGTGTTTTCCTCGATCCGTTTAATTCACAGACGGAGAGTTTTCACGATCCGCTCACGAGGGAGGGAGTGTTTTCCTCGATCCGTTTAATTCACAGACGGAGAGTTTTCACGATCCGCTCACGAGGGAGGGAGTGTTTTGCCTTTTCCCGTTAGATATGACAAGCAGAATATTTTCATGTATCAATAGAACATATGGGTTAAGACCGAACCGTAACATAACCAATGGGGGTATCATACAACTATTACCAAACCGTAAGGTAACCGATGGGGCTTGGATGAGAACCAAACCGTAAGATAACCAATGGGGCTTGGATTAGAACCAAACCGTAAGATAACCGATGGGGCTTGGATTAGAACCAAACCGTAAGATAACCGATGGGGCTTGGATGAGAACCAAACCGTAAGATAACCGATGGGGCTTGGATTAGAACCAAACCGTAAGATAACCGATGGGGCTTGGATTAGAACCAAACCGTAAGATAACCGATGGCCTTTTTGCCATAATGATACGTATGGCACCACTTTTGGGGTATCATATAGGTGACACACGCCGTACGGGCTTTTTGCCTTAATGATACGTATGGCACCACTTTTGGGATACCATACGGGCGACACACGCCGTACGGGCTTTTTGCCTTAATGATACAGAGCCTCGTACAGTTATCCCTGCAGAGCAGAACATGAAAGCTCTTTCCTTTTCCGTTAGATGCGAAAGATATAATATTTCACATGTATTAATACATAAAAGAGTCACGACGGGACCATAACACAACCGATAGAGTTGTCATACTACTATACTCCCCCCAGTTCAACGGTGCTATTACTTGTTAGTATCGTTGAACTTAAATGAAACAAATCATTAAATGTCCATTAGACAACATAAAGGACGATTAATAACAATTGTTACCCATGAGTGTTAAACATCCAACATGTGATGTTTTTCGCCCGGATGGTGACCACATTTTGATTCTCACGAGGTCATCATCTTATGTTTGCTGGTTCTGTGGAATGAAACATGGAAGCTTTTTTGCTTTCTCTCGTTAGATATGACAAACAAAATATTTCACTTGTATCAATACAACATTCGGGTCATAACCGAATCGTAACATAATAATGACAGTCGAATGGCAACTATTGTTAGTTCAACATTATGTTCTAATTTTAATACACCGGTGAAATATATAACTTTTTCTTTGTGAATATCCGTAATAATCGTTTGTGAATTTTTAGAAATTACCTGTGACCATCAGTGGCCCCTTTTTCCTCCTTTTACTCCACCTCCCATATGACTAGAATAAAAGCAAAGACTAAAAGTTTTCATCCTCCTAAAAAAAAGTTACAACTGCAGTAGTACGAAGCAAGGACTGAAAGTCCATTTTGCAACACTCTTATCTTAACGGAGTAATTACAGCGTGTCCCGATTTCACAGATGGTAACATTCTGAAGGAAGTTGACCGTCGGAAGCCGGACGCCACACGGTGCTCCGGTGACCGATGGTCAAAGAACTTAAGGGGTTAAAAGATAGAAAGCTCGAGTACCAAAGCTCCATATTAAAGATTGGGTAGAGAAGGATGTTGCTTAAATCAACACCCGAGGTATTTATGGATCCATAATTTGCCTATGAAGATTACCATACCCGATACACACAACTGCTGGAAACCCAGAAGTTGGTCCGGGGAACTAAAGGCCAGTAACTAGAGTTTATTGTTTTTGAAAAATAACAAGTTTTGCTATCTCGGACCTCCCAGTAGCAGTCCGATACATAAAGTTTTGACCCAGAAACGTTTGTCGAAGAGAGGATGAAGATCCTTCCAACTATGCGAGATGAATGGGTTTCGTTGCATCAATCATAAAGTTGGATGATTATTGTATAAGAATAACTTGTGCAATCAACATATAGATGTCGAAGATCATAACCGGAGGTATGAGTGTTACGACCGAAGGGTGACAACCGAGAGGGGAAGCCTATGCCGAAGGCCACAACCGAAAGTCAACCGGAAAAAAAAGTCAGAATTTAATGATTGTTACGACCGAGAGGAGGCGCCTATGCCGAAGGCCACAACCGAAAGTCAACCGAAAAAGAATTTAATGATTGTTGGTGGATTTGGCCAAAAGGACGAGCCCTCTTACCGAGGTGCAAAATTCGAGGTTCGAAACTGACGAGTGGGTAACCAACGGATAATTTTCCCAAATGTTACTAACTTATCTGCGTTAGATCCATCCTAGAGTGTAAGCCTTGATTGGAGAAAAAGATTTCAAAATAATAGGAGTAGCTCAAGGACTCCTTCGTCTACACAGATATTCAGGGCTCAGAGTTACCCATAGGGACCTAAAAGCAAGTAATATTCTTTTGGATCAAGAAATGACCCCCAGATTTTCGACCTTGTATTAGCAAGGATTTTCGGAATGAACAAAATTGAGGATAAAACCAGCAGAGATGTCGGTACCCAGGAAGTTAAAAGGTCACCATATGCATGTAAAATGCAGCAATTATAGATTACTAGAAGAGTATCCGCGCAATGCGGCGGCGGGTATCCGATGACTATTTTTGTGGCAAGCAAATGTTATGGTTATGTCGGATTCAGGTGGTGGTGGCGGCGGCTGATGTGTTTCTTGGAGTTTGTGTATTTTTTTGTTTAGAGAGGGCGTGGTTAAATGGTTTGCGTGGGTTTTTGTGTTGTGTTTGAGGTTTTATACCCCGATCTACCACCAAAACCACAAGATCTACCACCAATACCACATATAAATGAAACCATAAAAAGCAGCGGTTCCGGCGTACTGTGGCGGCGGAGGATGAGGTGGTGGCGGCTAAGGAGGATCTGATGGTGGTGTGCCTGAGAAGATGGTTTCTTATTTGAGAGAGAAAAGACAATATGTTTTTTTTTTTTTTTTTTTTTTTTTTTTTCCCTCTAAATATGTGTAGTATGTTATATTATTTTATTTTGATTTTATAGCCTATAAGCTGTTACAATAGGTTGTATCAATGTTAGCGGTTACAAGTTGACTGAATTCAATAGGCTGTATGAATGTTAGCGGTTAAAATGTTGACTGTATTCAATATATGACTATGGCTTGTTAATTTTCCTATTAAAGAAATGTTTTTGGTCTTAAAAATTTTAAGACTTCTTTATTTAGAATGTCCTAAATCTTTTATAAAGGAGTATAGATTTTTCTGTACGTTGATAATCTTTTTAGTCTTTTGTGGTCCGGAAACGTTAGAGACCGGATTATTTTATGACACTTTAAAAGTGGTTCATGGCCGACCAAGACAATAAAAAATTATTCATGTTGCTTCTTTTTTTTTTTTTTTTTTTTTTTTTTTTTTTTTTTTTTTTTTTTTTTTGGTCCGAGGTGATGCTGGAGAATCCTTATGAGGCTAAACGTAAAGCAAGTAATTATTGATTTGGACTTTCGGAATGAACAAATGAAGCAAGTAAACGTGATGCAAGTAATTACGAGGCTAAACGAAAAAAATGAAGCAAGTAATTTAGTAGAAGCAGAGAAGATTAATAATTCTCTATCTACATACGAAAGACTTTTCATATGGGGCCACACTCAACACTCTATAGGAAAAATAAGTATTTCGAAGCTCAGAGGTAAAATGAGTGTTGCAAGGTTTTAAGCCCAGATCATATTGGCCCAACTAGGCCCCAAAATATATGTTAAAAGAATAAAAAACAGATACATACCAAGCGTGGAACTCTTAGTCCAATGGTTATGCGTTGGCTTAATAACTCGGAGACTCAGGTTCGATTCTTGTCAAGACTCATTTTTGCATATTATTTTCCAACCGCCACATGTCACTCAGATGAAGGGTTCACCTCCGAATGAAACATACCGAACGGAGGATGACGGATGAACCAACTCCGAATGAACCTTACCGAACAGAGGAAGACAGATGAACCACCTCCGAATGAACCAAACCGAACGGAGAATGACGGATGAACCAATTCCGAATGAACCATACCGAATAGAGGTGACGGATGAACCACCTCCGAATAAACCATACCGAATGGATGAACCACCTCCGAATGAACCACACTGAACGGAGGATGACGGATGAACCAATTCCGAATGAACCATACCGAATAGAGGTGATGGATGAACCACCTCCGAATAAACCATACCGAATGGATGAACCACCTCCGAATGAACCACACCGAACGGAGGATGACGGATGAACCAATTCCGAATGAACCATACCGAATAGAGGTGATGGATGAACCACCTCCGAATAAACCATACCGGATGGATGAACCACCTCCGAATGAACCATACCGAACGGAGGATGACGGATGAACCAATTCCGAATGAACCATACCGAATAGAGGTGATGGATGAACCACCTCCGAATAAACCATACCGAATGGATGAACCACCTCCGAATGAACCATACCGAACGGAGGATGACGGATGAACCAATTCCAAATGAACCATACCGAATAGAGGTGATGGATGAACCACCTCCGAATAAACCATATCGGATGGATGAACCACCTCCGAATGAACCATACCGAACGGAGGATGACGGATGAACCAATTCCGAAAGGGTGGATTGGAAGCGAGACCTATCATTCTTAGCTCTGGTAGAGTGAATGACGGGTCCCACGGATGGCGCCAATTTGTTGAAGTAACAATCCGCTAGGCAAGTCCGGACGGCTTCCATGTGCCGTCCGTCCTCGCGCACGAGCCTTGAAGAGTGCTGCAGATAAGAAAGAACCCGTTAGAAGGAGTCTCGAGGCCGGAGCCCCGGGACCACCCTCCGATGGTCAAGTCAGTTCTCTGCTATAAGAGTAATTCTAGAGAGAGAAAGTAGAGAGAGGTAGGAGAATATCTGTGTATGCAACCACCAAGGGTGGTGTGGAAGCTTATTTGGGTCCGAACTTACAACTACAAATAAGCTTGCTTGAACGTTTATGAGCTCTAGGCTGTTAAGCCTTTGATTTAGGAATTCTACGTTTAAAGAACAATGATAATATTGGCGGAATATTCAAACAAAGAATACAATACTATCACAACAAGGTTTTGCTAATTTCACTGTTTGTTTATTCCAACTAAGCCCCAATGTTACATGATCAATATAACACGATTACTATCTAATCAGGGATCGAAGATCCTTGAGGCTAAACAAACTAAACAACATCAGACCCCTCGTCTGATGTTCCCACACACACTAATTTTGGTGTTTACATTTTAACACACTTGGTGTTTTAGTTCTAAGCACTCTTTTAGAGTCTCTGTAAAGCACACTTTTATCTAAGGGTATGATCTTCCTTTTATAGTCTAAGGAAGATCATTTACAACTTGATAAGCTATTAGTCATCCACTTGCTTGTGTATGTGTCAGTCAACAAAATATAACTTGTATCTTTGGTTTACACACCTTTGTTGACTAAACAAATATCTAGATATTATCTTTTGTATAAGTGTGACTCATACAAATAATATCTTCTTCGATCTTATCCATCTAGCAGCAGAGTGACTCATTGATTCAGCAGCAGCTTAATTGAACTAGCAGTACCTTCTGTGCTCAGCCGTACCTTTGCTTTGAACCAGCAGTACCTTGTTCTTGTTTTTGTACTAGCAGTACCTTTTTGTACTAGCAGTACCTTTTCTTGAACCAACAGTACCTTTGAAATACACTAGCAGTCCCTTTGAATGAACTAGCAGTCCCTTTGAAATGAACTAGCAGTGCCTTTCTAGCGTATTTTGCTTATCATTTCAGCTTTCTTTATGTTTCATTCTTCTTGTTTTTGTATCATCAAATCTATGGAATATTTAATTCCTTACAATCTTCCCCTATTTGATGATTACAAAACAAACACATTCTTGTATGAATTTCCCTAGACGAAGTAGAGAAATTGAGATAACTAAATCTCACCATGAATGAAACTATACTTTCTTCCCCTTAATCTATGCTATCCACCACGTCACTTCCCCTTTTTGTTATCAACAAATAGAGAATATTACAAATATGATTTTTACAACTACAAACTAATATTACAAATCAAATCTATCCTTCTAATGTCTCAAACTTCCCTCCATGAAGTTTTCCGCATCTAAAAATGAACTTGAGACATCAAAATTTTAAACCATCAGTAGCAATACTAATTAACAATAATAAGAATCAATAACTTTCGCTTGTGGTGTTGCACAAATACAATAAATGGTTAAACATCTTTAACATTGAAGCTTCCCCTGAAACTAATATGTTAACCATTCGAATCTCCATTCTGTAGGCTTTTATGACTGATAAAGAAAAACCAATCATTACCAACTTGTTGATGAAGCTGAATAAACCAATCTTGTGTCCTATATCTTGTACTAAAACTGACTTTGAACTTATACTAACACCATATAAGTAGATCGAAATCTCTTGATAAAATCCTCATTTCCTATGAGACACTGAGCGCGACAAAGCAACTCCTTTAAGTGATAGTTAACTAGGTCTTCGTCCATCCTCCCCTTGACCTATGAAAACTAGATTTAACAAGTCATCACCATAATTATTTAAGCACAAACAAGTTATCTTTTCTTCCAAAGATATGACAAAACACAATCTTGAAAAACTCAACCTCAACTTCAAATAAGCAACAAATAATCTTTTTCACCAATAATAAATTGATAAACAAGCCTTTTTATCTTTTAAGAACCAACTCTTCTCTGTGTGTGATTCTTCCCCTATGTGTGTGAACTTTGAAAGAAAACCAAAAATTCGACAATACCTCAACTGTTTCTGCAGTAGTATTTAACGATGCATATCTTGCAACCTAAGGCTCAGATTGAAGATCCCTCCGGTGAGAATCTAACTTGATATACCAAGAACCTTCAACAAAAATTTCAGCCCAATCCAACGGTTAACGAAGGAGTTATAGCCTTTACAAAACTGCTCTACAGAAAGTTGCAAAAAATTAAGCAAAAACGAATTTTTCTTCTTTCTTTAGCTAAAACCTTTTCTTTTCCTAAATCCAGAGCCCCCCGCTCTGATACCAATTGTGGAAGCTTATTTGGGTCCGAACTTACAACTACAAATAAGCTTGCTTGAACGTTTATGAGCTCTAGGCTATTAAGCCTTTGATTTAGGAATTCTACGTTTAAATAACAATGATAATATTGGCGGAATATTCAAACAAAGAATACAATACTATCACAACAAGGTTTTGCTAATTTCACCGTTTGTTTATTCCAACTAAGCCCCAATGTTACATGATCAATATAACACGATTACTATCTAATTAGGGATCGAAGATCCTTGAGGCTAAACAAACTAAACAACATCAGACCCCTCGTCTGATGTTCCCACACACACTAATTTTGGTGTTTACATTTTAACACACTTGGTGTTTTAGTTCTAAGCACTCTTTTAGAGTCTCTGTAAAGCACACTTTTATCTAAGGGTATGATCTTCCTTTTATAGTCTAAGGAAGATCATTTACAACTTGATAAGCTATTAGTCATCCACTTGCTTGTGTATGTGTCAGTCAACAAAATATAACTTGTATCTTTGGTTTACACACCTTTGTTGACTAAACAAATATCTAGATATTATCTTTTGTATAAGTGTGACTCATACAAATAATATCTTCTTCGATCTTATCCATCTAGCAGCAGAGTGACTCATTGATTCAGCAGCAGCTTAATTGAACTAGCAGTACCTTCTGTGCTCAGCCGTACCTTTGCTTTGAACCAGCAGTACCTTGTTCTTGTTTTTGTACTAGCAGTACCTTTTTGTACTAGCAGTACCTTTTCTTGAACCAACAGTACCTTTGAAATACACTAGCAGTCCCTTTGAATGAACTAGCAGTCCCTTTGAAATGAACTAGCAGTACCTTTCTAGCGTATTTTGCTTATCATTTCAGCTTTCTTTATGTTTCATTCTTCTTGTTTTTGTATCATCAAATCTATGGAATATTTAATTCCTTACAGGTGGTGTATATATAGTACCTGAGTTACTGTAGATGATGTCAGCCTCGGGAACATGTCCCCTTAAAACCTGGGTGGTAGGTACACGCGCCCTTCATTCAGACGTGCCTTAAGTACACGCGCCCTTCACAGGATGAGCGGTAGGGATGAAGGTACAGGATGAATGGTAGGATGAAGGTACAGGATGAACGGCAGGGATGAAGGTACAGGATGAACAACAGGGATGAAGGTACAGGATGAACGGCAAGGATGAAGGTACAGGATGAACAGCAGGGATGAAGGGTATGGCCGGAGGGTACAGGATGAAGGGCATGCCCGGATGGTCCGGACGAAACATGACGTCCGGACACATACACCAAGATGCCCCCCCCCCCCAGTATTGTAGTATCGGTTGAAGACTGATGGTGCAATACTTAAATTATATCTTTATGCCTTTCGGCATAACTTCGGTCCGGCATGTGTCATCCGGACACATACGCCAACATGTCCCCCCAGTATTGTAGTATCGGTTGAAGACTGATGATGCAATACTTAGATTATATCTTTATGCCTTTCGGCATAACTTCGGTCCGGCATGTGTCATCCGGACACATACGCCAACACGTTTTTGTGTGGCGCAAAATTTTGCTGGCCAAAGCCTTTGTTTTTCATCCATCAACAATCATAAAATTAGTATAATCGATAATATAATATGGGTTTAACGTTATGTTCATTTACCACAACAGATTTCTTGATATTATATGCAGTAGCAATGGACTTGGAACAAGCAATTTGAGCAGCCTTCCTCTTTCGGGCTTCCTCCTCCGATAATACTGACATTGATATATCCCATTTCGATAATCTTCATAAAATCCATAATTACATCTCATTAAATTTCGGAATATATTAGCTACAATTTTTTGTAGGCAATTCCCTACGATTTTATGTTATAATTCATGGGTCCTTGAATTTCTGGTGGGTCCCTGAATCATTTTTGTGGATCATGAATAATTTTTTATGTAATTTTGTTGAGTATTTTAGCCAAGATATCCCAATAATTTATTAAAGAGTTGATAAAATCATTAGGGATAATTACTAATATGCCCCAGTTGCCCAATGCGTTTGCTTATCCGACCCGATCTCACAAAATTCTTATACTAGACCAGGGCAACTTGTCTGACCAACTACGATGCCATGTGTCCACCAACTGCTGTTGGTACCATGTACATGGGAAGGTATTAACGAATAGATGAGCAACCGCATATTTTGCTCACAATATTCAACTCATATAAACCATCTCACAACCCTTCACAACATTCAACTCATATAAACCATCTCACAACCCGACGCCACCACCGTCCGACGCCACCACCACCTGACGCCACCTCCACCGAACTCCTTGAATGGGTGAATGGCACGTTACCACTCGGAGATTATCTTACTGGAAGGTTAGTTAGATTTAAGATGTTTATACATTAGAAATGGAAACTTTCAGTTCTAGAAGTGGAGGTGCCCATGGACGTTATGGTCTAGGAAATTGGTCATTTCTTAAATGCAGGCAGCACATGGCTACAGTGTAATACCCAAAATTTCAAAACATGCAAAATTACCAAAATACCCTTGTAACTTTAAATTTCAATTAATAAGTACATAAAACACCAAATAAATCCCAAACTCTTGGAAATGAGCAACATATGAAGTAAGATAATTTTTGTTGCAACATTTTAATATTTTTACAATGTCTAAAAATTACTTGTCACCCATAAAAATACATTGTAGGCCGAAATACATACTTATGTATATTTAATTATTTGTTAAATATTTAAAAGGTATAAAATCAAGGATAAACATCAAATTAAATATGGAAACTTTGGAAAAATCAGAATTATATCATCACAATAAGTATTGGGCCGAAGTAACCTCCCTCCTCCTCCATAATACATGGTTTGTTAATTATCTTCCTTTTATTTCACTCTAAAAACCCTAAATCCAAACTAAAACTCCAAATCGGCCACCACAATTTTCCACGAGTTCTTATCATTTTTCCTGAGTTCCTTGGTGCTAGAGGAAGTGTAAAAAAATGGGAGTTCAATTTTTGAAGGCTTGGTTCACTCGGTTTTAGTTTTTGTTCGATTCCATTCTTGCCGAGAGGTATGATTTTTCCACAACCCATTCGATCCTTCTATAAGCTATCTGGTATTTTTTTTTTGACTCTTTTTACATCATATATGATCTAAATAAAATAACTATAACAATCCATGCATGCTACTCAAGTCGTTTGAATTAAAATATGAAGCGAAACCCTAAAAACAAAGTAAATTGCAAATCGGCTATTATGAATTTTGTGTCCACCAAGACTATTTTTCTCAGGTCCTATTCATGCTAAATAACACTATAAAAATGATACTTGGTATTGTCAAAGCTTAAATCATCCTTGGTGAGTTTTTGTTGAAACCGGATCATAAAGAAAAAGGGTTAAAAATGAAAATAAAATCAAACGGGTTAGGGTTTGAATTTTTGATGATAGATCTGATAAATTAATGTGTTTTTAAGGTTGTGTCAATGATTGGAAATGATTGGGAAATTTAGGGTTAGAGTTTATGAATGAAAAAGGTATACCGATTGGATTTTTAAAAGTAAAGGGTGTGTTTTGTAATTTTATAAACATGGGGGTTATTTTTGTAAGGTGATTTGGACCAGGGGAAATTTGTAAAAATTATTATATGGGGGTGTTATGTGTAAATTTTGTAATTAAAAGGTTTAAATGGTAAATTGTTTATATTATTAAATCGAATTGGAAATTAATTAAATAGAGGGGCTTGTTTTGTAAATTATGAAAAATAAAGGGTATTTCGTATAAACATTATGTAAGGGGTGTAATGAGTAATTTTTGATAATTGAAGGCTTAATGTGTAGATATGAAATATTGTAAGGATTAAATTGTAATTTGATTAATTATAAGGTTTAATTTGTAATCTAATTAATTAAAGGGTTTAGTTTGTAAAATTGTTGAAATTAAAGGATGGAAATTGTAATTATGGTAAACTTATGGATTAAAATGAATAACTTGTAATATTTGCATTTTGGACCTTAACTTTGGCATATTTACATTTAAAACCCTAAAATATGGAAAGTTGTCATAATGAACCCTAAACTATAATGACTAGCTAAAATGAACCCTATTTCCATAATAATAATTAATAAATGACTTAACCTAATTACTTTATGGAATTTGTCTGATTATGGAAAATTGCTATTTTTGGAAACTTGCTAAATAAGGAAACTTTCTAAAAATGGAAACTTACTAATTGAGGAAACCTGCTAAAAATGGAAAGCCGACTAAAATGAGAAATCTGATTTAAAGAAGATATTAATAATAAGACGACCATGTATTCGTGTAGATTCGCTGAAGATGGAGTTTGTTTCCGATCTTTATATTTCTAGATGTGTTTTCACTTGCGGTATAAGGTACATATATTCTACCCTTTCTCAGTAAGGGTGTCCTTCTCATGACTTTTGATCTTGATTCACTATAGGGTTCCCTAAGCCATTGCTATGTTCCCTTATACTTTGATTCGTTCTTCATGTTTCACTTACATCAGTCTATATTGGTTTGATTATGATCTGAGCCTTTTTATTTGGGGCTTTCTTATTTAATCTATGCCTTTGCTATGTTTCCCTTGATTTGTGAACCTTGATAATGGAACCTTGCATGTTCCCTTGATACTTGATATGACTCGTTCGTCACCCTGTAACATGAATATTTGAATCACTTGATACTTTGAAGGTTCATTTGATTTTGGTAACTGAATGTGAAAACCTTTCTTAATTATATATGAAAATGTTTGAGAAAAGCTATTTTAAAAAGATGCGATACTACTTTTAAATGAAAGTTACTTAGAGTTTTTATGAAAACTATTTTGTAAGATCATTTTTATGAAAACCATTATTGAAAGACTGCTTTAAATGGACTTTTAATAGAAACCTTTTTAAATGAACTGTTGCTATGAAACTTTGCTTTATAAACCTTTGATATAAACCCTTTGCTATGATTCCTTTTGTTTTGACCATTTGATATGAGACATTTGATATGAACCATTTGATATGAGACATTTGATATGAACCATTTGATATGAGACATTTGATATGAACCATTTGATATGAACCTTATGATATAATTGAAATGGAAATTTGACTTGAACCACTTGATATGAAATTTGAACTTGGATACTTGGACATTTGATACTTGACCCTTGACCCACAGTTTGAGACTACGAGCCATTCACTAGGCATGAGGGTTTCATGTCCATGTCATTGATGCACCGATGGCATGACTCTAGGGCAGGAGAGTGATGACCTGTCCCGTCCCTGATTTGATTTGATTTGTTACGTAGAGGCAGACTTTGGCCACCTGGGGCGTATGGATGCATCCTAGATTTGTTATTTGGGCTTTGCCATTATATTATTTGTTATATTTGGTGACTGATGGTGTGTGCGATACACGTCTTTCACATATTTGGGAGCTAGCTACTCCACCCTTTGGAGGTATCCCCTCATATTGTGTTTGGTACCGAGGTCTCCCCTCCGTACACCTATTTGATTTGATATTTGATTTGATTTGGGCTCGTAGTGGATTTCTGTTTACTTTACCTTATAACCTTATACTTAGTATTCCGAGGTCACCCCTCCGAATACATACTTGACTTGATACATGACTTGACTTGATATGACTTGGGCTCGGGTTGGGATTACTATTTCCCTTTACTCTTATCTATTGTAACAGTTTCTTAATTCCTGATATCTCTGCATAACCTTTATATTCTTTCCTAACTCTTGTGATACCTTGCATTGTTTCATTTACTTCACTATTCCATCATTACTGTTTTGTTATCGTTATATCTGTTCACTGAGCTTTCGTAGCTCAGCCGCATTTCTTTTCCTGCGGCAGGTTTAGTTGGAAGCTGGGTATGAGTGGAGAGTACCTTGGACTTAGAAGACCTTATTAGCTATTTGGATTAGAGATGACTAGAAGAGCTTATACTCGGACTTAGTAATTATTGTATTTCTCATTTGTAACCTTGTAGTTTCGGATTTTCCATTGTAACCATTGAAATTCTATTGTATTATTTATGTCATATGCTTGTGTTTGTTCTGATGTGAAACCATTATTGTGACATCTCTACCCTTGTCAGGTTGGGGTGTTACAATTTATGGTATCAGAGAACAGGCTGCGACTCGTAATACATTTACCCTTGGCCTGTGAGTTTTGGACCATTAGGCTTCCACTGTAAGAACATAGGAGAACACCTTGAGAACTTGCTTTAGGATTTCCTCATAAGAACTTAAGTTTTGACTGGTGAGGAATGGGTAGACTTTAAGGCATTGGTTTAAGTAGCATTGCTTCCGCATTACTCTGATTCGTTCCTTTCTTTTGGTTAAAGCCTTTTGAGATCACTTTTGGAGATTGAAATCTTATTCTTTGCACCACCTAAGATTTGAAACCTAAATAAACCTTGAAGGCATTGAAAATTGCATAATAATTGCCTGACACTATTTGATCCTTATCTTCAGATTCCGACTCTGACCTCTGATCCTTTTGCTAATCATTTTGATGCCTCTTCGGGCATTCTGAGAATCTCCATGGCGATGACGTACTTGATACATTCTGTGATTTGTCTCTTGTTTTGATAAGCAATTATGAATCTTCCGACGCTATTTGATTTCGTCTTACCCATCTCTGTCCCTATGAGAAGTCTTGTGGTGTTTAACCACGAGTGTAAGAATGTTTCCCTCTCGCTTTTGAACGATAAGATTTACTTTGTTGATCTAGCTTTCTTTGGATAGTTAACTTCGATTTTATTCTGATAAGGGATTGGTTGATTGAGCATTCAAAATATTGACAACTATCCTCCTATGTCTCACCTTTGGCGCTTGAAACAATTTTGAACTCCCTACCATGATTACCGATTGTTAAACTTTTGGCTATCGCTATTACTCTGGAGACTCGTGTGTTACTTTCACGGTTATGAAGTTTTCCTAGAACCCATTTCGTACACCAATGAATGAACCTTATCTTGAGAGTTATTTGGCACCCTGAGTTTTCTGAATATGATTCCTGCTTTAACCACCAAGTTTTCCGCTAGAGTGTGAAGTAGGATTTGACATGATACCGAGAGATTGTCTAGTCACCAAGCGAAGATGTGTCCGGGATCATACCAGTTGATTGAGCAACCGGGAAGAGCAGCAACCGAAGACCAGGAAGTGAGTTTGCTTAGTGTATATTTTGGGCGTGTTTCAGTTTCGTTCGCGATAAATAGGATGGTGACAGGAGATATGTATTAATTACTGGAAGCTGAACCGTATTGCTATTAGGAACCATTATTTCTCCACCTTGAAACGACTATGTGTCTGTTCAATTTCAGAGCGCGAAGTACCCTTCAGATGGAAGTATGAATTGAGGTTATTGATGCGTGGTTTTGCAACCTTACAACAGGTTTTACCTCTCGAGGGATCTCAAGAGGCTTACAACCCCACCAGGCAGTGTACCTGACCGATGTAGTATAGTGTAGTGGTAAGTACGGGGGATTGATCGTTCTCCACAGGGAATAGTGTTCGTTAGGTATGAAAAATTACTCTAATAGGTCTAAGGGTGAGAGAAGATTCTTTTTATGTTTTTATATTTTTTTTATGAAAGCAAGTAAAATCTCGGGTTTGAAAGAGTGGGCGGAATTAGTTGCTAGTCAACTAACCCAAGTTACTACAAATGCAAATAAAATAAAATAACAGAAAATGAAAGGGTTGGTGAAAACTTATGTGGAGGAAAATGTGTTTACTTAGATTTCCTTACTCCCTAACTATCTTTTACCGGTTGATTAGTGTGTATTAGTTGCGTGGATGACGGGTGTATTCCTTAATACCAATCGTGGGGTGGCGTATGTACTTCCCCAACTCTACAAGCTCCTACTTCACTCCTATGTCGAGCCGGCTAGGAAGCTCCTAACATGGGATCACTAGAATTCGCTTGTGCATTAAATACAACCATAAAAACCTTTAGTACGCATTGGTTCATGTTTCTTAAGACGTTCAAGCAAGTTACCGAATAGGAAGTTAGCCAGTTTTCTTAAGCCTAACATAGATGAACAATCATCCAATACAACTAACAACACACTAATAACCAATAATCAATAGCTAGGTTTCATTAGATCTAAGCAAACACAAGATAAATCTAGCCTAGCATGTTAAACAAAAGACAAGAACAAGATAGAATCAAACAACACATAGACATATTGAATGATTAATTGACAACTTATCTTCAATGTAACATGGAAGATCTCAAGGCAAAAAGCCTTGAAAGAGCTGCCAAATTCGTCCTAGGGTTTTCACACACAAAGTTCCCCAATAAGTTCCACAATAAGTTCCACACTAATGACAAAGAATTGCAAAACTATATATAGATTTTCAGATCTGACGGCGTCACGTTATGGAGTGTGACGCCGTCACCTCGCCGCTTTTAGGGTTCCCGGATGACCTTCTTGATGCCGTCCCTCTTTAGCTCTCCAAAATCCGTTCTGGCCTATCAAGGCTTGACGCCGTTAGGATTATGCGTGACGCCGTCCCTCTCTAAATTAAGCCGTGACGACCTTGATCATATTAAAGCGTGACGCCGTCAGAATTTCATGCAAATTTCACTGGCTTATCATGAGTAATTTTCACATCCACCATTTTCTTGCCAAGCCGTGACGCCGTCTGGAGAGGATCCTGACGCCGTCAAAGGTAATTTCCAGCATGATTTTGAGACTTTGTCGTTTTCTTCACTTTAATGCTCCAAAAACGTCCAAAATGCTTCCTTTTCCAGATTTCTTCTCAAAAGTACCTAAAATGACAAAAGGAACGATTTAGGGCAATATTTGATCAAATAAATACGATTTAGGGCTTAAATGACCCCTTAAAAGCGGTACACTTTTCGCTTCATCAAATACCCTTACACTTGAGATTTGCTTGTCCTCAAGCAAATGCGCTTTTATTCTAATCAAAATACAAGTTAGGGGTCATTTAATGCTAACATAAAAGTAATTACAACAAAAAATCGTTCCACTTTAATCATAATAAGCACGGAGATTACAAACTAGCACCTCACAAGTAGTGTTTAGATACTCACATCTCTCAAGTGTCATCAAAATAAATCTCAAAAAATGAAAACGGATAATATCTCTCACTACCTGTCATAGCAAATAGATTACCATAGGCTTGGGAAAGGATCGAAAACCTCCTCCACTAGGCGTAAGCACCTAAGATAAACTATCAAAGAGGGCTTTTAAATGGGTTATAACGTTAGGTGTAGGGAAAAGGAAAACACGGTTTTGTTGGATAAAGGATATTTTACTGGTGGCGAGTTAAAGATCTTGATCAATTACATGTACTATACAATGTTGCTAAGCCAAGACTCGACTCGATTTAAGCTAATGAAAGAAAATAACAAAAACATAAAACAAACATAAAATGAAACGAGATGGTAGTCCGTATGTTTTTTCTATTTTTCTTTTTCTCATTTTTTTGTATTTTTCTTGATTATTATTATTTTTTTTTCATACACTTTTGCCCTACCATCCAAAATAATACATCAAAGGGGCATTACATTCCCCTTACACTTGAATTTTTACATAACTTTACAAATAACTATTCTAATGACTCGAATTAAGATAATCAAAACACTTGGAGTACTTTTAAAATATTTAGCACATATGGGGGTAATAAATGATGTTCTTCCCCATTACTCCATTACACTAGTACTTTACCCATGAGTCCCAATCGTCCCAAAACAATATGTACAAGGATATGACTCGACTTAGAAACCATGTAATCAATTAGATAATTAACTTGGGTTTAAAGAAATGTTGTAACAATAATGCACTAAAAATGAGTGCATACAAGGTAGGCTAAGGCGATTTGGGTGTACATTTTAGTGGGGTGTAAACAAATTCTTCCTTTAAGTAAAATGCTTAAAGGTCGAAACGAAAAGATAGGCTCTGAGGGGTGTACTAGGGGTATCGTGTACTAAAAATGAGTACAACGCAAAGGGTGTGGGAGAATTACTTGACCAATGTAGCCAATGTAATTATAACAAAAACACAGGTGTAAAACAATGGGTTAATCCTAATGCCTCTTATCATGTAGTAAATCTAACTACACGAATGTAGTCTCACTTGTGGCCTCGGAATGGTCCTAACGCAAGTTCTAGAATCTAAGTGCTGCCGGTACACACATCATAGCAAAATGCTTTTCCTACCAATTCTAGGGGCGAACCTCACATATTTGGGGGTGGAAATTTTTTTTTAGTGGTACGGTTTTTGTGCTAGTCATATAACTCCTATCCGTGAGACGCTCATTAAGATCAAAGTTTCACTCCTATATGTTGTAAAAAAATTTAAATTTGGCACTAAAATTGCCTTAACAAGTATTTCTCTCAGTTTTATTACACATCTACCATCAAACAAACAAAAATCAAGCGCAATAGCATTCTCTAAAATCGTACTTTTACCCCCCCCCCCCCCTTACACTTAGGATGAACATTGTCCCCAATGTTCAAATAACAAGATGTAAAAGAAAAAAGTAAAAGAATGAAATCAAATACTCCCCTGATTCGCTCGGTGGATAATGAAGTAACACGGTTAGATCTTCTTCCAAAGTAATGTTGAAGCTCCATGACTAATGCATCGCCATAAGCTTGATCCAACAAACATTTCCTTGTCCAAAATAACCTGTTAAACCTGAGAAAACAAACACGAAAACCTGCATAACATCGGCGGGATAAATCTATATAGGGATATAATGCTTGTGGAATGATTATTTTGCAGATTCCTGGAGATTATAAGTTAGAGATTTAATAAAAACTTTTTATGAAAACAAAACTTTCAAAAATTTTCAGAAAATTAAACCTGACGCCGTCAGGTTGTAACGCCTGACGCCGTCAGAAATGATCTGACAGAATTCTCATGTTACGTTTCCGGAAAATTTTTGGAAAAACCTATACCTTACTTCCTGGAATTCCTGCAAAACATCATTATGACTCGATACAAGCATTTGACTCAAACGAATACTAATATGTATGTTCATTTATTATTATTACGATTCATGTTCATTTGTGTTCTAATAAACCGATTTAGATTTCCCTTACACTTAACTTTTGCAAAATACCTTTATATGTAGTTAAGACGAAGTTAAAAACAACATAAAGCATTTTCACAATTTAGTTTTTAACATGAATCAATAATAATAAAATTTAAACATACACACGGAAACAAATAAAAACAAACAAACAAATAAATAAACACACAAAGCAAATAAAACTTGGGTTGCCTCCCAAGAAGCGCTTTTCTTTATTAACGAGTCTTGTAGCTAGACTTAAAGTCACGTACATTACGTGATTCCATCATTGGTCACGGTTCCTAGGCCATTCTCATTTCCGGTTTTATATTCCGGTCCTAATTTCAAACAATCCTTGTAGAAACCGAATATCCTTTCCATAACATAGTCTACTCCTTTATTTCTATCCTCATCATTCCTATAGTAGACCGCTTGCTTAAGCTCCTTCTCAACATTTGACAAGTGTTGGAATTGTTCTATCTTATATGGCATTTGGTAGTTTACCTCATCGGTCTCATCCTTAAATCTAACTATCCCTAAGGAAGGTTCATAAGTCATTCTAGAGACCTCAACAAATGGTTTTCCAAAAACCACTTGAGTTAAGGATGCATCGACTATTGGGCGGATGTCTTCTACAATTACAAAGTCGGTGACATAGGTGAAGTTTCCTACATAAACCGGTAATCCCTTAACTCTTCCCGTGAAGTTACTCATCCAACCCTTGTCAGGGAACATCCTATGCCCAAGTTGATTTTTCATTATCAAGTTGTAGTGGGCTCTAGTCATGATGTTTATGGGTGATCTAAGGTCGATGTAGGCTTTCCACACATGCAAATGTCCGATGTTGCATGGTATGTTGAGATTAGAAGGGTCGCCTATTTCTATGATTGGTCTACCTAGGAAGTATGGTGCCTCGGGGTCATCGAATAAGTTTGTATGATATGCGCGCTCTTCCTTAGTGGGTAGCCTATTGAAGTAGTCCTCATCATCATCTACTTCTTCAATCTCACTTGTCCTAACTTCCTTATCAACCTCGACTTTCTTATCCTCATCCTTAGGTTCACTATTATCCTCATTCCTATCAATTGGTTTAATAGTGACAATGTTGACAAAGTGGACGTGTTTGGATGAAGAGGGGTCTTTTACTTGGGGTCCGCTATTTGTGTTCCTAGCGTCCTTATGTGGAGGTGATAACACTTGGTTATTGAGAGCTTTCAAAAAGTTGTCAATTTTATTGGTCATCTCCGTTTGTTGTTGATTGAATTCGGACTCGAATCTAGCTATCCGAGCTTCTTGAGATGCCATAAATTGGGACATCAATCCTTCAAAGTTATTAGTACTACCATTGCCGGAAGGATTGTTGTTGAAAGTACGGTTCGAGTTGGAACCGCTTGATTGGAAACGATTAGGTGAGTTGGAAGAATTGGTCTGTTGTGCGTTTTGGCTTTGTTTCCACCTAAGGTTCGGGTGATTTTTCCATGAGGGGTTGTATGTATAACCGTAGGGGTTTGGCTCGGGTTTGAAAGTGTACCACTTTTCTCCCGCTCCGTCGGTACGCGAGGATGCGTAGTCCACAAAAGCTTGTTCGGGGAGTTTCATGCAATCACGAGTGTCGTGGGGACCACTACATAATTCACATGAAGAAGTGATTTTGTTCACTTGGCTTAAAGGTTTAGGAGCCTCGTAGGATTTCATGAGAAACTTGACTTGGTCTTCAAGTTCTATGATCCTACGGTCGGAAGTGCTTGAATTGTTCGAAGGCAAAGATATTGCCTTGACCGTTTTATTCAAATCACGGGGATCACTCCAACTTTCGTTGTCATAAAGAGCAAGATCCTCTAGGAGAGCCCATGATTGTTCCGCACTTAGATCACGTAGCTTACCACCGGCCGATTGGTCAATGGTTTGCCTCGTGTAGAGATTGATATGGTCATAGAAGATTTGGACTTGGAGCCAAAGTTCTATGCCATGGTGAGGGACTTTTTGGAGTAAGTCCTTGAATCGAGTCCATGCCTCGTAGAGAGTTTCGCCTTGACGTTGTTGGAACATCAAGATATCATTCCTTAGCTTGGTAGTTCTTCCCGGTGGGAAAAAACTGAGCAAGGAAACGAGTGGTGAGATCATCCCAAGAGGTGATGGATCCTGCGGGTTGATGCTCTAGCCATTGACTAGCTTGGTCCCGCAAAGAGAATTGAAAGAGACGCAGCCGGGTCGTCTCTCGAGTGGCAACATCAAGGTCTATAGAATCAACGATTTTGAGAAAGTCCTTGAGATGTTGATTAGGATCTTCATAACGAAGTCCATGGAATGCGCATCCGCTTTGCACCAACCGGATGGTGTCGGATCGCAGGGGAGTGACATTGGCTCCTTGAGTGAGCTCAATGGTGTTTCGATAGCCATGGTGGCTAGGACGTGAGTACTCTCCTAAAGTACGGGCTCTAGGAGGTGGTGGTTGTTGTGGTGGGTTGTTGGGATCAAGGATATTACCACCTTCCATGATGTCGGATGGTAATGGTTACGAACAAAGAAACGAAGAAAAAAAAGATAGACTAAAGAAAACCTAGAAAAAGAAAATAAAAATCTCACTAGAAAGGAATCTAGTGAGTAGACCTATAAAATAAAAATTCAACCTAAACAATAACTATTCCCCGGCAACGGCGCAAAAAACTTGATGCGTGGTTTTGCAACCTTACAACAGGTTTTACCTCTCGAGGGATCTCAAGAGGCTTACAACCCCACCAGGCAGTGTACCTGACCGATGTAGTATAGTGTAGTGGTAAGTACGGGGGATTGATCGTTCTCCATAGGGAATAGTGTTCGTTAGGTATGAAAAATTACTCTAATAGGTCTAAGGGTGAGAGAAGATTCTTTTTATGTTTTTATATTTTTTTTATGAAAGCAAGTAAAATCTCGGGTTTGAAAGAGTGGGCGGAATTAGTTGCTAGTCAACTAACCCAAGTTACTACAAATGCAAATAAAATAAAATAACAGAAAATGAAAAGATTGGTGAAAACTTATGTGGAGGAAAATGTGTTTACTTAGATTTCCTTACTCCCTAACTATCTTTTACCGGTTGATTAGTGTGTATTAGTTGCGTGGATGACGGGTGTATTCCTTAATACCAATCGTGGGGTGGCATACGTACTTCCCCAACTCTACAAGCTCCTACTTCACTCCTATGTCGAGCCGGCTAGGAAGCTCCTAACATGGGATCACTAGAATTCGCTTGTGCATTAAATACAACCATAAAAACCTTTAGTACGCATTGGTTCGTGTTTCTTAAGACGTTCAAGCAAGTTACCGAATAGGAAGTTAGCCAGTTTTCTTAAGCCTAACATAGATGAACAATCATCCAATACAACTAACAACACACTAATAACCAATAATCAATAGCTAGGTTTCATTAGATCTAAGCAAACACAAGATAAATCTAGCCTAGCATGTTAAACAAAATACAAGAACAAGATAGAATCAAACAACACATAGACATATTGAATGATTAATTGATAACTTATCTTCAATGTAACATGGAAGATCTCAAGGCAAAAAGCCTTGAAAGAGCTGCCAAATTCGTCCTAGGGTTTTCACACACAAAGTTCCCCAATAAGTTCCACAATAAGTTCCACACTAATGACAAAGAATTGCAAAACTATATATAGATTTTCAGATCTGACGGCGTCACGTTATGGAGTGTGACGCCGTCACCTCGCCGCTTTTAGGGTTCCCGGATGACCTTCTTGACGCCGTCCCTCTTTAGCTCTCCAAAATCCGTTCTGGCCTATCAAGGCTTGACGCCGTCAGGATTATGCGTGACGCCGTCCCTCTCTAAATTAAGCCGTGACGACCTTGATCATATTAAAGCGTGACGCCGTCAGAATTTCATGCAAATTTCACTGGCTTATCATGAGTAATTTTCACATCCACCATTTTCTTGCCAAGCCGTGACGCCGTCTGGAGAGGATCCTGACGCCGTCAAAGGTAATTTCCAGCATGATTTTGAGACTTTGTCGTTTTCTTCACTTTAATGCTCCAAAAACGTCCAAAATGCTTCCTTTTCCAGATTTCTTCTCAAAAGTACCTAAAATGACAAAAGGAACGATTTAGGGCAATATTTGATCAAATAAATACGATTTAGGGCTTAAATGACCCCTTAAAAGCGGTACACTTTTCGCTTCATCAGTTATTCTTAGAATCGCCTTCCGTATTCGTAACGACTACTATGACGGTTAGTGACGCTAATAGTATTAGCTAAAGCTCTGACTGTTTTTTGAATTGGATAAATGATGTTTTCTCGTGAGTACTTGGGCAAATGGTCATTGTATGACTTAATAGTACATTCGGAGACGAGGAAGAGCATGAAAATCATTTTTGCACTTTGTTAGAAATTTGTCTATCATTTGTGCATTCTGGAAATTTGATATTTGTTGAGACATCGGCGTTCTTAATTGAGGGTATCTCTTTAAATCCCGCAAGTTTTGAAACTATCACAAATTGGTCAAGACCGATAACCGAGTGCAGAACTGAAATCATTTGAACCTTGTAGAAGAATTACTTCACTGCATGACCTGGAGTTGACAACAACGGTGGCTACCCTGAAGAGTGAAGACATTCCTTACAAGACAGAAGTGTTGGCGATGCAGAGGAAATCTAGTCAAGATGGCGAACCAGGAACTGATGAAGACGTGCAGTCTCACTTCCCTATTCATCTTGGTTGTACTAAGATGAATTGAGAACGGAAGCAGACTGGACGACGAAGGTATTTGAAGATCGTGCCAGAAATTCACATTACTCCATCACTTTCCAAGAAGAACTGCAGGAGGCTTGATGAACCAGACACAAGTTCACGATTTTGTTCCACTTCCAGATTGATGGACAAACGAAGACAGATTAACCGGACTTGACGAGATTGAATGTTTTGAATGAACGGATTTTCGAAGCAGACTTTTTATGTTTGGAAGAATTGATTCTGTGAAGGCCGAAGTTATTGGCAACTAACTTTCACTTTCGTTGACTCGCTTAAGCTTCGTTATAAAGTAATAAGATCCTTTAATGATTTAAGTCCCCTAGAAGCAATTCAGTTCCGTGTTTATTTTCGTGTGTTCGATGATGGCCTTGTTTTGGGAATTTTGGCGAATTGTGCTTGTGGACGACGTACCTTACTTCTGCTAGGCAATCTGGGATTCCGATACTCTTGCGAGTAGTTTTGTTTTCCCTCTTGACTATGACATTTGACCTTGTTGACCTCTGAGACAGTAGAAGTACTAGGTGGATTAAGATAGGTTGTTTTGCTTACGACTCGAGATAAAGTATGATCATCATGAAGGCATATTTATGTGGTGCTGGTATTATGACGCCTGATCAACGTGATAATATTTACACCATATAACGTGCACTCATTGTAACACCCCAACCCGACAAGGGTAAAGATATCACAACAATGGTTTCATATCAGATCAAAACAAAGCATACATCTATAGTAATACAAGAAATCTCAAAGGTTACAAATGAAATACGGAAATTTACATGGTTACAAGTGCAAATACTAATTCTGAAATATAATAACTTCTAATCACTTCTAAGTCCAAAAGTAGCTTATCAAGTCTTCTAAGTCCAAGGTACTCTCCACCCATTCCCAACTTCCTACTAAAACCTGCCCCAGGAAAAGAAATGCGGCTGAGCTACGAGAGCTCAGTGAACAGATATAACGATAACAAACAGTAATAGAGAATAGTACAGAATAACAGAAACAAAGGTCAAACAGATGTAATATGGTTCAAGGGATAAGTCAAAGAATAAGTATAAAGGAAAGAGAAAAGGGATAGTAATCCACCACGAGCCCAGAAATAGATCATATCATATCGTAACCATAAATCTTCACATCATATAGAGGGGAGACCTCTCAGATAATCAGATAATATGAGGGGTGTCCTCATTCTTCAAATGGAGTAGCTAGCTCCCAGATATATGTGAAAGGCGTGTATTGCACACAAGCACCAGTCACCAGACAATAATAAATCATATATAGATAATCCACTAAACAGATCAGATCTAGGATGCATCCATACGCCCCAGCAGATAAAATAGTGGCCAAATAATATAATGCGCATATCAGATAACAGATAAGGGACGGTGTGGAACATCACTCAACCACACTAGAGTCATGCCATCGGTGCATCAATGACATGGCCATGTTACCTTCATGGCTAGGGTCACAAATTTTGGCTCGGGTATCAAACTAAGAGTCAGATATCATATCAAATCAGAGTGTCATATCAAAAGGTTCATATATCAAATGGTACTTAACAGATGGTTCATATCAAATATCCCAGAAGTAATATCAAGGTCCAAATCATAGTTTATCAGATCAAGGTTCATATTCAATAATCAAGTCATGGTTCAGATCAAAAGTCCGTTTCAGAAGTTTCTATCAAAAGTCCATTTTAAACAATCCTTTAATTCATGATTTTCATAAAACGATCCTTTAAAGTAGTTTTCATAAAAATAGTCTTTCAAAACGTTTTTTTTATAAATCTAGTCTTCAAAATATGGTGTTCATAAAAGTTAGTAACCTTTCATATAAAAGTAGTTTCGCATCATTTATAAACATCTTTTTAAATTGGTTTTTCTCAAAACATTTCCATGGTATAATTAAAAAGGTTTTCATAACATAGATTCATATCAGAGGTCATATCAAATGGAATCAATAGAGGAGGTTCAAGCAAAGGGAATCATAGCAATGGCATCAGATCAGAAACTAACGGATCAGAATATGAAAGAGATCATGAGAAACCTTATAAGGAAGGTCAGAATATCTGTACCTTATACCGCAAATGAAAACACAACAGAAAATATCAAAGTCGGAAGCAAACTCCATCTTCAGCGAATCTACACGAATTCATAACTAACTTATTAAAAGCTTATTTAATTCAGATTACTTATTTAGTCGGCTTTCCAGTTTTAGTAACTTTCCATATTTAGTAACTTTCTATTTTTAGCAGGTTTCCATAATTAGGTTAAGTCATTAATTAAATGATATTATGGAAATAAGGTTCATTTTAGCAAGTTATAAAAGTTTAGGGTTATTTATAACAAGTTTCCATATTTTAGGGTTTTAATTGTAAATACACCAAAGTTAAAGGTTTAAAATGAAAATACTTCAAGTTACTGATTTAAATACTCATGTTATTCAGAAAGACACTTCAATCCCTTAAGTTTCACAATTTACAGTTTACACCCCTCTAGTTATATTAATTACAAAATAAACCCTACATTTACATAATTCACAATTTAATCCCTTCCATATTTATATTTACATGCCAAGCACTTTATTTTACAAATTTACAGAACCTACCCTCATAATTTTAAGTAGTACGAATCATAACCCTCAGAATTCAGAAATTACACATTTGGTCCCTTAGTTTTACAAAACTTATAATTCAAATCATAATTTAGTAACAATTACATATTTAGCCCACAAATCCTCAAATTTACACATTACACCTCTAATATCATTATTTACACAGAATAACCATGAGTTTCCAGAATTTTCACTTTTAGTCCCTCTATTTTAAATAAATACCAATCGTACCCTATAAATACGAATTAATTCTTTTCTTGCAATATTTTTACTTAGGACCCTTATGTTATATTTTTTATACATTACCCCTGATATAAATAACATTATAAAAATATCCCACAAGTTTCAAAGTTGGCAAAACACACCCTTCTTAATTTAATACTTAATCGGATTACCTTTTTAAATTACCAAACTAAACCCTAATTTATCCCAATCATTAAACCAATCATTACACAATCACAACCTACATCAAATGTCCCAATTAACACTAGAAAACCCTAACCCTAATTCGTTTTTAGTTTTTCTTAATTTTTTCTCCATTTTCCTTAATATCCGATTATACCAATAATTCCCAAACAATTAATTTAAGATTCCATAAATCAAAAGGCTATTTTTACAGAGTTATATGATCATTATGGAACCCAGAAAAATTAGATTCGTAACCCAGAAAATTCATATGGATCGAATTGGGTTTTTTTTGTGTTTTTGCTCTTTATAATTCGTACGATCAATTAACCATGCATGATTCGATTCAGGTATTTTATATGAGTTATATATGATGCAATTAACATAATAAAAATACTAAATTAATTTTAGGACGTGTGGAAATAGTCGCAAGAATTTGTACCTCACGGATCAATAATTCGACGCCAAAACTCCCTACGATCAAGCCAATGAATCTACGACCTCAAAACTAATGTTCCCACCTCCTTTGCACTGGATAGAACCCATAAAAATTATTCTACAGCCTCCAGGAAGATCGAATGAGGTTTAGAGAGTTTTTGTGCTTAGTTTTAGGCGTTTAAGGGTTTTAAAATGGGAAATAGGTTGAAACCGTGTGATATGTGAGGAAGTGGGAGAGAATTTCGGTCCAAAAATTGTGATAAAGTCAAAATGCTGATTTGCAAGATCTTTTATCATTATATGACTCTTATCCCATATTATTTGATCTTAATTTATTTATCAATTAATAAAAAAATATATATATACTTATATATGGTTCGGCATATATAATCTTTTATGAAGTAACATGTATTCTTAGGACATGTAAAATGTAAAAAAAAAAGTTGCCTCAAAATTTCTTCACTTCATATGTAGCTCATTACCAGAAGTTTGATACTTTATGTGCTTATAAATCAAATTTTAAAGTTATAAGGGAAATTTGGTCTTTTTGCATGTTTTCAAATTTTGGGTTTTACAACTTCTTCCCTTCTAAAAAAAATTTCCGTCCTCGAAAATTGAAGTCGCAAGGTTAAACGAAGTCGTAGCAAGTCGCAAACGATCATCACAAACTTTCTCGTGCCCGAGGAAGATCTTCAGACCAAATAGTTCTCATGACTCAAATCAAAACGAGGTGGGTTCAAATTTCCCAGAATGAGACAAAATAAATGGATTCTGATCAAAAGGTCCATGCAATCATAAACTGGACGATAGGCGAATCTTCAGAAAGCTCATATGGAATACGAACAAGATTTCAAATCAAATCGACTGTATTAACAGTAGAGAGTTCTAAAGGGAGCTCAAGATTTATAACTGAGGTCAACAAAATGTAACACGAGAGTCCAAAATCATCCCGATATTAAATGAACGAAAGCAGAATACACGCACAGGTAGAAAGAACCCCAGGTCTCACTAATCACAAAAATCCTACGGAGATTCAGATTCTAAGCTTCTTAGGTACTCCCCAAGATATCCTATGGCCACAATGAGTGCACGTTATATGGTGTAAGTATTATCATGTTGATCAGGCGTCATAATACTAGTACCACATAAATATGCCTTCATGATGATCATACTTTATCTTAAGTCGTAATCAAAACCACCTATCTTAATCCACCTTGTACTTCTATAGTCTCAAAGGTCATCAAAATCAAACACCATAACTAAGAGGAGAACGAACTACCCGAAAGAGTAACGGAATCCCAGAATGTCTATCAGAATTTGTTACATCGCTAAAAAGCATCAGATCGTCCATCATTCGTCAAATTTCACATAACAAAACCATTGTCCAGCATACGCAGAATGAACACTGAGCGGAATTACTAACAGGGAACATAAATCATTCAAGGGATCCTATCATCAGGTAACGGAAATTTGAGTAGGTCAAGAGGAATTGAATTACATCATCCATAGCTTCATTCTTCACAAAATCAGCTCTTCCAAACACAAACGTTCGCTTCAGAATTATCGTCTATTCAAATACATGATCCTAAATCTCTCCCAATTCCAAGTAGTCTGTCTACGTCTGTCCATAGAGTGGAAAGAAATTATAAACTCGAGTCTGGTCCCTCAAGCCTTCGGCACTTCTTCTTGGAACGGTGGTGTAGTAACGTGTATCTCCGGCATGGTCACTGTGCATTCTTCCATTCGCGAGTCTGCTTCTGCTCTCAATTCATCTTAGTACAACTAAAATGAATAGAGAAACAAGACTGCGTGTGTTAGACAGGTCTTCAGCACAGTTCGAAATTCGCCAACTCAACTGCCGTCATTGCCGGCTGCATGGTGGTGTTGTCTGCTACAATATTTGGACGCCAATCCAATCTACTTCTTCCAGAATAAAGGGTCATTCTACAAGATGGTCTACATGTTCCTCTTCGTGCATAAAACTGAAATACTTCCCGGAGTTTACTCTCAATTTGTCATCTCTTTTCTTAGAAGTCCTTGGGGTTGCTTCTCCAGTCCTTCAATCATTAAGAGAGGCCGTCTAGTACGGAGTTTTACAGAGATGGAATCAATCCTTGATACGCTGAATTGAAAGATGGTCATGGTAGTGATACGATTAGGTTTACGATAGTCAATACTCCAAAGTTTTCTTCTTTCTTCTTCACAAGCTAACAGGGTATTCAAAATAAAACACTGAGGTGAACAAAATCGTATTCCATCAGCTTCTTCAATCTCTCAACTTCTATAGCATCATGGTTCGTCAACTGAGATCGGTTCAAATTCAATTCCACTTCTTAAACAGGAGGGAAACCCAATAGTTTCATCAGAACCACCAGAATATTTGTACAACAAACTCCCAATGCCAAGTTTTCTAAGAGTGGATAATAGGTGTCAGGAGACAATCAATAATCAAATGAGATCGAGGTAAATGTTTCCATAACAGCGTTAAGCTTAACAGATTGGAGCGGTTAAAGGTTATCATAACAAAGTAGGATGAAAATAGATTTCCAAAAGTCGCCTATCAGGTATGGTAATCCCTGGCAGCTTATGAAGGCCAGCCAATACATAACTTAAGGACCTCAAAATCAAATATATCAAGAGTAAGCGGATTCGTAGGATGAGTACAGTCGTAACACAGATAGGTAGTTCATATATCAAGGTCAATTACATGGTTCATCAAAGTGTTGAGATAGATAAGTGAACGATTCAAGGTGTTGGAAACTTGTTTAGTTATTTAAGCAAAGTGGCAGGTAGGTTGGAAATCATCGAACATCGCATAACTGTCAAAAGTCAGGCGTACAGAATATCAGTTATCAGCATCATCATGCTTAGTTACCAATTTCGCATCGGGACAAAATTATCGTTATATCCTTCCAAAGGGAACTAATTGGCGGCAAGATTCGTTATTCAAAGGGAGGGAATAAACTTCCCATATCCATGGTTAAAAACCACTAGAGTTCTCATAGGAGTAGTAATGGATTTTGCAAGACAGAGTAGCATCTGATGATACATTTATACCCAGCACGGGTAAGGAATTCATAGGATGTGTCAAACACATTAAGGTTAAATGACCTTCGGGGTAGTTGGAGAAGTATCAAACGGATCGGAAGTAAAGAACATCACAGGTAGAAATAGAAAAAGTTTAACAATCGGAAATCATGGTAGGGAGTTCAAAAATTTGTTTCAAATACCAAAAGGGAGACATAGGAGGATAGTTGCCAATCTTTTGTAAGAATAAACTGAAAGTTAACGTATCAAGGAAAGACGGATCAACAAAGCAGATCTTACCGTTCAGGATGAGAGGGGAAACATTCTTATACTCGTGGTTAAAACACCACCAGACTTCTCATGGAAACAGAGATGGTTAAGACGAAATCAAATAGTGTTAGAAAATTCATAGATGATTATCTGAAGCAAGAAACAACTAACAGAATGTATCAAGTACGTCATCGCCATGGAGATTCTCAGATTGCCCAAAAGGCATCAAAATGATTAACAAGAGGATCAGAGGTCAGAGACAAAATCTGAAGATAAGTATCAAATAGTGCCAGGCAATTACTATGCAAGTCTCACATGCCTTCAAGATTTATTTAGGTTTCAAAACTTAGGTGATGCAAGGCATAAACTTTAAATCATCAAAAGTGGTCTCAATTGGCTTTAACCAAAAGCAAGGCACGAATCAGAGTGATGCGGAAGCAATGATACTTAAACAAAAGCCTTATAGTCTACCCATTCCTTACTGGTCAAAACTTAAGTTCTTATAAGGGAAATCCTAAAGCAAATTCTTAAAGGTTATCTTATGAGCGCCTACAGTGGAAACTTAGGGGTCCAAATTTCACAGGTCAAGGGTAAATGTATTACGAGTCGCAGCCTGTCTCTCTGATACCATAAATTGTAACACCCCAACCCGACAAGGGTAAAGATATCACAACAATGGTTTCATATCAGATCAAAACAAAGCATACATCTATAGTAATACAAGAAATCTCAAAGGTTACAAATGAAATACGGAAATTTACAAGGTTACAAGTGCAAATACTAATTCTGAAATATAATAACTTCTAATCACTTCTAAGTCCAAAAGTAGCTTATCAAGTCTTCTAAGTCCAAGGTACTCTCCACCCATTCCCAGCTTCCTACTAAAACCTGCCGCAGGAAAAGAAATGCGGCTGAGCTACGAGAGCTCAGTGAACAGATATAACGATAACAAACAGTAATAGAGAATAGTACAGAATAACAGAAACAAAGGTCAAACAGATGTAATATGGTTCAAGGGATAAGTCAAAGAATAAGTATAAAGGAAAGAGAAAAGGGATAGTAATCCACCACGAGCCCAGAAACAGATCATATCATATCGTAACCATAAATCTTCACATCATATAGAGGGGAGACCTCTCAGATAATCAGATAATATGAGGGGTGTCCTCATTCTTCAAATGGAGTAGCTAGCTCCCAGATATATGTGAAAGGCGTGTATTGCACACAAGCATCAGTCACCAGACAATAATAAATCATATATAGATAATCCACTAAACAGATCAGATCCAGGATGCATCCATACGCCCCAGCAGATAAACTAGTGGCCAAATAATATAATGCGCATATTAGATAACATATAAGGGACGGTGTGGAACATCACTCAACCACACTAGAGTCATGCCATCGGTGCATCAATGACATGGCCATGTTACCTTCATGGCTAGGGTCACAAATTTTGGCTCGGGTATCAAACTAAGAGTCAGATATCATATCAAATCAGAGTGTCATATCAAAAGGTTCATATATCAAATGGTACTTAACAGATGGTTCATATCAAATATCCCAGAAGTAATATCAAGGTCCAAATCATAGTTTATCAGATCAAGGTTCATATTCAATAATCAAGTCATGGTTCAGATCAAAAGTCCGTTTCAGAAGTTTCTATCAAAAGTCCATTTTAAACAATCCTTTAATTCATGATTTTCATAAAACGATCCTTTAAAGTAGTTTTCATAAAAATAGTCTTTCAAAACGTTTTTTTTTATAAAGCTAGTCTTCAAAATATGGTGTTCATAAAAGTTAGTAACCTTTCATATAAAAGTAGTTTCGCATCATTTATAAACATCTTTTTAAATTGGTTTTTCTCAAAACATTTCCATGGTATAATTAAAAAGGTTTTCATAACATAGATTCATATCAGAGGTCATATCAAATGGAATCAATAGAGGAGGTTCAAGCAAAGGGAATCATAGCAATGGCATCAGATCAGAAACTAACGGATCAGAATATGAAAGAGATCATGAGAAACCTTATAAGGAAGGTCAGAATATCTGTACCTTATACCGCAAATGAAAACACAACAGAAAATATCAAAGTCGGAAGCAAACTCCATCTTCAGCGAATCTACACGAATTCATAACTAACTTATTAAAAGCTTATTTAATTCAGATTACTTATTTAGTCGGCTTTCCAGTTTTAGTAACTTTCCATATTTAGTAACTTTCTATTTTTAGCAGGTTTCCATAATTAGCAAGTTTCCATAATTAGGTTAATTCATTAATTAAATGATATTATGGAAATAAGGTTCATTTTAGCAAGTTATAAAAGTTTAGGGTTATTTATAACAAGTTTCCATATTTTAGGGTTTTAATTGTAAATACACCAAAGTTAAAGGTTTAAAATGAAAATACTTCAAGTTACTGATTTAAATACTCATGTTATTCAGAAAGACACTTCAATCCCTTAAGTTTCACAATTTACAGTTTACACCCCTCTAGTTATATTAATTACAAAATAAACCCTACATTTACATAATTCACAATTTAATCCCTTCCATATTTATATTTACATGCCAAGCACTTTATTTTACAAATTTACAGAACCTACCCTCAGAATTTTAAGTAGTACGAATCATAACCCTCAGAATTCAGAAATTACACATTTGGTCCCTTAGTTTTACAAAACTTATAATTCAAATCATAATTTAGTAACAATTACATATTTAGCCCACAAATCCTCAAATTTACACATTACACCTCTAATATCATTATTTACACAGAATAACCATGAGTTTCCAGAATTTTCACTTTTAGTCCCTCTATTTTAAATAAATACCAATCGTACCCTATAAATACGAAATTAATTCTTTTCTTGCAATATTTTTACTTAGGACCCTTATGTTATATTTTTTATACATTACCCCTGATATAAATAACATTATAAAAATATCCCACAAGTTTCAAAGTTGGCAAAACACACCCTTCTTAATTTAATACTTAATCGGATTACCTTTTTAAATTACCAAACTAAACCCTAATTTATCCCAATCATTAAACCAATCATTACACAATCACAACCTGCATCAAATGTCCCAATTAACACTAGAAAACCCTAACCCTAATTCATTTTTAGGTTTTTCTTAATCTTTTCTCCATTTTCCTTAATATCCGATTATACCAATAGTTCCCAAACAATTAATTTAAGATTCCATAAATCAAAAGGCTATTTTTACAGAGTTATATGATCATTATGGAACCCAGAAAAATTAGATTCGTAACCCAGAAAATTCATATGGATCGAATTGGGTTTTTTTTGTGTTTTTGCTCTTTATAATTCGTACGATCAATTAACCATGCATGATTCGACTCAGGTATTTTATATGAGTTATATATGATGCAATTAACATAATAAAAATACTAAATTAATTTTAGGACGTGTGGAAATATTCGCAAGAATTTGTACCTCACAGATCAATAATTCGACGCCAAAACTCCCTACGATCAAGCCAATGAATCTACGACCTCAAAACTAATTTTCCCACCTCCTTTGCACTGGATAGAACCCATAAAAATTATTCTACAGCCTCCAGGAAGATCGAATGAGGTTTAGAGAGTTTTTGTGCTTAGTTTTAGGCGTTTAAGGGTTTTAAAATGGGAAATAGGTTGAAACCGTGTGATATGTGAGGAAGTGGGAGAGAATTTTGGTCCAAAAATTGTGATAAAGTCAAAATGCTGATTTACAAGATCTTTTATCATTATATGACTCTTATCCCATATTATTTGATCTTAATTTATTTATCAATTAATAAAAATATTATATATATATATATATATATATATATATATATATATATATATATATATATATATATATATATATATATATATATACTTATATATGGTTCGGCATATATAATCTTTTATGAAGTAACATGTATTCTTAGGTCATGTAAAATGTAAAAAAAAAAGTTGCCTCAAAATTTCTTCACTTCATATGTAGCTCATTACCAGAAGTTTGATACTTTATGTGCTTATAAATCAAATTTTAAAGTTATAAGGGAAATTTGGTCTTTTTGCATGTTTTCAAATTTTGGGTTTTACACTCATTGTGGCCATAGGATATCTTGGGGAGTACCTAAGAAGTTTAGAATTTGATCTCCGTTGGATTATCCGTGATTAGTGAGACGTTAGGTTCATTCTACCTATGCGTATACTCCACCTTCGTTCATTGGATATCTGGATGAATTTGGACTCTCGTTTTGCATTTTGTTTGACCTCAGTTATAAATCCTGAGCTCATTGTAGAACTATCTACTGTTGATACAGTTAAATTGATTTGAAATCTTGTTCGTTTTCCATATGAGTTTTCCAGAAGATTCACCTATTATCCATTTATGTTGCATGAACCTTTTGATCGGAATCAACCTATTTTGTCTCCTTCTGAGAAATTTGAACCCACCTCGTTTTGATTTGAGTCATGAGAAACTATTTGGTCTGAAGATACTTTTTGGAAGAACCTTCCCGGGCGTGAGAATGTTTGTGACGATCTTTTGCGACTTGCTACGACTTCGTCTAACCTTACGATTTCAAATTTCGAGGATGAAATTTTTATTTTAGAGGGGAAGAAGTTGTAATACCCAAAATTTCAAAACATGCAAAATTACCAAAATACCCTTGTAACTTTAAATTTCAATTAATAAGTACATAAAACACCAAATAAATCCCAAACTCTTGGAAATGAGCAACATATGAAGTAAGATAATTTTTGTTGCAACATTTTAATATTTTAAAATGTCCAAAAATTACTTGTCACCCATAAAAATACATTGTAGGCCGAAATACATACTTATGTATATTTAATTATTTGTTAAATATTTAAAAGGTATAAAATCAAGGATAAACATCAAATTAAATATGGAAACTTTGGAAAAATCAGAATTATATCATCACAATAAGTATTGGGCCGAAATCACCTCCCTCCTCCTCCATAATACACGGTTTGTTAATTATCTTCCTTTTATTTCACTCTAAAAACCCTAAATCCAAACTAAAACTCCAAATCGGCCACCACCAATTTTCCACGAGTTCTTATCATTTTTACTGAGTTCCTTGGTGCTAGAGGAAGTGTAAAAAAATTGGAGTTCAATTTTTGAAGGCTTGGTTCACTCGGTTTTAGTTTTTGTTCGATTCCATTCTTGCCGAGAGGTATGATTTTTCCACAACCCATTCGATCCTTCTATAAGCTATCTGGTATTTTTTTTGACTCTTTTTACATCATATATGATCTAAATAAAATGACTATAACAATCCATGCATGCTACTCAATTTGTTTGAATTAAAATATGAAGCGAAACCCTAAAAACAAAGTAAATTGTAAATCGGCTATTATGAATTTTGTGTCCACCAAGACTATTTTTCTCAGATCCTATTCGTGCTAAATAACACTATAAAAATGATACTTGGTATTGTCAAATCTTAAATCATCCTTGGTGAGTTTTTGTTGAAACCGGATCATAAAGAAAAAGGGTTAAAAATGAAAATAAAATCAAACGGATTAGGGTTTGAATTTTTGATGATAGATCTGATAAATTAACGTGTTTTTAAGGTTGTGTTAATGATTGGAAATGATTCAGAAATTTAGGGTTAGAGTTTATGCATGTAAAAGGTATACCGATTGGATTTTTAAAAGTAAAGGGTGTGTTTTGTAATTTTATAAACATGGGGGTTATTTTTGTAAGGTGATTTGGACCAGGGGAAATTCGTAAAAATTATTATATGGGGGTGTTATGTGTAAATTTTGTAATTAAAAGGTTTAAATGGTAAATTGTTTATATTATTAAATCGAATTGGAAATTAATTAAATAGAGGGGCTTGTTTTGTAAATTATGAAAAATAAAGGGTATTTCGTATAAACATTATGTAAGGGGTGTAATGAGTAATTTTTGATAATTGAAGGCTTAATGTGTAGATATGAATATTGTAAGGATTAAATTGTAATTTGATTAATTATAAGGTTTAATTTGTAATCTAATTAATTAAAGGGTTTAGTTTGTAAAATTGTTGAAATTAAAGGATGGAAATTGTAATTATGGTAAACTTAAGGATTAAAATGAATAACTTGTAATATTTGCATTTTGGACCTTAACTTTGGCATATTTACATTTAAAACCCTAAAATATGGAAAGTTGTCATAATGAACCCTAAACTATCATGACTTGCTAAAATGAACCCTATTTCCATAATAATAATTAATAAATGACTTAACCTAATTACTTTATGGAATTTGTCTGATTATGGAAAATTGCTATTTTTGGAAACTTGCTAAATAAGGAAACTTTCTAAAAATGGAAACTTACTAATTGAGAAAACCTGCTAAAAATGGAAAGCCGACTAAAATGAGAAATCTGATTTAAAGAAGATATTAATAATAAGACGACCATGTATTCGTGTAGATTCGCTGAAGATGGAGTTTGTTTCCGATCTTTATATTTCTAGATGTGTTTTCACTTGCGGTATAAGGTACAGATATTCTACCCTTTCTCAGTAAGGGTGTCATTCTCATGAATTTTTATCTTGATTCACTATAGGGTTCCCTAAGCCATTGCTATGTTCTCTTATACTTTGATTCGTTCTTCATGTTTCACTTACATCTGTCTATCTGTCTATATTGGTTTGATTATGATCTGAGCCTTTTTATTTGGGGCTTTCTTATTTAATCTATGCCTTTGCTATGTTTCCCTTGATTTGTGAACCTTGATAATGGAACCTTGCATGTTCCCTTGATACTTGATATGACTCGTTCGTCACCCTGTAACATGAATATTTGAATCACTTGATACTTTGAAGGTTCATTTGATTTTGGTAACTGAATGTGAAAACCTTTCTTAATTATATATGAAAATGTTTGAGAAAAGCTATTTTAAAAAGATGCGATACTACTTTTAAATGAAAGTTACTTAGAGTTTTTATGAAAACTATTTTGTAAGATCATTTTTATGAAAACCATTATTGAAAGACTGCTTTAAATGGACTTTTAATAGAAACCTTTTTAAATGAACTGTTGCTATGAAACTTTGCTTTATAAACCTTTGATATAAACCCTTTGCTATGATTCCTTTTGTTTTGACCATTTGATATGAGACATTTGATATGAACCATTTGATATGAACCATTTGATATGAGACATTTGATATGAACCATTTGATATGAACCTTATGATATAATTGAAATGGAAATTTGACTTGGACCACTTGATATGAAATTTGAACTTGGATACTTGGACATTTGATACTTGACCCTTGACCCACAGTTTGAGACTACGAGCCATTCACTAGGCATGAGGGTTTCATGTCCATGTCATTGATGCACCGATGGCATGACTCTAGGGCAGGAGAGTGATGACCTGTCCCGTCCCTGATTTGATTTGATTTGTTACGTAGAGGCAGACTTTGGCCACCTGGGGCGTATGGATGCATCCTAGATTTGTTATTTGGGCTTTGCCATTATATTATTTGTTATATTTGGTGACTGATGGTGTGTGCGATACACGTCTTTCACATATTTGGGAGCTAGCTACTCCACCCTTTGGAGGTATCCCCTCATATTGTGTTTGGTACCGAGGTCTCCCCTCCGTACACCTATTTGATTTGATATTTGATTTGATTTGGGCTCGTAGTGGATTTCTGTTTACTTTACCTTATAACCTTATACTTAGTATTCTGAGGTCACCCCTCCGAATACATACTTGACTTGATACTTGACTTGAAACATGACTTGACTTGATATGACTTGGGCTCGGGTTAGGATTACTATTTCCCTTTACTCTTATCTATTTTAACTGTTTCTTTATTCCTGATATCTCTGCATAACCTTTATATTCTTTCCTAACTCTTGTGATACCTTGCATTGTTTCACTTACTTCACTATTCCATCATTACTGTTTTGTTATCGTTATATCTGTTCACTGAGCTTTCGTAGCTCAGCCGCATTTCTTTTCTTGCGGCAGGTTTAGTTGGAAGCTGGGTATGAGTGGAGAGTACCTTGGACTTAGAAAACCTTATTAGCTATTTGGATTAGAGATGACTAGAAGAGCTTATACTCGGACTTATTAATTATTGTATTTCTCATTTGTAACCTTGTAGTTTCGGATTTTCCATTGTAACCATTGAAATTCTATTGTATTATTTATGTCTTATGCTTGTGTTTGTTCTGATGTGAAACCATTATTGTGACATCTCTACCCTTGTCGGGTTGGGGTGTTACATGCAGGCAACACGTGGCTACAGTAAGTTAATACTGGTCCTCTTTTATGTAAATATCTGATCATGATTCTTGTCATCTAAAAAAACGGTGAGAAAATCAGTCGGCGGGGGTAGAAGAGGCGGTAGAGGTAAAGGACCACCCAAGACCACCGCGGATCCAGTGGCGGCTCCTCCGGTGATGGAAGAAAAAGAGGTGGTTCAGGTGAAGGAAGAGGAGGTGGTTCCGGTTAAGGTTGAAGAACAAGCTGTTGCTGTGGAACAAAAAGATGAAAAGATTGAAGATGATAATAATGATATAATTGATCTTCCAAAAAGTAAGTTTTTTTATATAAGTTTTTATAAAAGTTTTGGTTTTTTTAAGGATTAAGATGATTATGTATTGTCTTTTAGATTTATTGTTGATGGTAAATTAGTGAAACATTAATTAGTTAAATTGGTTTATTGAAATTGTTGTTTCTTGATTGATAAGATATCGAATATTTATACGAAAGTCTGATAATGTGAAATTGTATACCAGTTTTGGTTTTATAATGTTTAGATGATTATGTATTGTTTTTGGATCGTTATTGATGAATTAGTGAAATTACTTACTGTAAAAATGGTTAACAACACTTGGGTATGAATCCAACCAACCTCCCCTTGATTCAATAATGAGTTTCAGTTACAATACAAGTTACAAGAAACAAAGATTGACCTCCAACTTGAGTCAATCAGATTAAGACAAACCAGTTGAAAATTGGATGTTTAACAACAACAGCCAACTCTTATAAGATGGAGGCTGTGAGAATGTATCAGGTTACAATACCAAATACATACAAGGACTGAATCCACAAGGATCAGTTCAACAATAATACAACACGACTGAAACGTCGAATGGTTCTTCCAGAAACAGAAGACCAGCCACCTTCAATATTGAGAGTGGTGATAGAAAGCAGCTCACACAAGAGTCTGCATATTTTGGGTAGTTATACAATCACCGAACAAGAACACTAGCCAACTCTTTTAAGAGTTAGGCGTCGATTAACTTGAAAGGTTGATAATACTAACTACACACAAAGAGACTGATCAATATGATCAGTTTATACAATAACCAGTCCAACAGTGAACTAGACAAGACTCAACCCAACTCTTATAAGAGCTGGGTTGGTTTAACAAGATGGAGGAGTACTCCTTGTTTAACAACTGAGAATCCATGTTCTCAGAGAATGATTTACTTCCATGTTAACAACTGAGGAGATGTATCCTCAGAGAATATTAGACTTCCATCCCTCAACATGGAACCAAGAGGGAGACTTTATACTGAGAAGGAAGAATATTACCGTTGGCTATCCACTCATCCAAAAGGAGGAAGACCCATGTGTATCGACTGCATAAAAGGAGAAGCAGCAGGACATGGGTCAAGATATGGACCCAAGTATAAGAGTTGACAATATCAGCCCCTGCACATCTATTAATGGCAAAGTGATCCCTTTATATTTTTAACACTTACATATATTTTTATTGCAGCACGTGACTGATATCTCTGGACGTGAAACCATGGTTCGGATTACTGGTATAATCTATGCTCAGTACTCAGTTTATTAAAACAAAGTTGATATTTAGTTACACTAGTTTGTTTGCTATTTACTGATGTGTGTTCTTATGTTACCAGGTGGGATGAAAGGAGAGGAGAGGTTCGAACATTTGGCATTCTTAAACCTAGCACAAAGTGCTGTTTGTTTACTATGGTCATTCATCAGTGAGTAGTTCTTGTGCTCGTTTATTTTCCGTTTATAAACCTTTTACTTGTCTGTAGCTTTATAAACATCCATTTTATGGGCCTTCATTTTATAAGCAGCCATAATAGTTGCAAATGTTGATCTTAATGAATACCCTGACAGTTTCTGGTTATTGAATAGTGATAAAGCTCTGGCGCAAAGCTAAGGGTGGACGCGCTCCATGGTGGAGTTATTGGAGTGCTGGAATTACAAACACAATTGGCCCAGCTATGGGAATTGAAGCTCTAAAATATATCAGTTATCCTGCTCAGGTGTGTTAAAGTGTTGTATCTTTTATCAAAACTGTATTTCATTATTATAAGTTGATGCTCATGCCACAAACATATTCATCTTTTGATAGTATGCGAAATGAAAGTTTTTAAACTAGTAGGAGAACTATAAAACTATGATACGTTTCGGTTTGCTGCATGTGAATATGCGATAGAATCCAAATATGATATAAATAAATCTTTGGACCACTTCATGGAAGTACGCTCATTTGGATTCGTGATTTTTTTAATTGGTTTACGAGCATGTTGTTCATGTTCCAGACAAAATTCGGTTTTATTGTTGTATAATCTTTTCCCTTGGATGAAAATGTCGTACATAAGTTGCTTCCATTGCTCACTGTTTCATTATCACTTGCAGGTCCTTGCAAAATCCTCAAAAATGATTCCAGGCGAGTTCTGCCTTGATTCGTAGTTGCCATATTGTAGAATTTAATAAATGTTAATCACCTCTAGGATGATCTTAAAAAAATATTTGTCTTTGCACAGTGATGCTGATGGGGACGCTAGTTTATGGTATTAGATACTCGTTACAGGAGTATCTTTGCAGCCTCCTTGTTGCTGGCGGGGTGTCAATTTTTGCATTGGCAAAGGTGAATATGTATTTAACTCAGGATAACTTTAATTAAGATGCATGGTTCTGATTAGAATCACAATCACAATTAGTTTATCAAGCATGTAATTCCTTTATTTCACTCAGACTAGCTCGAAGACCATAAACAAGCTGGCTAATCCAAACGCCCCACTTGGATATGGACTTTGTTTCTTAAACTTGGTGTTTGATGGTTTCACAAATGCCACTCAAGATTCAATCTCAGCAAGGTATACATTCAATAAGCTTTGAATTTTCATTCAACATAAAAACTAGAGGTGGTAAAGCGGGGTTGGTTGGGTAATGGCCTAACGGGTCAAAATGGGTCAGATCAAAACCGGTCTGGTCGGGTTGGCCTAACCCCTCAAACTTTTTAGACCATCGTTATGAAACATTTTAGGATGCTGTAAACATGTAAAACGTCTTTTGACCCGTTATTAATTATAATCAAATACTACCAGAAATGACCCATTTTCTTGTAAGTGGTTCAGATTGCCCCCGGTGTATTCAGAAAACCTTGTTTAACAATTTTTGTGTAATATAACTACTAATGAAGGCATTTACGTAATATCACAGGTACCCAAAAACAAATGCATGGGATATGATGTTAGGAATGAACTTATGGGGTACCGTTTACAACGCCATTTTCATGTTTGGTTGGCCACAAGCAAGTGGATACCTAGCAGTTCAATTCTGCAAAACAACCTCGAAACAAATTACATTATTTTTTGTAATAAAAAGGCTTTTATATTCTTTTGTCGGTTAGGGTAAACCTTGTACTGTACTACTTACTCATGATATATCAATTACTGGTTTGTCATATACTGCAATTAATTGAGTGTGTCAGTGATGGTATCAAGATTTGACTGGTCAGATTTCACTTGAATTATATTCGACTTATATTGCTAGGAGACACTCGAATTATGTTGGTTATTATATTGCTAGTGGGCTCATTGAAGAAATTGTTTAGAAGCTGCGTACTGGGATTTTGTGATTGGTGGACACACATGGTTAAATTGATGAGTTAATACAACTTGGTCGAATCTTTATTTGTGGGTCAGATACTGCATTGATTACCTCGTACTCATTGAGATCAAGTGAATTTATTTAATACTGCTGCTCGATGTGAATTTTTCTACTGCTAGCTTTCTTATTCTACTGCTCGGGTTAAATTGGTTGTGTTGTTACGATACTACTGCTGCGTTTAGTAGTTTCTGCTGTTCGACTTACTTTCTACTGCTACGCTTATCGTTACTGCTGCTACGTTCTATTTTTGTACTGCTCGACATATGAGATACTGCTGCTATCTAATTAATTCTACTGCTATGCTTGTTTATACTACTGCTATAAGATTCAGCTGCTAGTAGTTTTTAGTTCGATATATATGCATGTGTTACGAGGAGTAAGGGGAAGTACATGAAGGTTGGATGATTTTCACACACACAAGGAATTTGGTTTTTGTTCTTAAAGGTTTTAAAAGGCTCGTATTTGGTTTATTGGATTAATTGATTACGAAGACGATTGATCACGACGTATTTGGTTTATTGGATTAATTGATTACGAAGACGATTGATCATGACGTATTTTATGGTTTATTGGATTAATTGATTACGAAGACGATTGATCATGACTTATTTTATGTTCTTAAAGGTTTTAATAAGTAGTTTGGGAAAATGCTTACTTCAAATGGCTATACGTTTTTAATACTGCTCATGGTTATTGGTTTATGCTATTGTCAATGTGTAGGTTGGAGAGGCAGATCGAGTGCATGTTGTGTCTAGGTTGGTGTAAAATATGTGTCAAAGAGCTGGAAGAAAATTTGAGTCTTCTCAAAACTTGATTTTGTTGGTGTGTGTATTGTGTGGCGTGTGTTGATTCAATATTCAAGTATAGTAGATGCTTTATATGGAGGTACCCAATTTACATGAGTTTCAAGTGGCTTAAACTTAAATGTTATTAATGAAAGAAATTAGAAAAGTTAAGGAACTTAAGAAATACAAAGCGAAATTGAGTGCTAGAATGGCAGACAATAATCAGGTTTCACGAGAAGCGTATCCGCGTTTGGTAAAGAGATGTTATTAGACCACTTATTACATTGTTATCATTAAAAACAGTTGTTGGTGGCGATAAGCATAGTTTAAAAGATATTGACTGATATGAAGGGGTTACTTATTTTGGCTAAGCTTATTGAAACTGAATGTGACAAAATGCAAACTGATAGTTTGATGAAGGCTATGGAGTATGGACATTACGTATTACAAAAGCCATAGTAGAATAACTCTTGCAACTGAGAATTCTTGGCTTGTTAGTCAAACAACTTAGCGACCCAAATGGCCAAATCCAGATGTGAGAACAGAATCGACAATCGTTTTATGGAAATTCACATGCCCTGAGAAATATCTTTTGTAAGAAGCATTCAAAAGACTATTATTGATATTGACGATGTTGTGCCACTGATGAGACTGTTGAGAGGAAACGAGACGACACAATATCACTTGTTGGTGCATTTGTGTGATTTTGTGCAAGCAAGAGATTTGAGAGCTTTAGAAGGGGCTGATAAGTCAAGTGTTGGTGATGACAAGTTGCCCAAAAAAACAAGTTGCCCAAAAATCATTTTCCAGATTGCTACATATGTTTGAGTTGCAGTTTGTAGTCATTCATACAAAAACGAAAGCAATAGAAAGACTGCAATAAAATAAACATTATTATATACAGGTTCTGATTCCAAATTAAGAACCATGGTCATAACCTCACATGACCTTTTATTAACCTCTAGTCTGAACTCAGTACATTAAAAGGATAGTTTGGCTCCATTATGATATTTCTCAATATAATGGCAAAACGAAGATGGTAAGAGAAGCTCAAGCTTCATTCAAGGCGAGCACTCCAGGAAGTGTCTTTCCCTCAAGAAGCTCTAAACTTGCACCACCACCAGTTGAAATGTGGCTCATCTTGTCTGCTAACCCAACCTTTTCCACAGCTGCAACAGAATCGCCACCTCCAATGATGGTAGTAACTCCCTTCCCGCTAAGTTCTGCCAGTTTCTTGGCAATAGCCTGCGACAAGATGTTTCAAATGTCAATCATCTAGGACCAAATATAATGTATGACGTTTGAATTATGTAAACATTTATGCACGTGCAGTCCCAGTAATAAAAATAAGGGGTGGAGAAGCATGCGAGTTGGTAAGTGTCAAATGAGTTCGGTTCAAAACTAGTAGTATTAGTATGGATAGTTGGGTCAGACTGGGTCTACATGTAAACTCTGTAATCTGATTTAATATATACCTTTAATGTGTTAACTATGACTCCAAAATTATTTAGATACTATTATTTAAACCTCCTTTAATATATTTGGTCTAATTCACTCGTTTGACCTACTCAACTGATTCCCTGTTATGTCTTTTAGCTTGACCCGTTAGACCAGTTAGAGATGAAACATGGTCCAATAGACCCATATGTATATAAATGGGCCTAACCTAAAAATAGAAAGGCAATAATCTCAAAACATACAAGAAAATTCATCTTTCTTTGGCAAAATGTCAATCCAACATCATCCAGAATGTTATAATATTCCCTATTTGGTATTTATTACGAATGCATTAACAAGTGATGATCAGAAATAATTTTACCTCGGTTCCAACAGCAAACTTTTCCATCTCAAATACACCCATAGGTCCATTCCAAATAATGGTTTTGGTAGTATCCAAAGTTTCACTAAATGACTTGATGGAATCTGGTCCAATGTCCAATCCCATCCAGCCGTCAGGAATTTCTTTTGCTGGAACCAACTGAAATTGAAAAATGACCATACCTTTTAGCATTTATCAAAACTTCATAACCCAGTCCACTTCAACTGCTTTAGACTTTAGAGGTGGAAAAGTGGGCGAGTTGGTAACGGGCCTAAACGGGTCGGGTAGAAAAAACAAACTGGGTCAGGTTGGCTTGACGTTGAGATGATTTTTTGTTTGTTTAATGTGATTACAACAATAATGATATTACAATAAAAATCTAAATCTTAGATTCAAGTGATATAGAAGGTTCTATGCATTAAAATTAGACTTTGGGCCACTTTGAGCCACTTTTGGCCAATCATTTTCCTTTTAGCTAATTCTTTGACCTGACCCATTTGAGATTAAACACAACCCAAAGCGACCATCCAGCCGTAACGAGTTAAAATTTCCACCTCTATTAAGGAACGATAAGGAAGAACAAATGAAAAAAAAAAATAGCTGAAAAACCTTGCTATTGGCATCTGCAGCAAACTTGTCAGCAATAACAACATCAGAAGGGAGTAGCAGCGACACCCCTTTGGACTTGGCCTTTTCGAGAAGTGATGTTGCAAGGTCAAGCTTATCTTCTTCCACAAAATGCATCCCACAAAATGCAAGTACACCCTGCATCATGCATCCCACAAAATGCAAGTACACCCTGCAGCAATAAAGAAAAAAATAAAATCACTAAATCATATGGTTCTCTTAGGACCCAAACCTTCAAGAAGATATTGCATTAACGACTTACATTCTTTACATCGTATTTATAAACTTGCTCAATGTTTCCGTCTTCAGTTGCACCCCAAACTTTGATTGTTTTGTCTAGGGAAACAGAAAACAAATATCGATCCCAACATATGACCGCTGTCACGTCACCCGTATGTCCATTAAATACATGCCTACACTCTAGTGAATCAAGACTCCACGCCTAGTAAACAATTGTACCACAATCAACAAACATGACGAAGTTGAAAACAAGAAACGGCCATATTATATATAACGTTTACAGAAACATACTCGTATAGAGTGGTCAGAAGAACCGGAGAAGAGCATTCCAACTCCTACAACGAGCGAAAGCACTGATCCTGTGTGACCCTTCAAAGATGTTGGTTCTTCACAGAAACTTGTTTCGGAAGTAGATTTCCATGACAAAATAGTACCGTCCTGCACCAATATATAATTTTCCGACACAACTTCACAAAATCTGTTTAAATATCACAAGACCATAATGTTATATTTACCTCCATCCCGGCAAAAAAAGTGTCTTCAGACATAGTAATAGCATTAACTTGTCCACCATTTCCTAGAATAATTACTTCACTTTGAGTTTCTAGATTCCAAGCCTAGCAAAAATCAAATTCCAAGCCCGATTAGTATAATACAATACACATAATATACATTCAATAAGTTGATATAGACATAAAGTGTATTGCGGTCAACATAATGTAGCCCGAATCTCACATTGTAACCATACGCCCATTCATAGTTGTCCAACAATGACCATAAAAAATAACCGCGTACATTGGCTCCACCCCTGCATTACAAATATAAGTCAGCTTTCTTTTGACTTTCACGGTCAAATTGACTACTTGTCAAATATACAGGTGACAAAAAATGGTTGAAGATCATCAAGTCATGATCATACTATTTTTACTCTTTAATGTCAAGTCAATTCGGTCACAGAAGCTGCACAGGTATCAAGCATTCCGGTATCCCTAGTGCAGCAGTTAGGAAAATGGATATAACTTCCCAAACATTTGATGATATCATGTACCTAAAGGTTTACAAAATCATGTCAAATGAAATACCATATACTGGAATAAAATAACACTGGAATAAGGTAATTACCACCTGATAAAAGCTTTCATATACTGGTACTAAAGTTATCATCGGCTAGAACCATATATGAAGCCTCTTTGGCAACCTCTGTTCCAGTAATTCCCATAGCAATTCCGATATAAGCAAGTTTCAAAGCTGGAGCATCATTAACACCATCTCCTGTCATTGCTACGACTTCACCCATCTCCTTGAGAATCCTCACTATCTCTTGTTTGTGCCTCGGTTCAGCACGGGAGAACACTTTTCCCCTCGGATTTGACAGAATATCCCATTGTTGCATAGTTGAAAGTCCTACGAATTCTTTACCCGTAAAACTTCTACCTCTCAGATCCTCGCCATCATAAAACAATCCTATTTCTGAACAAATAGCTTCAACCATTGACTTATAGTCTCCAGTTATCACAAAGCTCGCCAAGATCATTCTTATAAGCCAAACCCAAACACCGTAACCCTTTGGAACTCATTTCCATATGTCTTGAAAGTACTAGTTGCCTACATGCCTCATCCATTGGAACAACACAACCATCTGCTAGTTGAATGTGTGAAGTACGCGCTAGTACACTCTCAACCGCACCCTGAGCAACCATCATTATCTTATTACTATTTCCCACAATCTTAAATTATAGATAACAATTTCTACTTATATGGGTCAAACGAGTCAAATACATTTCTGAGCTAAAAAAGGTTGGAAGTTGCCATAATCTATTTTTTATGCATACAACTAATGAAATTGATTTAATCAAAGATTTAACAAAATTATGGAATACCTTGACAAGCAACCGATTTTGTCCAGTTGGCTCACGAACAATAACACTCATGGACTTACGAACACGGTCTAACTCCAGTATCCCAACTCTCTTTGATCTTTTCGTCCACCATTCGCAGCACCCTACACTCCAATATTAAATTTAATAAGTATCATTAAACAACATCTACAAACATTAGTATAAGTAGCAAAAAAGCATATAACAAAATTTCCAACTTGCCTAATTTAACACTGTTGTTATCAATCAAATACTTTGCCATAATCTGCGACTCACGAATCTTGGTTCTGGCTTTAGCATCCGGAACCCCCATAGTTGATATCAAACTTTCTTCGCTTGAAGACAATCCCCACTCAGGCTGTATCGCTGTGGTTGAGGGTTACGGCGGTGGAGGGTTACGACGATGGTGGGGATTCGGTGGTGATGGGGTTTCGGCTATGGAGGGATTGCGGTGGGGAGGGAGTTATATTGGTGATGGTAGTGTTAGATGTGAAATGTGCTAGATCTGTGTTATAAAGAGATAGAGGGGTACAGATAACAGTGAATAATATGTAAAATCCAAAAACTAATGTATGCAAAAAAACACTACCTGCTTTGGTCGGACATTTGTCATCACGTAGTAAGTCGGACAAGTTGCCCTAATCTAGTATAAGAATTTTATGAGATCGGATCAGATAAGCAAAGCACTTGGACAACTTAAGCAGTCTAATATTTATCCCAAATCATTAAATGTGAGGTTCAATAGAGTGGTGGTTATGAGAGGGTACTGTTAAGTGTTAACCACGGTATCAATAGGGGTTGAACCGACCCGACCCGAACCGATAAGGCTTATAAAGTTGGGTTTAATAGGGTTAGAAAAGCTTATCGGGTTAGTTTGACCCGAAACCGATAATCTGATATTGTTATCGGGTCGGGTTAAGGTTAAGTTATTTATCTTATCGGGTTATCGGGCCAAAGACCCGAAAAAATAGTGTTTGTGCCTACTGCTTGTGGTTTTACATGTTACGATTTGTAATTTTGCAACATGCTAATTTATATTTGCCTATTGCTACCTGCTTTTTAAGGTACTGATGTTTTTTGCCTACTGTGTTTTAATGCTTGTATACTCTATATATTAAGGTAGGCTTGGTTTTGTGCCTACTTGTGTTTAATTTTTTACCTGCTGTGCTTTTATACGCTATAAAAGGCTAGGGCTTTTGTGAGCCATATATAACCCATTTTATATACGCCATATAAAACATAAGATACCAAAAAAGTGAATGGATTAAAAAGTATGGTATGCATGAGTGATAGAGTTTTCGGGGGAGCAACAGCTATTAGTTTAGCAATTTTAACCATTAGATAAGTAAGAGAGACTCTATATTGCATTTAACAACTCAACATTTGATTGAAACCTAAGGATATAAGGAACATAAAGCCAACCTTGGCTACATAACCTTTCTAAATTTTTGATTTTCATATAGCCCGAGTAACCCGGCCTGATATCAACCCGAACCCGAAAACAGATTGCTTATCAGGTCGGGTTGCGGGTTGGTTTTTTCTAACAAATACCAGAATCAACCCGACTCGGTAAACTCAATAACATGACAATCCAACCCGATAACACCCTTACTGTTAACAATCGGTGTTATTACTCTGTATTATTATTGAGTGGAAAATATAATGTTATTGGATATGTTTGGAGTAATATTTGAATATATTTGAATAATAGGATTGGGATGTATTGCGACAAATAACTTTAGTTGCGAAATTTTAGTTAAGTATTTTGGTTAAGTGTGTCATGTACGAAATAAATGAATATTATTTATTGGGTCAAACTTTCAACTAATAAGTTGTAATGGAACGAAAGTATACATATTTAAAGTAAAATATTTGAAGGAATAGGGGATAGGTAAATTAGTAATTTCATGATTTTCGTTTTGATAGTTTCTAAGCAAATGTTTTATTGGGTCAAAGTTTTAGGGGCGTTTGGTTTGTTGTTATAAATCACAATGGGTATCGAATTTGATATGGGGTAGAATGACAATAGATATGAAAAAGTGTATGATTACGATTGTTTATGTTTGGATGACAAAATATGGTATGAAAATTTTGAATTTTGTAGTGGAAAAGAGAGGGGCCCACGGAATATATTTCATAGACACCAAATTGGTGGGTAATGAGTTTATAGCTATGATATACCATTTCATTCATGGGCCTACTAAACAAACACATTTAATCACTATGAAACCCATAACCCTATTCACATATACCCATACCAAACGCACCCTTAACTAATAAGTTGTCATTCCTATGGAATGAAAGTATACACATGTAAGGCCCGTTTGGTTTGTAGATATTAGGATTTGTATTTAAATGTAAAGTTGTAGATTTGGATTAGGAGAGAGAAAAATTCAATTAAATAATATATTGTTTATATTTTAAATGAATATAAATTTATAAATTTAAAAATATTACTTTTTGGAAAATAGATAAAAAGATTATTAGTTTGGGAGAATAAAAAGGGGCTCACATAAAAAATAAAAGAAAAGTCAAAAGTAGGGGGGAGTGGTAGGGAATTCTGCACACCTCATACTCGGTATTCATCCTCAATTGTGGGGCCACTCACACGTATCAAACACTTGTTTTTTACTATCAATCAAAACTATTTTGAAAAGACTCCAACCAAACGGGCGAGCCCTAAAGTTAAATATTTGAAGAAATACAAATTTAACTTTTAAACTAAGCATTTGAATTCAATGATGTACTTAACGAGGTTTTGTTACCCGCGCTTCGCTGCGGGATGCTTTGCATACAGCGTTTGTTTAATAAAGGCTGCGGCACATTGTGTGAATTAACAGTAAAAAGTGACCTCTAAACAAACTGAGACCATGAGGTTGTTTACCTGGTGACATAAGCAGTTTCAAATAACCAATCCCACACACCCTTTAAACTTGGAATGCAATCTGTAGTATATAACTCTGAAAATTAGAGGTTTCCACACTAAAGAATAAACAACATAATGGTAAAACAAATATTACATCATATTATCAATCAACGGTAACTGTATATATGAGAGGATCCATTTTTCATGATCACATCAATCCAAAATGGTATATTGAATATAACAAAGTTTCATACGAAAGGCCAAAAGGTACGCCAAATATATTTCAGATAACATACACAATATATAGTTTCAAGTTTCTTTATAATGATGTATCTGTACCATCACATGCTTCATTTTCGTCGCGCAAAACGGAAATTTCCATGCACTTTATTGCGGCAGAGGCGTTGTTTCTTGTCATATGAATCAGGCCGATTGCAACATCAAAAAATACTTTGATCCACCAAACAAAATCCCAGAAATATCTCCTCTCCTTTCAGCCCCATTTAAGCACCTAAACACCCTCCTTCGAGCCACCATTTTTAAAAACAGCAGAGGGATGTCAAACTTAAGCAACAAAATATCAACAAACGCATCAACTTAGTCTTCCTAATCGTATTCCCAAAATTGATAATATGTTAACTCACCTTAAGAATAAACTCGTTTCTTTTCTTTCTGTGCTTTCCATTTCTTGAGAAGAAACTCAACTCCCTCTTTCAGTTTCTATTTTCTTTCTGGTTCCAAAGTTCTGGGATTGGATATCTGCCACTCGGGTTGTAGACATTCAGTTCATTCAGAGCTGTGACAACGGTGTTATACACATCTTCATCAAACCCATCCTTCAAAATTCTGATCTTCTCATCTTCTTCATCAACAACACCTCTGTCACTAACAACACCTCTGTCACTAACAACTAAATTTACCTCTAATGCAAGAGGTGTTGTTTAACATGAAATTCAGATATACTTACTTGGAGCATCAAACAAAACCGATGTCGCATTCTTCATTTGCCTGATGCAGGGCTGCTACTGGCATGTTTGTTTCTGATATAACAGCGATCGCGTGGTACCTCATTTTCAGAATGTCTTTTATGGTACCTGATTTTTAGAATGTCTTTTGTAACACAATGTCGATCGTGTGTTATCTCATTTCAGCCCTATCTTTTATTCCCTTCCAAGTTGCATGTTTGGAGTGATATATATGAAACTGTGACAAATCAAAAACCTGAAACATTGGAGTGATGATGGATCCTCCAGCAATCATTCCGTATGCTCTCACATCACCAGCCCGATAGTTGAACGTCCCCTACAGTTAATTCAAAATAAGTATATGTTCAAATATACTATAGTTTATTTACCTACAACACCTAAAGTAGTTACTAAACTGTATATATGTCTAATTCCATTCCAATTGTTACAGTCGATATTTGTTTGTAAAATCAAACTCTAATAAGTGTGCCTTTTGGTCTTTCAAACCTGGTATCGCTCATATGTTTACTTTAGAGTAAATACGAAGTTTTCAGTAACCATGTTGGTAATTGATGTTTTAATATGAAATTAAATTTCTAAAAAGCGTAATTTGATCGTTACTCACACTGAGGAGGTTAAAATTGAGAAAAGCTTTGTCCCACCCACATCTGCAATCTCTGTTGTTGCATCTTTTCTGTACTACCCACGAACCGTACCCTACCACTCCGCTTAGTAAGATAACTCAAGGACACCGAACCATATGCTTCTCTGCTGCATAATTTAGAGCAAACATATAGCCTACGTCACATATACAAATCTATATTGGTAAATAAATATGTTATGCAACACATGCACTATGAATGCAAAACTTTTGGTTTACAGTTTATCGGAAAATCTGATAGTCAAACTGTACCTTGACGGCGCTGGGAACATTCTTCGTTTGAGGTCTAAATTTTTTATGTTGTATGTTGTGTGCGAAAAATCTTTATGTAGAGGTTAGAACAAAAGATGTTGTAGCAACACACCTAACATGGATAGAAAAGCAATGGGTACATGTCATGTGCAACTGGGCTCGGACACTTTTTGTAATTTCAGATAGTTTGAATTTAAAAAACTGGAAAGCATCCTAAACACCCCTTTTAAAGAAATATGGGCTCTAATAATGACAGTAGTATGTGACTGCATATTTTTATTGTAACTCAAAATGCTAAATGCCTGTATAATTGACACAAACTACTGAATTTTGTAACCAAAACCAAAGTCACCAATCTTATACCTGAGAATGATATTGGAACTGATAATACCGCCTCCCAGCATATTCCAGAGGTTCAGCTGGACATTGCTCACTTGTCACGACAGCTTCAAACCCAATCGGCAACCCAAGAGCTGCCAAAAAACCCCAATCTACCACATAAGCATCCAGCAGGGGTAGCATTAGAAAGGGGTAACATAATTAACTATTAAATGGCAGTTCATTGTATTCATCCAACCAAGGTGATGCAAATGATGGGTAGCAAAGTGGGACAAAATTTATTGCTTTTGGATGGTTGAACTTTTGGTTGGTAACTGAAAAAAAACTGAGATAAAATGTAACCTTCACGGAATTTAAGAGGTGCGGGACTGTTGAAAGAGCTTGTCTCCTGTTGACGAAAAAAGAAGATACCTCAGATGTATGTCTTTTTCACAGTATACTACAAATAAAAAAAAGTGATATTTCACATGTATCGATAGAGTTGGGGGCTTGCGTTTTCTTTTATGAAAGAACCTTTCACTAAGGTCTTTCCATTTCCGAGAGTACCTTGTAATTGATAGATGCAGAAAAAGACCCATATAACATAATCATATACTGGTATATGTATATGCACAAACATATTAAGGAACTTGAAAAATGAAAAAGTAATAGAATCAACAAACCTTGTGAGACAGAACGATAAGTGTGAAGCACGACTCCTTCAACTGTCCGAATATCGGCTCCTACCCGATCTCCTAACAGCATCCATCTCCTAGCTGATCTCCTACATGATCTCCTAACAACTCGACCTGAACCATTACCTCATAAACCCCTTCACTTTTTTACACTCCAATGCGGATCCTCATTTACTGATCATGCAACCACCCGTATGGTTGATTTTTCTGTAGACAGTCAAAACAAAAAATAAAGTATAGAACATTAATCCCAAAGACGCTGCCATTATGAGAATTCAGGGGCGGACTCAAATGAAAGCGAGATTAGTACCAGATATGCTTGATTTTCTGTAGTATTGTTGTATTGATAGTCGCATGAAACGCAACACATTGTCAGAATTCATTAACGTGTACAGAGATCTTGGGGCTGCTTGCGTTTTATCAATGGAGTCCATTGCAGTGGAGTTTTTGGTTCTTGGAATTGACATATTTTCTTTGCGGGAATGCATAGAAGCATAGTTGGCTGGTGAAAGTGGGATTCTTGATTGTTTGCTGCCATATGATGATGACCTCAAAGACATTGTAGCTGGTTTCCTACTGATCTTCGGTTGTAAAACGCCCTGGTCTATGCTAATTTTTTACTGCAGCAGAATCAAAATATTTACAATTTAATAATTTTCTTTATGAACCAAAGTGTGTGTGATTGTGTGTGGGTAGGGGTGAGGGAAGGTGTAGGGGTGTTTCCTATCTGAGTAAGCATAAAAAGTATGAGAATTCTCAAAGGTAGCCTAAAAGATGCAGTTAGATTATAAAGCTAAACCTACACCTAAAGCTAATTTTATGCCTTTGAGGGTTGAAAAACATTTGTCTGTGGATAACCTTAGGGTTTACCTCTATACATAATAGAAATGGACTCACATCTAACTTAATCAACACACCTAATCTAATTGCAGTGATATTGGTAGTTACAACTGTTTTATTCTTAGCTACACATTACACAACCATACCGAAACCACATTATACAGACTCAAAAGTTTTCCAAAACCAAAAACAAACCATGCCGTGCGGTTAAACTATTTTTTGGGTGAACCACTTCAATGATTATATTTTTTGCAATTTGGTCCTGTTGTAACCATCATAAACCGTGAGGTTATTCACTTAAGCTTAAGAACTATATAAGCTCGTATGCTCAAGCGGATAAAGTCATAAACTTAACAGCGTACACTCTCCTTATAGTCACAGATAAACCTGTTGTTGTTTGAAACTATTTTTTCATCCGTTAGAACAGAAAAGTTAAATGATGCAGACCCAAACGATTACCTGATGTTCAAATTATCGTGTTTCAGATTGTACATGTGGTTGCTTAAAATCTTTACCTTCCTGCGTATGCGCGTCAGCACCTTTGAAAGGAAAAAAAAAGGTGCGTATCTTTGTAGTAGTATAACAATATCTTTTATCCCATATTAGTCAGGACTCATGGAATAAAGTTATTAATTGACAACAATAATAGGATTACCAACTTACTACGTCTGTCATCTGTCTATACAGATTGCAGGATTGGCAACAATTTGTGGAACATTTATGTTTTAGAAAAAGTTCTAGTCATAATGAGTTAGTCAGCATACAAATCGAGAACGCAAACATGCTGCATTGCAGCCAGAAACATAACTTAACATGCATCAAATGTTTCAGATCTAATTGGACAAAGGAGTCTTATATTAGATGAATAAGAGTATACTCAATTTTTTTACAATTTAGAATATATATACAGCGTAAACACCATTTTACTGATGCAGTTTTACAGCAGCCGCGAACCCCTAGATCTTCACGGCACCTCCCCCTTACCACAAACTTTTTTGGAACCCGACCCCTATGGATGGTCACGGTCCCCCAAAGTTTAATATTGTGTATCTTTCAATTTCAATCCCAAACAACCCCTAATCTAATAATGTGAAGTTTTTAAAAAGTCAGTATGCTTAAGAGAAAGGCAAACCTCGATAATAAGTGTAACACCCCAACCCGACAAGGGTTAAGATATCACATTCATGGTGTCAAATAGAACATACACAAGCGGAAGACTTTAATAATACAATTAAATTCAAAGGTTACAAATGAAATCTAAGGTAGAAGAAATACAAGGATTACAACAAAGGTACAATAAGTCTAGAAATGAAAATCTCCAAGTCAACTCTAATCCAAGGTAGCTATCAAAGGTGTAGTCCTCTAAGAGCTCTTATGCACTCTTCACTCATATCCCAGCTTCCCTCTAAAACTTGCCGCGGTGAAAAGAAATGCGGCTGAGCTTAAAAAGCCCAGTGAACGGATATATGATAATAGAAACAGATATATAAATGTGAAGTTCAAATGAAGTACAATGGGGAAACATAAGTAGGCATAATGTAATGTAAGGGAAAACATAGCGTATAGGTTAAGTAATAGGAATCTATATAGTCGCCTGCATAAACAGAATCATAATACCATTGGCTCGAAACATAACATAGTCTTCACTTATCATAAATCAAAAAGAGGGGAGGCCTCTTAAGTAACATAAATGGAGTAGCGAACTCCCATGTGTGTATGGCGTGTATTGCACACAATCACCATACACCATATACAAAACATATACAACATATGTAACAGATACAGATCCAGATCCAGATCTAGGATGCATCCATACGCCCCTGCAGAAATCATAATCATTGTGGCCAAACATAATACATAATAAAAGGGACGTGATGGGTCATCACTCCCCCACCCTAGAGTCATGCCATTGGTGCATCAATGACATGGTCATGGAACCCCCATGACTAGTGATACAGATACAGAATACATAATAAGAGCCATTATAATCACATCAAGGGTTTATAGCAAAGGTTCATGTCCAAAAGTTCATAGCGAGGTTCATATCAAAGGTTCATAATGAAGGTTCATAACTATGGTTCATATCAAAGGTTGTAAGTCACAAAGGAAACCTTAAAGATAAGGTCAGAATATCCGTACCTTGAGTAAATGAAAAGCTGAATAAGGGAAGGATCACAGAATGGGAAATACTTCTCTTCAGAATCTACACATGATATAGTAGTACTTATTAATAGCTTGTTTTATATGTTGTTTACTCATTGATGTTGTTCTTATTACAATTTAGGGCTTCTTTCCATTTTTAGTAACTTTCCATATTTAGTAAGTTTTCATATTTAGTAACTTTCCGGATTAAGTAACTTTTAATACGACTTCCCAATTTAGTACAATTCGGTTTTGGGTTCTGGATTATCAATTAGGTTAACATACTCACACACAAGTCAATCACGACATTAACAAGTCACACCCGATATAGAGACATGCATTAGGGCACTAAACACCAAAAGAACACATTTACACACATGAAATACATGCATACAATTTAACTGATTTTATCACAGAATTAAGCCCACTAAATGAATTTTGAAAACGTATCAGAAGCCTAAATTAAAAATCCACAAAATTATCACAGAAGCCCACATATCTTAGGAGTCTATAGGAATTTTTTTACAGATTTTATTATCAAGTGTACACCCCTTTTTAAAATCGTTTATGCTAACATGTTCAGATTCGTAACTGCAGCTACACTTCAAAAGTATGCACTTAAAAACCTAACCATATGACTTCAGAAAATTCTACAAAAATTCCAGGAGGTAGTCCACATATGAAATATGATTCTTGTAAATTTGTGGCCTCTAATTAGCTATGGTTTGGAAATGAAAAATCATAGAATCCGACTGAAATACCACTCAGCTAACACATTTTAACATATGATCACATTAAATTCAGAAAAACATCCAAATCAAACTCAAATTAGTTCAAACCAATTGGAATACTTTCCTAGGACCCTAAGCTAGGTTTACATGCAAAATTTCAGTATTATAAACTTTAGAAGCTCACGTTATCAAGCACACAAAATCGACATTTAGAACAGTCAATCACACAAATCCATATTAGGTCATATCTAGCACCATTTTAATTATCCCATTCTGGTCCTGATTTTTATGAATTTTAAACCATGCTTAAGTGTCTAATGGGAAGCTAATATTTTTATCACAGATACCTATACATGTTGAACACCTACTGTAATTTTATTAGATTTTATTTCCAAGTGATAGTACCCTTTCAAAAATCGTTTTCCCAGACCTGCCCAGAAAGATAACTGCACAGACACCCAGAAAGTTTGCATTTGGCTACCCCATGAGAGCCCTTCAGAAAAATTTGTAAAAATTCCAATAAGTCCCTTACATCCCAAATATTCTATTTTTAAAAGGAGAGCTTCCAGTTCCTCGTGGTTTGAAAACTAAAATTCATAAACACCGACTGATTTTTATGTTCCCAAAACTCAGGTTTGACACATGATCCCATAAATTCATAAACATGACCAATACGACTCCAAATCACTCAAAACCAATTGGAAAACTTAAATATGACATTATACTAAGTTTACATGAATAAATACAGAATTAAACCCTTATTAAACTCGAGTTATAACACACACATATTCGACCTACAAGCTGTCTCGTTTCTAGAATCCATTTTAGACCACTATAACACATGTTTTAATCATACAAACATCACACAAGCCCTAATAATTCATGAAACATATATATAACATCTTCGTAACATATGCATAAGATCACATAAACATAAAATAACAACATCAAAAATCACAAAAACCCAATTCGTTATCCCTTTTTAATTCAATAATTTATGTGATCAATATACATGTTATTAATTAGGTTTTCGTTAACCATATTCATATTCATATGATTATGTTGTGTCGACTAAAAAAAAAGAAAGAACAAGAGATGATACCTTGCTTAACGAGACACAAAGGAATGGAGAACAAGAACCCTAGAATTTCAAATGAGCAAAACCCTCGAATTTACACCAATAAAACCCTTGAATCCCTTTGTTCTTGAGAGAAGATTAAGCAACATCATGTGTGTTTTTGGTGTGTTTGTGTCGTAAAGAATAAGAGGGAGAGAGGGAAGACCGACTTTAGGGCTAGGAAAAAGAAAGGGGAGTGACATTTTTTTTTGGAAGGAATAAAGTCCGGTTTTTTGATGGTGCAAATCATGGGTTGATTGATAGATCATAATCTCTATTTCCTTGTATATATTGAGTATGTATTTGGACCATATGGGGTGTGGGATACATGAAGAGCAAGGGAAGTTTTTGAGACTTGTAACAATTATTATTATTATTATGAGTTAGGTTAGTTAATATTAGATGTGTTTATATTCGTAATCTATAGTTTTAGGGCTTTAATTAAAAAGTGAAATTTAATTATAACGTAATGTTTTTATATGACACGTAGTTAATTCTCATACTTAGGTTAAAACGTATAAAGCTCTTGTATAATTATTTGCATGTTCTTATAGATTCAAAATTTAGAGAGGCAAAATGGGAATTTTAAATGGATGGAAATTTAGGGTTTTACAATAAGGACCATGAAATCCCAGCTCATCAGTCATTTGACCCAGCACATCAGTCATCTGACCCGTTTACTTCAAAATTGTCATTCGATAGTAGAAGTTACACCAAGTAGTAACACACCAGGAGCACTTTCTGTTGCGTGCACATTCTTTAGATAATGGAACCACTCAATCCTACACTGTCATAAAAGCAAAGTATCATATCGTTAGTGTCAATCAGGGGTCACAAAATGAGTTGTTACACATCAGTGAGGTAACAGGTCAAAGCGTGTTGGTTTTAGTTGAACTCAAAATATGCAAACACTTTTTTATCAAAAATTTTCAGTTTTATACATACAACATGTGGTAACTACAATAACAATCTAACTTCTAGTCGACCGTTAAGCTTTCAAGATCTTAGGTTGTAACGCATAAATTTGAAATATTGAGTAGCCTCTCCGACTTTCTAGATAATCAATTAAAGCAAAACATGATCATTTCAATTTTCTCAAGACTTTAAATCACAATCATGGTTAATATGTTGTAACAATGTAACCTGCTCATAAATAAATTAAAGATAAACTCCAAAGTATACCTACAGTAACAATAGTATTGTGCATTTTGATGTAGTATTATTAATAGCTTGCACACCAACCACATTCGCAAACGTTTAAGCACATGCAATGTGATCCTATGTGTTTCAACAAATAACGTACTATTGCTCAGTCTTTACCATTATTAGAATTTAGGGGATTGTATCAGTAAGTAAAAAAAACAAAACATACTCTTCAAATATGACACTGCATAGACAAACTTCATCATTTACCTATGGGGCGGGGCTGTTTTGATGTTAACCCAAACCCTAAAGACAAAATTCACTGAGCGTTGTGTTGTTATAACTCAACATACTGATATGTGGGCGAATATCAGTAGTTAAACAAAACTCAACCTCAGTCACTAAAATAAGAGTGAGCTTCAGTGGGTCTCAAAGTGAAGAATGAAGAAAATTTTTGTGGGTTTGAGATATTTGTGGTTTGAGATACTGATGGATGGATATCAGGTGTTTATAACAAACCTTAAATTGAACCCTCCCAAAACTGAACCCCCACAAAACTGAACCCCAGTCACTGAACCCACTCCCTAAACCCATACACCCCACTCCCTGAACCCAGTAACTAAACATGAACCTCAGCTAGTGAACCCACTCACTGAAACCTGTGACTGAACCTCTCACACTGAACCCACTCGCCGAACCTGGCCCCTGAACCTGGTATTTTCAGGTGAAATCAGTGAACCTGAAGCTTCTTGTTTCTAAGATATGAAAAACTTAAGAATACTTGTTTTTCATAATTAAGTTCACCCTTAACTTAGGTTACTTGAAACAAAGCATAAACTTGAGAAGCACCGGGAAACAACGAAGTACTATTGTAACACCCCGACCCGACAAGGGCAGAGATGTCACAACAATGGTTACATATCATAACAAACACAAGCATATGACATTAATAATACAATAGAATTTCAATGGTTACAAAAGACAATATGAAACTACAAGATTACAATACAATAATTTCTAAGTCTAATTATAAATGCTTCTAGTCATCTTCAATAGCTAGTAAGGTCTTCTAAGTCCAAGGTACACTCAAAGTTGCTCTCATCCCAAAGCAAAACCCAGCTTCCTAGCTTAGATACCTGCCGCAGGAAAAGAAAATGCGGCTGAGCTACGAGAGCTCAGTGAACAGATATAACGATAACAAAGCAGTAATAAAGGAATAGTGAAGTAAATGGAATAATACAAGGTGTAACATGAGTAGGAAAGAAATGGAAAAGGTTATCAAGAAATGTTTACAATAGGTAGGTGTAAAGTAAACCGTAACCCACCACCAGCCCAAGTTCAATTCAATTCAAGTCAAATCAAGTCATAGGGTAACAGAAACAGAAACAGAAATCCTCTACGAGCCCAGAACATATCATATCAAGTCAAGTAAACAAGTATACATGTATACGGAGGGGTGACCTCGGTATGCCAAGTATAATATGAGGGGATACCTCCAAGGGTTGGAGTCATGAGCTCCCAAGAGTGAATGACGTGTATCGCACACACCCATCATGTCACTAAACAATTCAAGTAATCAAGTCAAGTCAAGTCAAGTACAAATCTAGGATGCATCCATGCGCCCCTGTAGGCTGCCACAATGTCTTCATCTACGTGTACAATTCAATTATCAAGTCATGGCAGGGACGGGATAGGTATCACTTTCCTACCCAAAAGTCAAGTCATTGGTGCATCAATGACAAGGACATGAAACCCTCATGCCTAGTATGGCTCGTAGTCTCAAACTGTGGGTCAAGGTCAAGGTCAAGTATCAAGTGTACGAGTCAAGTTCAAGTTTCAAGTTACATATCAATGGGTTCAATTCACATGGTCATGACAAGAGATCGTAGCAAATGTTCATAGTAAAGGTTCAATCTAAAAGTTCATTTGAAAACAATCATTTTAAAATAGTTTCCATAAAATAATCTTTTAAAATGGCTTTTCATAAAAATAGTCTTTTAAAATAGTTTTCTTAAAACATTTTCATAAATAATTAAAAAGGTTTTCTCATCCCGCTAAAATCTCAAGTATATCAAGGTTCAAGGCAAGGTGTATGGCAAGGTTCATATCAAGGTTTATAGCAGGGTTCAAGGCAAGGTTCAATACAAAAGGTCAAGGCAAGGGTTCAAAGCAAAAGGTTCAAAACAAGGGTTCACAATACAAGGGAACATAGCAATGGCTTGGGGAAATCCTAAACGAATCAAAACAAGAGATCAAGAGAACGAAGGCTCCTTACAAGAAGGGCAGAATATCTGTACCTTAGCGAGTGAATGGAAGCAAACAAATGGATGAACACAAGGACACACTGTCACACCTCTTCAACGTATCTACATATATAATGATTCATAATATACTTATTAGCTCATTTAATTTCATAACGGATTTTAAATACTTGTTACTAATCACATTCTTATAGTTAGGGTTTATTAAGTAATTATAAATAGTTTAGGGATTATAGTGAAACTATCGTAAGATTAGGGTATGAAATATAAATATCATAAAGTTACATGTTTTAACAAGTTAAACCCTTTCAGTTCGAATAATGATAAGTTACACCCTTAAGTTACACAATTTATCCTTATTTAGCCCTAATTAACTTCTTATCAGCTTTTAACCCTAAACAGACCACACTTGATCGAATTTATGAACCATATTAGAACTCAGAGATAAAATCCACAAAAATTCCCAGAGCTACCTCAATGTCTTGAAAATCCACACTAATTTTCCCAGAATTTATTAATTAGTTTAACCCCACATGAAAAATACCACAACTCGGACTACTCAGAAAACATGTCTGCTGTAACACTCAGAAAGTAACCACTTCATTTACCCACCAATACCTCCAGGAAAAATCTACAAAAATTCATGACACTACTAAACATATTGAAGTCACATACTGGAGAATTTCATGACCTAACTCCTCATGGTTTGAAAATGAAAAATCTTCAAAACGGACTGATTTCCAGACATCCGAATTCAGGTTTGACACTTAATTTTCTAAAAATCAAAAAGTGGTCTTCCAGGCCTCTAAAAATTACAAGGTTAATTTCTACAGAAAGCTCTTTCTTTGAATTTAATTTTAGACTCAAGAAACACCCAAATACACTTAGTTATCATCAAGATCCATTCAATTTAATTTGACCCATATTCCTGGACAGCTTACATATGGGACAGAAACCAACCCTAATCCCAAATCAAAAACCCTAATCGACCCTAATTGATCATAAAACTTATATTCAACATCATCTAACATGTTCTTATTATTCCCTAATGATAACCCACGAAAATCCATCCAAAACCTTAATTACAAATCGTTATTTCATGTGTTAAACGTTATGATTTTATGTGAACTTTGTTCTATCATCTTATGTATTTTAATCAACAAGAACATCAAGAAACAAACAAGAATTCAAGTAATTAAGATTGAATTGAACAAGGAGGATACAAGTTACCCTTGTTGCAAGATCCAAAAGAAGAAGAAACACCAAGATCGAACATCTCCCTTTTTGTTGCTGCCAATGATCGAATAGAATGGAACAAGAAGAAAGGTCGACATTTTTTTTTTCTGTTTAGAGTTTTAATATTCGGTATATATAATATCTAGGGAACCGATTTTTTTTTTTTTGTATTAGATAAATAAGGGATGACCTATTTTAGTGGGATTGGGATACCATTTAATTTCAATGCATATCTTTTCCTATTTTTCTATTTTTTTTCTTCTTCTAGTCGAAATATTAAAATGTATGTATATAATTATTTATTTTGTGATTTTACATCATAAGGTAAAGTTTTTATTAGTTACATTTTATTAAATAACTTAAAGATTTAATTACCTTAGGTTATATTCAAATAATGTTTATTTGTATGCTTTTATATATTCTTAAAATTTTAAAACTAGAGGGGTATTTTGGTCATTTTGCATGTTTTGAAATTTCGGGTATTACAATTTCTTCCCCTCTAAAAAAAAAATTTTCGTCCTCGAAAATTACGGGGAACAGGAAGAGATAGTACGTAACTCATACGAAATGCGAACAAGATTTCAAATCAATTTAACTGTGTCAACAGTAAAGAGCTCTACAAGAGTTCAAGATTTATAACTGAAATCAACAGAACGCCAAGCGAGAGTCTAAACTTGTCCAGACGTCTAATGAACAAGGGCAGAATATACGAACAGGTAGGATGAACCTAAAGTCTCATTAATCACGGACAATTCAACGGGAATCAAGTTCTAAACTCTTAGGTACTTCCCAAGATATCCTATGGCCACAATGAGGGCACGTTACATGGTGTAAGTATTATCACGTTGATCAGGCGTCATAATACCAGTACCACATAAATATGCCTTCATGATGATCATACTTTATCTCGAGTCGTAAGCAGAACAACCTATCTTAATCCACCTAGTATTTCTATAGTCTCGGAGGTCAACAAGATCAAACATCATAACAATGCACGAATCAGAGTGATGCGGAAACGATGATACCTAAATGCCTTATAGTCTACCCATTCCTCACCGGTCAAAACTTAAGTTCATATAAGGAATCCTAAAGCAAGTCCTCAAGGTGTTCTCCTATGTTCTTACAGTGGAAACCTAATGGTCCTAAACTCACAGGACAGGGTAAATGTATTACAAGTCGTCAGCCCGTTTCTCTGATACCATAAATTGTAACACCCCGACCCGACAAGGGCAGAGATGTCACAACAATGGTTACATATCATAACAAACACAAGCATATGACATTAATAATACAATAGAATTTCAATGGTTACAAAAGACAATATGAAACTACAAGATTACAATACAATAATTTCTAAGTCTAATTATAAATGCTTCTAGTCATCTTCAATAGCTAGTAAGGTCTTCTAAGTCCAAGGTACACTCAAAGTTGCTCTCATCCCAAAGCAAAACCCAGCTTCCTAGCTTAGATACCTGCCGCAGGAAAAGAAAATGCGGCTGAGCTACGAGAGCTCAGTGAACAGATATAACGATAACAAAGCAGTAATAGAGGAATAGTGAAGTAAATGGAATAATACAAGGTGTAACATGAGTAGGAAAGAAATGGAAAAGGTTATCAAGAAATGTTTACAATAGGTAGGTGTAAAGTAAACCGTAACCCACCACCAGCCCAAGTTCAATTCAATTCAAGTCAAATCAAGTCATAGGGTAACAGAAACAGAAACAGAAATCCTCTACGAGCCCAGAACATATCATATCAAGTCAAGTAAACAAGTATACATGTATACGGAGGGGTGACCTCGGTATGCCAAGTATAATATGAGGGGATACCTCCAAGGGTTGGAGTCATGAGCTCCCAAGAGTGAATGACGTGTATCGCACACACCCATCATGTCACTAAACAATTCAAGTAATCAAGTCAAGTCAAGTCAAGTACAAATCTAGGATGCATCCATGCGCCCCTGTAGGCTGCCACAATGTCTTCATCTACGTGTACAATTCAATTATCAAGTCATGGCAGGGACGGGATAGGTATCACTTTCCTACCCAAAAGTCAAGTCATTGGTGCATCAATGACAAGGACATGAAACCCTCATGCCTAGTATGGCTCGTAGTCTCAAACTGTGGGTCAAGGTCAAGGTCAAGTATCAAGTGTACAAGTCAAGTTCAAGTTTCAAGTTACATATCAATGGGTTCAATTCACATGGTCATGACAAGAGATCGTAGCAAATGTTCATAGTAAAGGTTCAATCTAAAAGTTCATTTGAAAACAATCATTTTAAAATAGTTTCCATAAAATAATCTTTTAAAATGGCTTTTCATAAAAATAGTCTTTTAAAATAGTTTTCTTAAAACATTTTCATAAATAATTAAAAAGGTTTTCTCATCCCGCTAAAATCTCAAGTATATCAAGGTTCAAGGCAAGGTGTATGGCAAGGTTCATATCAAGGTTTATAGCAGGGTTCAAGGCAAGGTTCAATACAAAAGGTCAAGGCAAGGGTTCAAAGCAAAAGGTTCAAAACAAGGGTTCACAATACAAGGGAACATAGCAATGGCTTGGGGAAATCCTAAACGAATCAAAACAAGAGATCAAGAGAACGAAGGCTCCTTACAAGAAGGGCAGAATATCTGTACCTTAGCGAGTGAATGGAAGCAAACAAATGGATGAACACAAGGACACACTGTCACACCTCTTCAACGTATCTACATATATAATGATTCATAATATACTTATTAGCTCATTTAATTTCATAACGGATTTTAAATACTTGTTACTAATCACATTCTTATAGTTAGGGTTTATTAAGTAATTATAAATAGTTTAGGGATTATAGTGAAACTATCGTAAGATTAGGGTATGAAATATAAATATCATAAAGTTACATGTTTTAACAAGTTAAACCCTTTCAGTTCGAATAATGATAAGTTACACCCTTAAGTTACACAATTTATCCTTATTTAGCCCTAATTAACTTCTTATCAGCTTTTAACCCTAAACAGACCACACTTGATCGAATTTATGAACCATATTAGAACTCAGAGATAAAATCCACAAAAATTCCCAGAGCTACCTCAATGTCTTGAAAATCCACACTAATTTTCCCAGAATTTATTAATTAGTTTAACCCCACATGAAAAATACCACAACTCGGACTACTCAGAAAACATGTCTGCTGTAACACTCAGAAAGTAACCACTTCATTTACCCACCAATACCTCCAGGAAAAATCTACAAAAATTCATGACACTACTAAACATATTGAAGTCACATACTGGAGAATTTCATGACCTAACTCCTCATGGTTTGAAAATGAAAAATCTTCAAAACGGACTGATTTCCAGACATCCGAATTCAGGTTTGACACTTAATTTTCTAAAAATCAAAAAGTGGTCTTCCAGGCCTCTAAAAATTACAAGGTTAATTTCTACAGAAAGCTCTTTCTTTGAATTTAATTTTAGACTCAAGAAACACCCAAATACACTTAGTTATCATCAAGATCCATTCAATTTAATTTGACCCATATTCCTGGACAGCTTACATATGGGACAGAAACCAACCCTAATCCCAAATCAAAAACCCTAATCGACCCTAATTGATCATAAAACTTATATTCAACATCATCTAACATGTTCTTATTATTCCCTAATGATAACCCACGAAAATCCATCCAAAACCTTAATTACAAATCGTTATTTCATGTGTTAAACGTTATGATTTTATGTGAACTTTGTTCTATCATCTTATGTATTTTAATCAACAAGAACATCAAGAAACAAACAAGAATTCAAGTAATTAAGATTGAATTGAACAAGGAGGATACAAGTTACCCTTGTTGCAAGATCCAAAAGAAGAAGAAACACCAAGATCGAACATCTCCCTTTTTGTTGCTGCCAATGATCGAATAGAATGGAACAAGAAGAAAGGTCGACATTTTTTTTTTCTGTTTAGAGTTTTAATATTCGGTATATATAATATCTAGGGAACCGATTTTTTTTTTTTTGTATTAGATAAATAAGGGATGACCTATTTTAGTGGGATTGGGATACCATTTAATTTCAATGCATATCTTTTCCTATTTTTCTATTTTTTTTCTTCTTCTAGTCGAAATATTAAAATGTATGTATATAATTATTTATTTTGTGATTTTACATCATAAGGTAAAGTTTTTATTAGTTACATTTTATTAAATAACTTAAAGATTTAATTACCTTAGGTTATATTCAAATAATGTTTATTTGTATGCTTTTATATATTCTTAAAATTTTAAAACTAGAGGGGTATTTTGGTCATTTTGCATGTTTTGAAATTTCGGGTATTACAACTATGATATCCAAAATTTAGCATGAACCACACCTGATTCAAACCAATTACTAATCAGCAAAGTTACATTCTTGAAATTTGGCCTTCCTGGAGCGATACTGTATACAGATACTCATTAACACATTCAACCTGTATCAAAATCAAATACAGATGGAAATCAGTGACTTGTTGTATGCATATGAATAACACTCTTGACTAACACACACTGAGATATGTTAACCTTAACAAATTAACCTTATCAGGTGCAACAAAACACTATAAAAGCACTATAAAGAACATATATATAAAAACACTACAAAACACCAAAACCATATACGCCACCTTACTGTTAGAGTTTAATGGAAAAATATTAATCGTGTATGACTAGATTCGAACCCGGGACCGAGGGATTGCACACTTTACGTATGAATGACTAACGTAAATAATTAATATATATAATTGTTATGTATTTAATTATTTGGACACGAAATGATAACTAACGGACGTTAAGTAGTTAACGGAATTGACTAACGACCGTTAAGTAAATAGTGGAAGGACTATTGGTGAAAATAGGGGTTTCCTAATCCTAGTCGAATTCCTGTGCTCCAAGATAGGGTTTGGCTATAAATACAAACACAAGGGTCTTTGGTTATTTTACCTAGTGCATTGTAACTAAACCCTAAGTGTTTTCTCTCTTTCTTTTCTTCTCAAAACCGGTCGACTACCACTCTTGGAGGGGGGTCGATTTTGTGTTCAAGTAAACAAAGTTGTTTGGTTTTCTTATGTCCAATTGCTAGCACCATTCGTTAGTTGCTTATAGTACGTGTGTACAAGAGCTTGGATATAACTTACTTTAGTTATTGATCTTGGATTGTGAAACAAAACGGTAAGGGGTTTCACGGTAATCCTATTTGTTGATCAAGTAAAGTGAAGAGAAGATTGATCCTTGTTCTTGCTAGGATCTTAACGGTACGTTAACTATTTATTATTCGGTAATACTTTATACATGTTAAATAAAGATCCTTGCTTCCGCTACATGCTCTTTGATGTTTTATTTATTCATTTGAATGTCAAGTTATTTAAATTCTAACAGTGGCATCACGAGCCAATTTAACATGTAATTGTTATTACCTAAACGCATAATAAAAATCAAGTCTTGATTTGGATTTACATGTTAATCGATTTGTGTTAAGTTTAGAACATAAAAATATAAATCGTACATAATTTGGTGGGGGGGGGGGGGTTCGACCCTTCTTTTATTAAAAAGTTAGTTTTGTAACCCTAAATTAGGACATGTTGTGTTTTATGTGTTTATTTGAATAAAGGGTTACGTTTCTGGTTAATCCATGATGCTTCATGCAAGGTATTCATGGATTAGGGTTTGTTTTATATGTTACATGTTTTAGATAAATCTAAAATTAGGGAAGACCTAATATATTAATTAATGAATCAGTTATGTGCAACGTGGTATTTAATTATTAAAGCTTACGCGGCCAACTTGTTGGTGTCTGTGGTCCATTGGGTACAATGCGCTCGAAACCAATGGGAGTTTTAGTAATTAAATACATTATAAATTCACATAGAGATTATTAATAGGATTTATCAAAAGGTTTGCATGTGGCTATATGATTTAATAGTTAAAATTATATATGCGTTATTATGTGTTTATTTATTTTTGTTAAAATTACTTGTTCTTTTTTGTTTAAATTGTTCTTGAATTGTAAGCAAAAAGAGGGTAATTTTTTGTATAAAAAATAAATAGACCTAATAACTATGAAACCTTGATGTGGTCAATTATTTATTGTCAAGTCTTATGTGCCGACAGTGGTTCGCTTCGCACGGTAATTTGCTCCCAGGCGAGACTAGCAATTTAATAATTTACAACATATTTTAATAAGACTTAGAATCATAAACTTTTAATTTGATTGATGAGTTTTTGCACCAAAAGTTGAACGGCGGACCCAATGTTGACAAACTATAAGGTGGGTATAAGGTTGGTTTCGCATTAAATTGTGGCCTTAAAGAGACTACATTCTGTCTCTCCGCTTGCTTGTGCGTCAAATTGGACTTACCAAGTACCACTATTATTTTGTGCAAAATCATCTTAAGGGTGAATTGACCTCAATTCCACGCGCCACTTTTGTGGTAATTATCCGAATAACTTGAGTCTTTTGACTCATGCAGCAGTAGGATATAGTGGGCGATAATTGTAGGTAATTCTTTGATTGGTGAACCCAATACCTCAAAATTAAAACTTTGTTGATTTAACTCTTAGTGAATTGGTAATTAAAAATGGTTTTGAAAACTTATTATACGAAGATGTGTGCATGCTTCTTCGTACATATTTTGATTATAACATCAAAATAAATACCCTAAAATTTAAGTCAATGCTATCTAATTATAAGAGACACTTGGAATTAATATCTAGTGTAAGTGAGACCTTGACACAGATATTAATGACAAGGTAAATTACATTCTTTCATTGCTAGCAGATCAACTGAATGCAATGAAACTATGTGAATTTACAAGTTTCTAAATTAGACGACTTAATTAAGTTATAAGTGAGACCTTGAGACTTAAAGCATGAGATGAGAAGAAACATGCTTACATTGCAAATTGTTTGGCAAATGTAATTCCCATAAATTTAGGAGTCGGAAATTGTTTCGCGATTATTGTACGACAAGTTACCATCTTTTGTACTTCCACTGCTAGCAGATCAACTGATGTGGTGGAACTATGGAAAGTTGGATCCTAGTTTTCAAGAAAATTAAATGGTTATATTGTATTTCCTGGGTAGTTTTCTTTTCTTGAAAATTGTATTATCGAAAATACTAATATTTGAACTTATTTCTGTAGAAATGGCTCAACCCAATAACGCTGCACAAAGTTCTGCCTTCAAAGTTATTTTTGAAGGTGAAAAATCGACTGGCCCTGAAGCAATTTTGGATTTGAACAGAAAATTGTATTGTTGTAGGCAAGGGGATGGTAAACCAGTAGCTGATCATGTGTTGGTCATGAAGAGTTACATGGACCAGCTATCACAGATCAACTATGTTGTTCCTGAGGATACATGTGTGAACCTAATCATCCAATCCTTGAACAAGGATTTTATGGGTTTTGTTCCAACTTACAACATGCATTGCTCGGGGAAGATAGTAACGGAATTGCACGCAATGCTCGTTGACTATGAAAAGGGTTTACCAGGCAAGGCTCCTACTCTTGAGGCATTAGCTATACGAGGAGGTAGGGTTCATAAACCAAAACCGCAAGGGAATAAGGGGAAGGTGAAAGCTGTTAAGGGTAAAGCAGTTATGGCCTATCAGCCTGAACCTAAGAAGGCCCCTCAGAAGAACAAGCCGAATCCCAAGAAGAAGGATCAAGGTTTTCATCACTGCCATGAGATGGGACACTGGAAGATGAAATGTCCTCTCTATCTCGAGGAGTTGCGATTGAAAAAGCTGAAGGGTGAGACTGGGAAAGCCAATACTTCAGGTAATGTTTTCATGATTGAATTATTTTCACTAACTCGTAAATTAAATTCCTGGGTATATGATACTGGATGCGGTATTCACATTTGTAATACGCTGCAGGGATTTAGAGTGGGAAGGAGACTCGCCTATGGGGAGCAATTTCTGCAAGTGGGCAATGGAGCACAAGCAGTAGTTGAAGCCATAGGAATTTTTGAATTAGTTTTGCCTTCGGGCTTGATACTGAATTTAAATAATTGTCATTATGCACCATCTATTGTTAGAGGTGTAATTTCCTTTTCTTGTTTGTTGGATCTTGGATTTCATCATACTATTATTGGCAATAAAATTTCTGTTTCATTAAATGATGTTTTTTATTTTAATGCGATTGCTGTTAATGGTGTTTTTGAGATTGATATGAATGAACATAGTGATTATAATTCGATGTATAGCATCAACAATAAGAGAGTCAAGAATGTCTTGGATTCATCTTATCTTTGGCATTGTCGACTTGCCCACATAGGCAAGACTCGCATGCAAAAGCTGCAACGTGATGGGCTTTTGCAGAATATCAATGATGAGTCATTTGATAAGTGCGAATCTTGTATATCTGGGAAGATGACTAAGAAACCTTTTAATAATCGTATTGAAAAGGCTGATGATCTACTTGGTTTAATACATACTGATGTATGCGGACCACTTAGACATACGTCAAAGAGAGGTGCTAGCTACTTCTTAACCTTCACGGATGATTTCAGCCGTTATGGTTATGTTTATTTACTTAAACATAAACATGAGGTGTTTGAAACATTTAAGGTTTTTAAAGCTGAAGTAGAATTGCAACTCGGAAAGAAGATTAAAGCTCTTCGATCCGACAGAGGTGGTGAATACCTTAGTCAGGAGTTTAAAGATTATCTAAGTGAGAATGGAATTGTTCAGCATCTCATATCTCCATATACTCCACAGCAAAATGGTGTATCTGAGAGAAGGAATCGTACATTATTAGATATGGTGTGATCTATGTTTAATCTTACTACTCTGCCGTTATCCTTTTGGGATTATGCCTTGGAATCTGCGATTCGCATATTAAATATGGTTCCAACCAAGAAGGTTGATAAGACACCCTATGAGTTATGGTTTAAGAAAACGCCTAACTTGTCTTATCTTAAGGTCTGGGGTTGTGAGGCGTTTGTTAAACGTGACTCAGCAGATAAACTCCAACAGAGATCTGTTAAATGTATCTTTGTAGGATACCCAAAGGAAACAATGGGTTACTACTTTTACTTTCCACCTGAACACAAGGTAATTGTTGCTAGGTATGCAGACTTTCTTGAAAAGGATCTCATATCTCAAGAATTCAGTGGGAGGCTCTATGATCTGGAAGATGATCAAGAGGATACATTACCTTTTGAAAACACTAGCGAACTTCCTGTGGAACCGGATAGTCTGGGTCCTCCACCTGAAGTTGAAGTGATTCCCATTCGCAGATCCGTAAGGACTGTGAAAGCACCTGAACGTCTATGTCTTAACGTAGAGGTTGAGGAAACTATATTAGGGGACCTTGAAGAGCCTGCTAATTATAGAGCTGCCATGAATGATCCTGAAAAGGATAAATGACAGATTGCTATGAATGGGGAAATGCAATCCATGAAAGACAATGAAGTCTGGATTGAAGTAGACATTCCTCCCAATGCCAAGGTAGTTGGGAGTAAGTGGCTCTTCAAGAAGAAGACTGACATGGATGGCAATGTACACTCCTATAAGGCCCGTTTGGTAGCTAAAGGCTTTACTCAAACATATGGCGTTGACTACGAGGAGACCTTTTCTCTTGTAGCTGACATTAGGGCTATTAGGATTCTCATAGCCATAGCTGCACACTATGATTATGAGATTTGGCAAATGGATGTCAAAACCGCCTTCTTGAACGGTCGTCTAGATGAAGACATCTATATGGCGCAGCCTAAGGGGTTTGTGAATCCAGAATTTCCAAACCGTGTATGCAAACTTCAAAGATCCATTTATGGATTGAAGCAAGCATCACGGCAATGGAATAAGAGGTTTGATGAGGAAATCAAAAGGTTTGGATTTACTCAGAATCTTGATGAGCCATGTGTATATCACAAAGCTAGTGGAGTGATGTTATTTTCCTAGTTCTATATGTGGATGACATATTGATCATGGGTAAAACATTCCAAGTTTGAATAAGGTGAAAGCCTATCTTGGGAAATGTTTTTCTATGAAAGATCTAGGAGAAGCAGCATACATTCTGGGAATCAAGATCTATAGAGATAGATCAAGGCGGTTGATTGGTTTAAGCCAAAGTGCTTACATTGACAAGATATTGAAGAGATTCAGTATGCAAAATTCCAAGAAGGGATTTTTGCCAATGCAAGTAGAACATGGCTTGAGTAGCAAAGCTTGTGCTTCAACACCTGAAGAGGTGGCACGCATGAAGAGAGTCCCTTATGCTTCGGCTGTGGGATCTATTATGTATGCGGTGCGATATACAAGGCCCGATGTGGCATTTGCTCAGAACATTACCAGTCGTTATCAGCAGAACCCAGGTGAACTCCACTGGACTGCTGTGAAACATATCCTCAAGTATTTGAGATCTATGAGAGATATGTTTTTAGTGTATGGGGGAAATCCAGAAGCAGAGCTGTGTGTTACAGGTTACTGCGATGCATCCTGGAAGTGTGATAAAGATGATACGAAGTCTCAGACAGGTTACGTCTTTGTCATCAATGGAGGAGCTGTGGATTGGAAGAGCAAGAAGCAGAGTACGATAGCTATGTCTGCAATAGAAAGTGAGTATATTGCTGCCTCAGAAGCTGCAATGGAAGCAGTCTGGATTAGGAAATTCGTTTCAGGGCTTGGAGTTATGCCCTCAATCGAAAGACCTATAAAAATGTATTGTGACAATTCAGCCGCAATTACATTTGCCAATGAGCCTGGAATCATGAAGGGCACCAGACATTTCCTGATTCGATATCACTATGTTAGAGAACAAGTGGAGATAGGCGAAATCGAACTACTCAAAGTTCACACAGATGACAACTTAGCAGATCCATTAACGAAGGCTCTACCCGGTGGAAAGCTTAAAGAACTTTCTGATGGTATAGGACTTCGTTTAGCTGATAGTTTCATGCATATCTGTGATTAGTGTTTGGATAATGGGATGTTGTAAAACAGTTATTATTTTAATGGAATAAAATAATGGTTATGTTTGTTTATCATTTTCTTAATAATATATCCTATATTTGCATGTTTATATCCTTGAATATATTTATATATTCTAAACTGTCCGTTGTCGGTTAACGATATGGGAATATCATTAAATTAAGACAAATCTGAGTATTGGTATAATATACTTAAAGTATATTGATGCGCTGTCATGCCGATTTCACATGATATTCAAAATGTTTGAATATAGGACTTATCCCGCCAACATGAGTTTACTTTATGGATCTTGTCATCAAGTAAATCATGAGTATATAGTTATCCTCAGACTTGTGATGCCAGATAACTGTCATGCATGTAGTGCATTTCTGTGATTCAATTTAACGCTATACGTAACTGGTAGCTATACGGATTGTTTTCGGAAGCGTTGCGAAGTGCGTGTGTTATGCTCGTAGTCAAGATAGAATTTGTTCCTTCAAACTGTTTGGAGTTTAATACTGCTGGGCCCCTCGTAGGATTAGTAAGATGTATGTGTGACCACACCCAAGATCTCCCCTGAATGGTTCAGAAGATTTGATAATCTTATTTAATCATAAACAACGAGAAACAGAATTATTAATAAAGAATTACTTAGATCCATATCTTTATTAATGTGGTATTAGAAACAAAAGGATGTGTATGATGATTTATCATCGAATGGTTTTTCCAGGAGACCACCACCCGAGTTGTCCTAGGGGCATTGGCGTGTTGCTAGACGCTAACCAATGTCAATTACACTTTAATAGATTTCCAAGTGGGAGCTGTTAGAGTTTAATGGAAAAATATTAATCGTGTATGACTATAATCGAACCCGGGACCGAGGGATTGCACACTTTACGTATGAATGACTAACGTAAATAATTAATATATATAATTGTTATGTATTTAATTATTTGGACACGAAATGATAACTAACGGACGTTAAGTAGTTAACGGAATTGACTAACGACCGTTAAGTAAATAGTGGAAGGACTATTGGTGAAAATAGAGGATTGGAAGGATCTAGAAACCCTATGATTTGGACTAGGCCGATCGGCCCTTAGGGGTTTCCTAATCCTAGTCGAATTCTTGTGCTCCAAGATAAGGTTTGACTATAAATACAAACACAAGGGTCTTTGGTTATTTTACCTAGTGCATTGTAACTAAACCCTAAGTGTTTTCTCTCCTTCTTTTCTTCTCAAAACCGGTTGACTACCACTCTTGGAGGGGGGGTCGATTTTGTGTTCAAGTAAACAAAGTTGTTTGGTTTTCTTGTGTCCAATTGCTAGCACCATTCGTTAGTTGTTTATAGTACGTGTGTACAAGAGCTTGGATATAACTTACTTAAGTTATTGATCTTGGATTATGAAACAAAACGGTAAGGGGTTTCACGGTAATCCTATTTGTTGATCAAGTAAAGTGAAGAGAAGATTGATCCTTGTTCTTGCTAGGATCTTAATGGTACGTTAACTATTTATTATTCGGTAATACTTTATACATGTTAAATAAAGATCCTTGCTTCCACTACATGCTCTTTGATGTTTTATTTATTTATTTTAATGTCAAGTTATTTAAATTCTAACACTTACCACACCGAGCACATAGATCAGAATGATATATATTGAAAAAAAATAGATTATGTAAAATACAGAAAGACTATAAAAATGCATAGACATGGTAGATGAAGTTATTTTCTTACCAGGATGCCATCTTCTTAATCACTTCAACTCTTCTGCATTCTAATTGCAACGGAACCAACCCATTAAAGGTTATAAAATGGGTCCTTACTTCCTGTTACGCATCCAAAATTTCAGCATTTCCACTCTAATTAATCATATCGAAAAAATAATAAACACAAAGAATTAAAAACAAAACTGAGGCTCACATAGAAGATACATATTTCCATATTGGTCCTAATTGACCTCTTATAGGTTTTATTTTCTCTGCTGCCTTCCTTGGTCTACATTCATTCACTCACAAACTTAATAAAGCGATAAATTTTATACAGTAAGTCATAAGACAATGAAATTGTAAATTACCGTTCATTTTCTTTCTGAGAAGCCATGGAAGTAGATGCTTTTTGCTCTGATCCCTTTGCTGGTAGTTGCTAAAAGTGAATGTGCATGAAAAACGTACAGGAAAAAAGTTAATGCAGCAGGCTAATCCAAAAGATTCTGTTTGCTATATGAATTCGATCAAACTTACTTTTTGTGTCACATTTTCAGCGTTAGGTTTTGGAAACTCTTGGTTACTTTCTTGAGCGTCTTCAGTCGTTGATTCCACTTGGAAATGTTGCTTTACCAGTTTCACACTCTCATCATTGACCAAAACAACTTCTTCGATCTTTCCCAAACTGCTGTTAGATGCTCTCGGTAACAAATGCTGAGGTTCCATTGTCTTAACTGCAGTAGCTTCCTCTAGCTTATCAGCATTGTTGTTCAACACTACCGGTAACACATCCTGAGGTACCACATTATTACCCACTTGCAAAGATTCATCCTGAAAGCTTTCCTCATTAAATGAAGTAGCATCTACTGCACATTGAGATTGTTCACTACTTGGTTCATCTCCATGATGTTTTCCTGATCCTTCAATCACGGAAATCTCATTTTGCACTTCTTCATCATTACAAAAGACCTTACTTTCGACCCCGCCTTTGTATTCTTCCTTAACTTGCTCAGTATGATCATCTGATCTTGCTGGACAGGCAACTTCTTGCAAGTTTTCTTCAGTAAAATCAGACCAAAGCATACAAATTAACCTGCAGCTTATAACAAACAAACCAAATAATCATAGGCCATAATTTGATTTTATACTCAAATACGTATAAGAATTATAAATATCCTCAATAAATAGATTTATTGACCTTTTACTAAGAATGAAGCTCAACATCGACTGGATAATGGCTAGTCGCGCACGCAGGCCACGTAGTCATTTAAATTTTTTTCTTTTTCTGATTTTGTAAGCCACCTTTCGAGTGTCATAAGCATTGCATCACGCAACTGAACTCGAAGCATAGACCGCTAAAATGAAAAACCTGAAATTGGTAACTCCATTCTTTTCATATCCAACTCGGCTTTCCTCTTTTCATGATTCTCCCAAGCTTGGATGTTCACCTGTTTTTGGTCGACCCTATTGGTCAGTGAATTCAGATAGGCATAAGTAGAAATACGTTTGCCAATCGTTAAAAACTGTTTATAGCAAATTTAACAAATTTAAGCATCAAGATTACCGAACCTGTCTTACCCGTCCTACTTTTTTATACGTGCTGATAACACCAATGAAGTTTTCTCACTAAGGGGGTGTTTGTTTAGGCTTATACAGCCTGCTTATATCTTATTTGGTCTTCGGCTTATGTTTCATAAGCTCACTTATTGTGGCTTATTTTGAAACTTTTTGACTTATATACGTTTATTAGTCAAAATAACCTTATGTAAGCCGAAAAGTTTCAGAATAAGCCACAATAAGTGAGCTTATGAAACATAAGCTCAGAACAAAGTAAGCCATAAGGCTGCTATATAAGGCAAAACAAACACACCCTAAACAACATTATCGTAATAGAAGATCATAAGCAGTATTCCTAAAACTATCCCATCCACATTTATTGATTTCCCGACAGATGAAAACCGCAGCTAATTCTATTACTTGGCAACAGTAGAATAATCCTAATAATAAAACAATATAAACAGTCAAGCAGCCATATCGAAAAAATCACTTGAAAGCGGATTTTAATAACATCTAAATGCCAAGTAAGCGTTCGCGAAATAGCACCGGATAACGCACCAGCCGTAGCATCGATAACCCCCCTTTTAACTTGCCCCGGCTCTTCCATCTCTCACGTTATACTATAACCTATATACATATATATAAAAACAAATAAATAAATATATAGAAGCACAGATTGCACCAACTCAATTCAATTAGGACAATTAGGTTTATTAATACGCAGTAAACTAAATCATAAGAATTCACGACAACCTATGAATTAATAACAGTCCATATTTGATCTTTTTTCTCAAATTATGAAAACCCAACAAATAATTAAAACATAATAACATAGCTAAACTAAAATCAACCATAGTTAAAATCATAAGAATTCAGGACAACCTATGAAGTAATAACAGTCCATATTTGATCTTTTTTCACAAATTATGAAAAACCAACAAATAATTAAAACATAATAACATAGCTAAACTAAAATCAATCATAGTTAACTTGATTATGTCTCACTATCATATCTATCTCGATTTTTTCTTCCTTTTGACTTTCACTCTGTAGAATACCCTAATATTTTTTGTAAATAAACTGAAACTCCAATTAATCAAAACAAAGTAATTAAGATGATCAAATTAACGACAACAACAAAAACAACTAAACATAATAAAAAAACGGAACCTACAATGAATGCTTCCACACGTTTTTTTCAGACAATCAGGGCATTCCTTTTTTTGATCGCAAAAGTTAGTAGCACACCTAAATCAGATCCAAAAGTGTGGATATAACTAAGATGGTAACTGTAGATACAACAGATGGCATAGAAACAACCACAAAGTTAAAAAAAATAATAAATGAACTATTCATAGCACTGTAGCTCTCCTCACAAAGCCCTGTAGCTCCCACAAAACCCGTATATTCGGATCGGGAAAGGCCGAATGACCGTCGGGTAGAGGATTCAGAATTGGACCTATCGGATCTTAAAGGAAAGAGGAGATTGTGAGTGAGAGTGAATAGGCTGGGTCAGCAATAAGGAACCCTTTTATTATTTCGGACTCTTTGCTGGAGCGGGTTGCAAAAGAAAACGGGCTAGACAGCCCAATAAATGTTATATATGTATAATATGTTTTTTCACCATATCTAACCAAATCTTTGTGATTCATTTTAAAAAATACTTTTACTCTTGTATTCCTACCAAATTCTCATCTTTATCCCGAATCATCTCCTTAATTACACAAGGTGAAAGGTTAAGTGGGTCCCACTAGTATTAACCGCACATCATTCACCTGTAGAAACCTCAGGTTTACACTTTCACCCCTAAGTTTACAAACCTTTCACAAAATCAGTCCCTACAACTTTCCCGACCAGACCCGCATGTCTTAAGGCACATTTCTCGTACACCTTACGAAAATCCGTTATTTTCGTTACAACTCCTCACACATATTTTTTTCATCGCAAAAACAAATCACATTCTCAACCAAAACACCAAAAACTATCATATTGTGATCTAGAAGAAGAAAAAAAGGTAGGTGAATTTTGAATATATAAAAAATGGCGGGAAATGATTGGATAAACAGTTACCTGGAAGCAATCCTGGATGTGGGACCGGGGTTGGAAGATAAAGATAATTCGTCGTTGATGTTGAGAGAAAGAGGCAAGTTTAGTCCTACGAGATATTTCGTTGAAGAAGTTATAACGAAGTTTGATGAGACTGATCTTCGTCGCTCTTGGGCTATGGTACGATTCTTTATTTGTTTTAAACTTTTAACATAATTAATGTTATGGTTTCGTATTCATAGTATATTTGAACTCTGTGTATGCCTAAAGATGTTCGAGATTGCTTATTAGAGCTGCTTATGGCTTTTAAAATAATCAGTATCGTTGTCGTAATCTTTAATATAAACGAAACATAAGTCATATTTTGACCAAGCATTGTTTGATTGTGTTTTAACTTGTGAGGTGATTATATGAGATTAAGTAATCAGAATTGATGCTATTATTGATGGGATGGATTTGTCATAACAATGTTAGAACTGACAGATTGAATTACTCTTTTGATGGATATGTTAGACGAGAATGACAATCTTTTATAGGATAAAATGTATAGTTCTCTAATTTGGCAGTTGATGAATCATTGATATAACAAGTATCAATATTGCAATTTGCAAATATTTGCAGGCCTCATCCATCCGTGATTCACAAGAACGGAACACAAGATTGGAGAACATGTGTTGGAGGATTTGGAACTTAGCACGCAGGAAGAAACAGGTTTGCCTTACTGATTGCATCATTGGTTATTCAGATTTCAAGGTGCATTGCTGACATTGGTTATCGACCATTGTGTAGCTAGGCGAAGAATCTCAACTTAGACAGAAAGAAAAAAGCGGACTAGCAAGGGTTCCTAAACCATTGATTGCAGCTGACATGTCTGAAGAGTTAATAGAAGGAGAGAGAGCGGATACAGTTAGCGAGATTTCACCAAAAGGTGTTAGCACTAAAGGCGGGATGAAAAGAATTAATTCAATCGATGTGTTGAAAAACTTTGCTACTCAACAGAAGGAAAAGAAACTCTACATTGTTTTAATCAGGCATGTGTTTTCTAGTCTAATATATTAATTACTAGTAATTATTTTCCTTTTTTTCTTTATAGTTTGTTGGATGTGTTTCTTAATGATGAAATTTATTCAGTCTTCACGGTCTGATTCGTGGTGAAAACATGGAGCTTGGCCGCGATTCTGATACGGGTGGACAGGTAACCTTTGGCTAGAATTTGACCAACATGTCAATAGTGACCGCTGACATCATCATACATCAGCAGTGGCTACTTACATTTTCTCATTAAATGTTAGAATAACACTTACGATTTTTCAGGTGAAGTATGTAGTAGAACTAGCAAGGGCGTTAGGCGCAATGCCAGGGGTTTATCGTGTAGATTTGCTAACTAGACAAGTATCAGCACCCGGTGTTGATTGGTCTTACGGTGAGCCAACAGAAATGTTGAATCCTCTGAACAATGATGATGATGATGCTGAAAGTGGGGAGAGTAGTGGTGCATACATTATCCGTATACCTTTTGGTCCAAAACATAAATATGTCCCAAAAGAACTCCTTTGGCCTCACATTCCTGAGTTTGTTGATGGTGCATTGAGCTACATTTTACAAATGGCGAAAGTTTTAAGTGAGCAGATTGGTGATGGGAAACCTGTGTGGCCCGCTTCAATTCATGGACATTATGCTGATGCAGGAAATGCTGCTGCCCTTTTATCGGGTGCTTTGAATGTCCCAATGCTGTTTACGGGCCATTCACTTGGACGTGACAAACTTGAACAAATATTGAAACAAGGAAGACAATCGCAAGATGATATCAATCAGACTTATAGAATAATGAGACGAATCGAGGCCGAGGAGATAGCAGTTGATGCATCTGAAGTGATTATTACTAGCACTAAACAAGAGATAGATGAGCAATGGGGTTTGTATGATGGGTTCGATCCTGGTTTGGAGAGAAAACTTAGAGCTAGGCACAGACGGAATGTTAGCTGTTTTGGCAGATTCTTGCCCCGTCCAATCGTGAGGATATTTTTTCTCTACAAACCTTTTTAAAATATTTTTTTATTAAATTTTGTGTTGACTATAATTACAAATAAGAGGGCATTAACAGTACACTTTGGGCGACTTTTCACTCATTTGACCCTTTTTTTTAGCTTAGATTCTACGTGTTTGACCCAATTAGAGATGAAGCATAACCAAACAAGATTGCTTCATTTGTATAAGTCGAGTTTCAGAAATGATTTTAAATTATTTTGTTTCAGGTAATACCTCCGGGAATGGAGTTTAAGCATATTGTTCCACAAGGTGGTGGCATAGACGATGATTCAAAAGGACATCAAGATGGTTTGACCACTCCAAACCCGCCTGTTTGGTCTGAGGTTTGTCTAACAGTCCCAATGCATTAAGATCTTACTATAACACATACGCAATACGGATATGCTAATGGGTATTTTTTGTTAAGTTCATAATTATAGACGTTTAAACTCAAGATCTTTTATATTTATATCAGATGTAAATATCAGAAGTCATAAACTTTGTACCCCTGTAATTGTATTAAAAGAATGCTTACGATTACAAGAGTGAAAAAACAGAAAATTTAACTCATAAATTTCCTACACGAATCTAGAGACAACTTTTATGTTTTGCATTCTTAAACATGTGAATTATTTTCTACAGTTTTAAGCACAGAAATTCTTAGTGGTTTCAGACACATTATCTTAGGGCCTGTAAGAAACAGTGTTTAATTTGCATAATTTTTGTGGTGTTTCATTGATAAATAAATGTTTTTTACATAAGATAACCGAATTCTAATTTTTTTTTTTTTTTTTTTTTGATAGATAACACGATTCTTTACGAATCCACACAAGCCTATTATCCTGGCTCTTGCGCGACCTGACCCCAAAAAGAACTTGACTACTTTGGTTAAAGCTTTTGGAGAGTGTCGTCCGTTGAGGGAGCTTGCAAATCTTGTATGTCTTAGTTTGTTTTCTTTTACCTTACCTCTTTATTTATTTGATATTTTTTTTACTTACCTTTGTGTACTTCACAGTTATTAATAATGGGAAATCGTGATAACATCGACGAAATGTCTGCCACAAATTCAGCAGTTTTACTTTCGATTTTGAAGTTGATTGACAAATATGATATGTATGGTCAAGTTTCCTATCCTAAACACCATAAACAAGCTGAAGTGCCTGAAATATATCGACTTGCAGCAAGGACAAAGGTAGTACTTTTTTTGACAATACGACTATAAGATCTGTTACTGTATCATCGATTTTTTATATAATTGTTTGTACAACATAAAATATTATATTTGTACACGGATTTTTCCTTCACAGGTTAGGAAAATGTGTAATGTTTTATTGTACTAGATATATAAATTCTCAAAAAAAGATTTCACACTTCCATTTGAAGGGAAGAAATGTTGATGAATTTGTGGAAAATGGTTTATTCCAATATTTACACTTTTATGTGTCTGCAAATGTCAATAAAAGTGTACAGATTTAGCCAATTCGTTGCAGCATTGGATTTTCACCTCGACGTTTGCTTGTAGGGTGTGTTCATCAATCCAGCATTCATTGAGCCGTTTGGTCTCACTTTGATAGAGGTTCTTTCCTATCTTAACACTAGTTATCAGTCCTTGATACAGTCAATTTCATTCATTTAAAGCGTCAAAATGATCTTTTTACTTTACAACATGATCTGACATGAGCTGTTATTCTGAATATACAGGCAGCAGCGTATGGATTACCAATGGTGGCGACTAAAAATGGAGGTCCAGTGGATATTAAAAAGGTATGTTTTCTTCATTCCCATTAGAGGTGGAAAATTGGAGGTCAAAATGGGTCATTTTTGTTATGGGTCGAAACAGGCTAGGTTGAGTTGGGTTGAAACATTTACTACAATGATATAACTCTATATATGAATGTTGAGTAAACGAAGTTTGTAAGTTTCTAATGTTGGAAATTACACCGTGACAGGCTTTAGATAATGGGTTACTAATTGATCCACATGATCAGCAATCCATAGCAGACGCACTTTTAAAGCTCGTAGCAGATAAGCAACTATGGTTAAAATGTAAACAAAACGGTTTAAAAAACATTCATCTGTTCTCATGGCCAGAGCATTGCAAGACATATCTAGCTCGAATAGCTTGTTGCAGACCACGACATCCACAATGGGAAAGTTCTGCAGTTGGATATGAGTATTCAGAATCACAATCACCCGAAGATTCACTAAAAGACTTGAACGACTTAAAGATTTCATTAGATGGTGTGATAAACGATCAAGGAAGTACTGACACGAGTTCTGCTACTGCATCAAAGAGCAAATCCAGCATCGGGAAAAAACTTGAAAGTTTGGCTAAGTATTCTTTTAAGGAAAAATCGGGAGGAAACAAGGCAGAAACTCTTGCACAGAGTGCATCTCAAGATAAAATTGAGTTCCCCGGATTGAGGAGGAAGAAATCTGTCTTTGTTGTCGCTATAGACTGTGGCATGACTAAAGAGTATGTTGAGATTATCAAAATGATCATTGAAATTGTGAGAGTGGACAAGAAGGGGGAATCTATAGGATTAGTATTATCAACAGCTTTATCCATATCTGAGATACATTCTTTTTTGAAGTCTAATAAAATCAGTTCTTCAGATTTCGATGCTTTAATTTGCAACAGTGGCAGTGAGATATACTATCCATCTTCAGGTGAAGAAGGTTCCAAAAGTCTTCCGTTTGTTGTGGATTCTGATTATTCTTCTCATATTGATTATCGTTGGGGGGGAGATCATTTGAAGAATACTTTAGTTCATTGGGCTTCGTCTATAAGAGGAAGAAAGAAAGATAAAGAACTCGCTGCAGCATGTGATTCAGGATCCAGACACTGTTTTACATTCAAAATCAAAAACTTAGAATCGGTAAGTTATCATAAGATTTTATCTTTTGAGGTTTTTTTTTTTTTTTCACTTAAAATAATTTGTCATCTTCTTATTTAGTCATTGTACTTTTGTATATCTGGGTCATTTAAAATGACTGCCTTTCTGTCCTATTTAGTCATTAATGAAAAGATAGATCTGTGTCTAGTTTGAGTCAGTAAAAGATAGTTACAAATTGACTCATTGAGATACAAACCTATCTTTTGATGTCTCGATGTACAAAAAAAGAATTCAATGAAAAAAAGGGGACAAATGAAATAGTACATTTGTACTCATGTAAATATATCCTTATTTTTTCGGAAATTATAATAAGTTTCAAGGACTTCTTTTTGCTATCTAATATGTCTTGTTTTGGCAGATACCACCAGTAAAGGATCTTCGCGAATTTTTGAGAAAGCAAGCGCTTCGATGTCAGGCTATATATTGCCAAAACGGTACTAAGTTGAACGTGATACCATTTGTTGCTTCTAGAGCCCAAGCTCTTAGGTAATCTTCCGCTAAACCATGATATAACCCAATGGATTAGGGTTTTTTTTTTTTTTTTTTTTTTTTTTTTTTTTTTTTTTTTTTTTTTTCCTAGTATATGTGAATAAATTAATATAGATATTACCGATAGCTACTAAAACATTATATTATCAGGTACTTGTACGTTAGATGGGGTATGAACTTGCCACATACTGTAGTCATTATTGGAGAATACGGGGACACTGATTATGAAGGTTTACGTGGTGGAATACATAAAACATTAGTAATAAAGGGAGTTTGCGACGAAGCACGGAAGCTCCATACCAACAGAAGCTATCCTCTCGAACATGTAATTACTTCTGATAGTCCTACTATCGTTCAAGTTGAGGAATGCAAGAAGAATCAAGTTAGTGAAGCATTGACGAAACTAGAAGCTCTAAAGGTCTAGATTCTCGCATGATGATTCCAAAATCGTGATTTGGTATTCGTTGATTATATTCATAGCTCTTAGTTAACTACTGAGACATGACTGCTCGTTTTTAACTAGAAAGTCATAGGGTTAAGACTTTTTTTTAACGAAAACAAAAATGTTGCATGTGAAAATTACGCTTCGTGACACTCGGAAAACCATATGGTGTCCCAGGGTCATAATTAGTTTATTGTTTTACATCTTTGTTGTTTTTAGTTTTAGTTAGAGTACATGTAGATCATATTGTTTCTATGAATATGAATATGAATTACTAGTACACTGTAAGGTTTTTGAGCATATATAATAATCTCAATTTTTATGAAATGTAAATATTTGCTTAGATTTGTGATGTTAACACTTTCTTTGATGATTGTACGAGTTAATGCTAACAACAGCCCTTAGGGCCGTTGATAACAACAAATTTTTCATAAAATTCGCTAATATTAAGAACAATAATACACAATGTACGTAAAAGTACTTCAGAAACGTGCAGATATGACGATTTCAAGGGACAGTTGATATGTTACAAGTGAGCCATTTTCTCAGAAAAAATGAATGTACATGTATGAAGCTGGTGCAAAAATAGATTGAGACATGCTTACGTTGTTTCACAGACGCATAATCTGTTTTGTGAATGCAATCCGAAATACCCCTTAAAAGCTTAACTGATCAACAATATATGGTTATGGTTTACACATCCTAAAGCGGTTTACCTCTACTACTTATAAACGGTGTATGCTCATTCTTGAAACTTAAATTGACTTATTAGTGGACTATTATACCCTTGATTAAAAATGGTAACAATATCTACCACCAAATTAATATTTAAATTTTGTTTAATTCTTAAACTTTTATCATTTTTTGTTTTTAAAACATATACGTTTTTCTCGCAATGACAACAAATTAAACCCGTAAGTTTTGTACTCCATCAAAGGTCAAATCAAAATCACTATTTCTCACAGGTATAATTATTTGCCATTATACACCGTCGCTTTGCGCGGGTAGTCGTTTAGTTTTTCAAATGAGATTGTAATTCTTTAGTTTCAATTTTGTTCATACATAGAATATACATGAGAATCAACATCAACATTAATGAACAAGCTAACAATCTTTTATCTTTTCGAATATAATTTCACAGACATAAATGATGCTTTCTTTTTTCTGCAATCTGAAAATTGTGATTCCACTGGTATGATGGATCTTTTATATGGAAAGAGTATACATTGGCACGCAAGTATCATTGCAGAATTAATGGATCACTTAAATTACATCCGACTTTTATGCCATGCTCATCATAAATAGGTGAAGGTCTAACCTTTAAGAGATTTCTTTTTATGACTTGTATATGTCCAATCCAAACTGTTTTATAAATTACTCAAATCTGTTTTATTAGGTTTCCTTTATACAAATGTTAATAAAACTATATGAAAATTTATAGCGAAAAATAATTATAATCGTGAAATTATAGTTAAGTGTTTCGTGTTATGTTACCTATACAACGTAAAATAATCAAATTTCCTAATTTCTTAATTTTTAGTTTGTGTATATTATTTCTTGTTTATAACAATATGAATTTTCGACTAGTAAAGGAAATGTTGTGGTTGGATGGAATAGTCAATTTTTAGAAGTAAAGATGAGCATGTATGGAATAGTCCACTTAGAATGAGTAAGGGCATATTAGTAGTTAGATTTTTCTGATTTTGAGAATTTTAAGCATGACCAAAGAACCACCATTTTCACTTTCTATATCGTAGAGATAAAACATGTTGAATAACAAAAAAAAATGTTATAAAAATAAGACCAAGTGTAATAGAAATGGTCCCTTGTTATGGTGGTACCATCATCGCGCCTAATGGGTCTTTTGGTTGAGAAAGAAAAATCAAATTATTTACATAAATACCAAATAAACATTCATTTTTATTAATCATTTTAATTTACTAATAAATATCAAATAAGCATTCATCTTTGTTAATAAAATAAAATAAATAAATAAAAAATAAAAAATAAAAAAAGTAACTTAAACTCTAAGAGGCGTTCAGTGAATTTAGTATTTAGTTTTAGTATATTTCAAAATATGAGTCGGTTTAGAATTTGACAATTAGGTCATTAATTCATTATAAATAAGGATCAAAGACATTAGATTACCTTGTACCTTTGAATTATAACTTTATACTTGGTAACTTTGAATTTGATTTTGTATTTGGTTTAGGCTATGTTTGGCGCGGAGCTTTTTGGAGCTTTTTGGGGCAATGAGCGGTGATAATGAGCTTTTTTTATTTTTGATGTTCGTTTGGTAAGGGAGCAATGAGTTGTAGCAATTTTTTAGGAAATCTTTTTTCCCAATGCTTCCTTTTGAAGCTGTGAATATTTACAAGAGCTGTGGATATTTACAGCTATGTTACCAAACGGTTTTTATTTAAAAAACAGCTACTGCTCACGGCTACTGCTCACAGCTACTGCTCACAGCTACCGCTCACAGCTACTGTTCACTGCTACTGCTACTTTTAGGCTATGTTTGGCGCGGAGCTTTTTGGGGCAATGAGTGGTGATAATGAGCTTTTTTATTTTTGATGTTCGTTTGGTAAGGGAGCAATGAGTTGTAGCAATTTTTTAGGAAAGCTTTTTTCCCAATGCTTCCTTTTGAAGCTGTGGATATTTACAAGAGCTGTGGATATTTACAGCTATGTTACCAAACGTTTTTATTTAAAAAACAGCTACTGCTCACGGCTACTGCTCACAGCTACTGCTCACAGCTACCGCTCACAGCTACTGCTCACTGCTACTGCTACTTTTACCAAACACAGCCTTAGTAATATGTAACACCTCAAATTTTACAGATTAGTCATAAATATACTAAATTGCCTTTATGATATTATAAAAGTCCTTTCGTTAGTTTTTAGTAGAAATAAGGACTTGTCACGCAATTAGTTAACGAAAAAGGACTAATGGTGCAAAATACTGAATGACAGGGACTAACGATGCAAAATACGTTTTGGGGCAGAAATTACTAATTTGCCCTTTTGTGTTAGTCATCTTAAAATTCAGAAAATTAGCCCCATAGTCATACGTGTGACTTGAGGGATGTAACTTAGTTCATGTTTTTTAAGGAAAACATGTTTAATACTTCATTTAGCTCTAAAAATAATCACAAGAAAGATTCAAGGTTTTGGTGTGGATGATTTGGTGTATTCTTGCAAGTTTCTAAGAGTTAGAAGCAATCACGATCAATAGTAAGTGTTTAAAATCCAAGTTAATGAGGATTTTAGCTATGTTAAGGAGACTATATACATGTTCAATGATCATAGATCAATATTAACATGAATTAAGAACTAGTGTATGATTATACTCAAAATTTATGAGGTTATGTTTAGAGATTATGAGTTATTCTTGATTAATGTAGATGATGATAAGTTGTTACTCCGTATAACCTTTAAAGGGGTGTTTGGCTCAAGCTTAAAGTAGTGTTTAAACAAGTAAATTTGGCTTAAAGCCTGATGAAAAATGATATTTAAGATGTTTAATAAGCTGAGGATAAGTAATAGAAGTGTTTTGTTTAGCTTATGTTGAGTTTTGGGTCGTTTTTGACAAATACAATTTTGGGACAGCAAGGTTTTCAAAAATTGGGTCAACTTTGGAGGATCATAGAGTACTAATCGTTTATCGGATTAACTTGAGGTAAAAATGAAAATTGTAGCACCATGAGTCTACTTCAGTTGTTATGTAGAAAGTTTTGGCTAATTCAATAGTTAAACTAGTGTAAAATGCGAATTAGTGCAACAAGGTCAGATTTTGAAAAAATGCGAATTAGGTGCTCGTAACAGGTGTGTAAATTGCTAGCTTTCATACTATGTTCAAGGTGAGTAACGGATTATTAGCTTCATGTTACTAGATTCGACATGATGTTAAAACTTATGTGTAGTTCGGATATAGCCGAAAACAAATCATGTTTAGGATGCTCACAAGAAGCATCGTTTGTCAAGTCTAGGGTGCCCAAGAAATGCACCAAAAGTCATGTAGCGTGCCTAAGAAGTGCACGATATAGAAATCCCGTAGAAGCATCCTTTGTGGATGACCCATGATTATTATAGTATTTACATCCGATGCTGATGATTTATGTTTAGAACTAGCATGTCAAGTATATATGATCAAGCGTCCTTTGTGCATGACGCGAGTATAGATAAGCAAGATGACAAGTTAGAACCCCAAGAAGAATACTCGTCGGTTAGGGAAGTTCTCATTTATAGCAGGACGAATAAGCATCGTCTAGCAGAAGCACGTGCACAGATTTCAAGTCATGTTTATGAATTCAGAATCAAAAATATATAATTATGACATGTTTATGAATTCAGAACCAGAATTATATATATCATGTACCAGAAGCATGACGACTAAAATTCGTATCATTTACAGCATATTATATATTAATATGTTCATATTCATAATTGCAAGTATTATTTGAGATTAGCTCCGTTTACTCACTAAGTTACAAGGACTTACCATTTTCAGTTCATGTTTTGAAGGTTTGTAAGATGAGACCAAGCTATGTAGTATTAAATGGGGCGTAATGGGTCGAGATGGTGTAGCTCGCGGGTTAGGTAACGAGCTTCTCATTCTCATAATTTGTTATCAGTTTGAAATGCCCCAAAGCAAGAGACTTTTTGTAACAAGTTGTGTAGTCAATGATACGCATGTTGATAGCTACAGGTTTTAAAAGAACGTTTGAAATAAGCCCGTTTTATGTAGAAAATTATGCATCCGCTTACGAAACTCATGTAAAGTTATTATTTGTTTTAATTATGAAATATAACTGAGAATTTACATTTGACCAGAAATGGTTTTAGTTCAGAATTTAGTTTTTACTGTTTTACGTACTACAAGTTGATACGGCGTATAAAGCAGATCATATACGGCGTACTCAGTAAATAAAAATAAATAAAAATTTTATGGGCATTTTATAATATGAATAACACTTCCGCTTAATTTTTCGGTTTTGTTTATTTGTTTTTGAATATCTAACAAGTGGTATCCAAGTTTAGCCATGAAGAAAAAGAGGAAGAAGTAAAAATTTGGTTTATGGTTCATTTGGAATTAAAGTTCTTTTGGAAGTGATATCAAGAATCGTTTGAATTGGTAATTGTTTGCTGATATAAGGATTGCTTATCATCATATTGTTTGGGGTTTATCATCTCTTTTGGTTTTGTCATTTAATGTTTCTAGTATTGTTTCAGGATCATTTTGTAAACTTGGCACTAGTTTGGGATTTTCGGTTAGTTTTTGGGTCAATAAGCTTCTGGGAATTTGTTGGGTCCTTCAGTACCCAAGGATCATTAAAACAGGATTTGAATACAAATTACGCTAAGTGTTAATCAACCGAAAACACAATTAAGTCACTGAGTGAACAGTCACTCAGTGAGTTACCTTCAAGATGCTCAGGACGAGTCTAAGAAGAAAGACTCACCACACAGGGAGGCGGATCTCCCTGAAGTGTTACTTGAGACGAAGAAGAAGGTAGTGGGTTCAGTGAGTATTGGACAAGACTCACTGAACCCCAGTCTCCTCAACAACAATAAGATTGAAGACTGAAGACTGAAGAACCTGAAGCCTGAAAGAAAGGCGGGAATGAGCGGGAAGGTTTGAAGAGATAAGAACAAGTCTTATCGGGGTCAGACACAAACCATCTCTAAAGCGGCTAAAAGTCAAGAAGTGTCAGAACTGACACTCGAAGACTTTTTGGCGCAATCCTATTGGTTCTTGGAAATGACAATTACTGTTGTAGTTGTCAGACACGCCTTCCTATTGTTTATGTATTTTTAATCTTCAGTACTCTTGGATGTTTGCCTATAAATAACAAAAAGATGGAGAAAAGTGGGTTAGGTATTTTGTGCAATAAAAGCTTAGACTTTCACAATACCCCTTTTCTCCTACAAAGAGTAACCAATCCCTGAGATAGCTCAGTGGGTCGATATTGTTACCACTTAAGCATTTCTTGAGTTTAGATAGGAGACACCATACCTTGTCTACTCAATCCCAAGTGTTTGTTCCGCAAAACACTTGGGTAATAGATTCTTTGATTGATTTCTAATAAGAATTTAAACGTTGAAAAACATTTTGTTTTTATATTTACGTTTTACTTATAACTTGTAATTAATCAAATACATCGTATCAGTCATAAACACAAATAGATTAACCTTTTAGTTAACTCTAAGCGTGTTAAGGGAACAACAAGTGGTATCAGAGCCTCTAGTTTATAAAATCTTTCAAAAATAACCAAGTGTGCTCAAGGTTTTTAAAACCAAGATCCTACTATGGCTGATATTAATGTGCCCCAGCTAGTCGATAAAAAGGGTGGAAGCTTTTCAGCTGTGATGCGTGGTTTTGCGACCTTACAACAGGTTTTACCTCTCGAGGGATCTCAAGAGGCTTGCAATCCCCACCAGGCAGTGTACCTGACCGATGTAGTATAGTGAAGTGGCAAGTACCGGGGGATTGATCGTTCTCTAGGGGAATAGTGTCGTTAGGATTGAAAAACTATTCTAATAGGTCTAAGGGTGAGGGAAGATTCTTTTTGTATTTTTATATTTTTATGAAAGCAAGTAAAATCTCGGGTTTGAAGGAGTGGGCGGAATTAGTTGCTAGTCAACTAACCCAAATAACTACAAATGCAAATAAAATAAAATAACTGAAAATGAAAAGGTTGTGAAACTTATATGGAGAGAAATGTGTTTACTTAGATTTCCTTACTCCCTAACTATCTTTTACCGGTTGATTAGTGTGTATTAATTGCGTGGATGACGGGTGTATTCCTTAATACTAATCGTGGGGTGGCGTACGTACTTCCCCAACTCTACAAGCTCCTACTTCACTCCTATGTCGAGCCGGCTAAGAAGCTCCTAACATGGGATCACTAGAATTCGCTCATGCATTAAATACAACCATAAAAACCTTAGTACGCATTGGTTCATGTTTCTTAAGACGTTCAAGCAAGTTACCGTATAGGAGGTTAGCCAGTTTTCTTAAGCCTAACATCGATGAACAATCATCCAATACAATTAATAACACACCAACAACTAATAATCAATAGTTAGGTTTCATTAGATCTAAGCAAACACAAGATAAATCTAGCCTAGCATGTTAATTAAAAGACAAGAACAAGATATAATCAAACAACACATAGACATATTGATTGATTAAATGAATACTTATCTTCAATTAAACATGGGAGATCCAAGGGTATAAAAACCCTTAAAAATGGCAGAAATTCGTCTTAGGGTTTCTCCTCACAAAGTTGCACACTAATGACTAAAAATTGCAAAACTATATATAGAGTTTAGTGGCTGACGGCGTCACGTTATAGATCTTGACGCCGTCACCTCGCCGTGTCTAGGGTTCCCGGATGGTCTTCCTGACGCCGTCCCTCTTTAGTCCTCCAAAATCCTCCCTGGCTTATCAAGGCTTGACGCCGTCAGAAATGAGCTTGACGCCGTCTCTCTTTAAGTTAAACCGTGATGGCCTTGATCACCTTAAAGGGTGACGCCTTCAGACTTTCTTTTGAAAAACTCCCTGGCTTATCATGTGTATTTTTCATATCCACCTCTTTTGCCAAGCCATGACGCCGTCAGGAGCAATCCTTGACGCCGTCAAAGGTACTTTTCCAGCCGATTTTGAGACTTTGTCGTTTTCTTCACTTTTATGCTCCAAAAACGTCCAAAATGCTTCTTTTTCCAGATTTCTTCTCCAAAGTATCTAAAATGACAAAAGGAACGATTTAGGGCAATATTTGATCAAATAAATAAGATTTAGGGCTTAAATGACCCCCTAAAAGTGGTACACTTTTCGCTTCATCAAATACCCTTACACTTGAGATTTGCTTGTCCTCAAGCAAATGCGCTTTTATTCTAATCAAAATACAAGTTAGGGGTCATTTAATTCTAATATAAAAGTAATTACAACAAATAGTCGTTCCACTTTAATCATAATAAGCACGGAGATTACAAACTAGCACCTCACAAGTAGTGTTTAGATACTCACATTGCTCAAGTGTCATAAAAGTATATCTCATAAATGAAAACGGATAATATCTCTCACTACCTGTCATAGCAAATAGATTACCATAGGCTTGGGAAAGGATCGAAAACCTTCTCCACTAGGCGTAAGCACCTAAGATAAACTATCAAAGAGGGCTTTTATATGGGTTATAACGTGAGGTGTAGGGATATGATAAACACGGTTTTGTTGGATAAGGGATATTTTACTGGTGGCGAGTTAAAGATCTTGATTAATTACATGTACAATATGGCGTTGCTAAGCCAAGACTAGACTCGACTTAAGCTAAAAACAAAATAACACTGATGCGTGCGATGTGTCGTTGCGGTTTAGCAGTATTAATGCCTACTCAAGTTTTAAATTTATATTTAGCCGACTTATCAATAACACACACACTTAACGAGCAGTGTACCCGGTCAGTATGAATATAATGGTAAGTAGAGTGTCGATCACTGATGAACTCAAATAAGTACATTTTATTACTATCATTTATCCTATTAATTTGACTTGTTTTACTATATTATGTATGAGGATTGATACTTAATCGTTTACTTTTGTAATTCTCAGGTAAAAACAAGCATTTGGTGAAACTTGGCGATTTTGGACTAATAATGGAGCAAAACGTGCATAAAGTGAAGAGTCTACTGAAATGAAGGAGATCAAGACTAATCTGCTCCAGATGCGCCGCATCTCACTATCAACATGCGCCGCATCTCTATCAAGATGTCACCAGATACGATCCAAGATACAAGAGGACATGCGCCGCATCTAATCAAGAGTTACGCCGCATCTTCTGGCGGTGTACGAATATTCCTGAATATTATAATCTTGGACCCCACGCGAAGTTACGTATATACGCCGCATCTACTTAGTAGATGCGCCGCATCTTCCCTCAGACACAAACTATAAATACCCCGTAGACCAGACGAGATCAGAGAGTTCGAAACCCTAAAACCGAAGTTCGGACAGCAGAGCAAAAGGACGAATTCAGTCAAGAGGCAGCACAAGACACACCCAAATCGAAGATACAAGAGCTGTAAGAAGGTGCTGCATGTATTTAATTCATTAAGTAGTTTTGTTTTATTGTTTTAGCAAACTTTAATTCATCAAGATTGGTGGCTTGTGTAATGTGGCAACGGAAAGATTGCACTCCCTTAAAACTGCTTTCTCATTAATTAAAGTTTATATGTTGATGTCTTTGGTTACTACTTATTAGTGCATTGATAACCTCTGTGTTTATTAGTGGCTTGCGGGCATTTGACTGCGGGACAAGATGTGGCTCCCACGGTTGTTTCTAAATTGATCACTTAGGAATGACTTTTAGACATAAGTAATCATTAAGGGTTTACTCGCCGATAAGAATAGGACCAACGAGAAAGGGTTAATTACATACACTTCATATAAAGCTATCAATAAAACAAGTGACAACCTACTTAATCATAAGGACAGCCCTCTTATTGTCTCAAGTATCTATCTGTGTACGTGTGTGCTACTTGCTGATTCGTGCCTATTGTTTATTTTACTATTTAATTGCAAACAAAACTGTGCCAGTCTCTCAGGCTGAAACCCCCTTGCGTTAGGATATTAAAATACTGATTAGATTAACGAGATTATACGTTCCACTCTTAGTGATCGACACTCTACTTACCATTATCTTCATACTGACCGGGTACACTGCTCGTTAAGTGTGTGTGTTATTGATAAGTCGGCTAAATATAAATTTAAAACTTGAGTAGGCATTAAAACTGCTAAACCGCAACGACACATCACGCGCATCAAGTTTTTGGCGCCGCTGCCGGGGAGTGAATTGTTATTTTCTGTTAATTTGATTAGTATTTTAATTAGGTTTTTCTTTTTATTAGATTAAATTGCATCATTGTACTATTTTGCATATTTGTTGTATTGTGTGTTATTTGTTTGCTTTTGTTTTTATTTTTGTGTGTTTTATTTTTGTTTCGTGTGTTTAATTTTTATTTTTATTTTTCGTATTTTTCTGTTCTGCTATCGTTGTACTGTGCTAAATCAAACGATACGGCGCATCTGATCTCTCAGATACGGCGTATTGCGTTTAATTTTTATATACAACGCGTTTAATTAATTCGATACGACGCATCTTTTCCACAAGATACGGCGTATCTGTTTTTAACAAGAAAATTTTTCTAAGCGATAAAGTAATACGACGCATCTGCTTTTGTAGATACGGCGTATCTGTTTTGATAAAAATTTTTCTAAACGTTAACGCCATACGACGCATCTGCTTTCGCAGATACGGCGTATCTATTATTTTAATTAAAAACAGTTTGCGAATTATTAAACAAATACGGCGTATCGATTTCTGTCGATACGGCGCATCTTACTGAATCTAAAATCTTTTATTTTTAAACGTAACGAAAATACGGCGCATTAACTTTCGTTAATACGACGCATTTAATTTTAATTAGATAAATTGATTTTTGATTGATTAATTCGATACGGCGCATTCATAAATTCTAAGCGGCGTATCTATTTTCTGAATAAAGTCTGATTTAATTTTAACGATTATAAGATACGGCGTATCCAACTCTTTGGATACGGCGCATCGTCTGCAGATATCAGTAACTTTAATTTTTCGTATTCCGTTTTCGTTATTAATTATCTGATATACTACTTTCTCGAGCATACCCTACTGATATTTTTGTGTTGATTTCAGGAAGTGCATGACCAGGAGTTCTACGAAGAACTTGATTCAACCTTTCGAAGATCCTGAACGAGCCCTACATTCGCTTAAAAGGCTTTTCAACACAAGAAGCTTTGATCTTTCAAGTTCACTCGAGCTTGATTATTTTTCTGAAGAGAAAGAGGAAGTTGAAACAGAAACAATGGGCGAAAACACTACTATGGAGGAATACATGAACAATACCCGTGCTGATTACACTTCAGGAGTTGCTAGACCTAAGTTTGATGACAAGTCAAAATTTGAGTTGAAGGGACAATTTCTCAAAGAACTAAGAGAGAATGCTTTCAGTGGGACGGAACAAGAGGATGCTAATGAGCATGTTGAAAAGGTCCTGGAGATTGCAGATTTGTTTACTACAGAAAGTGTCAATACCGATCAACTCATGCTAAGAATCTTCCCAATCTCACTAAAAGGAGCTGCTAACAAGTGGCTAAGGAATGAACCTGCTAGTTCAATCACTACGTGGGAAGGTTTGAAAAGCAAATTCCTGAAGAGATATTGTCCACCTGCTAAGACTGCTAAAAAGATGGAGGCTATCAATAGTTTCAAGCAAGAGCCTGATGAAACTCTTTATCAAGCTTGGGAACGATTTAAAGATTTATTGATAAAATGTCCTCAACACTATCTAACCCCTATGCAGGAAATAATATTGTTTTATCAGGGATTGGACGTGCCTACAAGACAGATTTTGGATGCTAAGGGAGCTGTACCTCAGATGAGTGCAACTAATGCTAGGAAAGCGATCCAAGATGCTGCTGATCATTCTCAGAAATGGCACGATGGGACCTCTACTAGATCTAAGAGCAGCACTAATTTTGACGGGATTGCTGCTATTCAAGCTCAATTGGATAAAATCAGTAGAGAAATGAAGAAGCGCGATGAAAGAGCGTATGCTGCCCAAGTTGGATGTGAAAAGTGTGAAGGACCTCACTACACTAAGGATTGCCCGAGCAAGAATGAAAGTGAGACGTTTGAAGAAGCTTATTACACCCAATTTGGACAACCATTCCGACCTTCAGGGAGATTTAGGGAAGCTACACCGGGATTCTATCAAAAGAACAACTTCAATCCCGCTTATCAAGAAAGGAGGCAGACTTTAGATGATACTTTAAAGCAAATTATGGCCGATGCTGCTAAAAGACATGAAGAGAATACTGCTATGATCAAGGAAATTCGAGCTTCAACGGACACTACTACAAGAAATCAAGGAGCTTCGATCAAAGCATTGGAACAACAAATTGGTCAAATGAGCAAAGTTCTTCAAGAAAGGGGATATGGAAGTTTACCGAGCTCAACTGAAACCAACCCAAGGGATCATGTCAAGGCCATAAGCACCACTGAAGAAGTCACTCCTAATATACCTAGAAGGTCGATGAATAGTAATGATGGTGCAAGACCCGAATTTTTCTTTAACTCTTCAATCAGCTTAAGGAGACTACTAAAAGAAAAGACAAAAATTGAAGAGGAGATCAAGGCAACAATGAAAGAAGAGAGCCCTGCAACCGACTCAAATGCCTTGCCTCATAAAGAAAGAGACCCAGGAAGTTTTACTCTACCTTGTTCTATTAATAATATATCTTTCAATAATGTGTTGGCTGACTTAGGAGCTAGTGTTAGTGTTATGCCTCTTAAGACATTCGCTACCCTAGGACTAGGAAAATTAGTACCAACTAAATTACTTATTGAACTGGCTGATAAAACAGTAAAACGACCTGAGGGGATTGCTAATAATGTGCTAGTTAAGATTGAGCAATTTATTTTTCCCGTAGACTTTGTTATACTAGACATGCCCGAGGATGTTAAGATTCCTTTAATCCTCGGAAGACCTTTCTTGTCTACTGCCCACGCTAAGATTGATGTGTTTAAAAGAAAAATTTCATTAAGAGTAGGGAATAATAAACTAGTCTATAAGTGCCAAGATCCGGTTAAAAGCATAATTAGAGGTGTTTATGTGCTAGGATTAAGGGAGCGTATGGACCTCGATCTTGAAGCTAGACTTATGGGAGAAACATTGATTCAAAACAACTCAACTAATCCTAATCATGAAGACTTTGAGGAATTCATTGACCTTAATGTACCTACCGAACTTAGACGCGATGTTGTTAGTGATTCTGATGATGAGTGGTATGATTGTGTAGTAATTAATAAACGTAGGAGAATAGTTGAGAAAACGAATTTGAATCATGATGTGTTTATTGAACTACCACCCCACCTTGCTTATTTGTGCCTACATAATAATAAGAATTTCCCGTCTATCATTTTGTCATCTCTGCCCGAAAGGGACAGGACTTTATTTATACAGATATTAAAGAAGAACGGCGTGGAAATTAAGGACGAGCAAGGAGTGTTCAATATTACTGAATTAGCGATGAAGGAGCGCGATGTTTCCGACTCCTTCAATGATCGATACTAAAGAGCTGAAAGTGAGTCTAACTTGAAGACTCTGGAATAAAGACAAGTGCTGACCGGGAGACAACCCGGATTTATCATTTATTATTCTGTTTTCTGTGTCGAGTCAGTCCAGGCCGCACGAAGATACGGCGCATCTCAATCCTGAGATGCGACGCATCTCCTGCAACGGTCATATCTTATTTTATTTTTCTGCATTTTAATTTTCGACTTTAAAACTATTTATCAGTTTATTTTAATGCGGCGCATCCCTGGTTAAGGATGCGGCGCATCTTTATTCTGATCCGTATTAATTCCAGGCTCGATACGGCGTATCTTCTTCAATAAGATACGGCGCATCGACTGACCTGATGATTTTCAATTTTTAATTTTTAAGTTTTATTTTTATCTAACTACTAATGTGTTATGCAAGTTGAACCTTTCTTATCTTAGGTGTGTTTTAAAGTGTTGGTGGTATTATAGTTTTCTGAATTTTCTGTGGATACATCAAGTATGAAGCTTTAACGTTCTAATCCACAAGAAAGATGATTTTTGCTCTTACACTAATGGAGGATCATACCGAGCAAATCTCAGGGGAGTTTTTCTGTTCTAATTCTTTTTATTTTCCAGTTTTTAACCTTTTATACAAACAACGAGGACGTTGTTTAACTTAAGTGGGGGGATAGGAGAATTAGAACACTTAACACTTACTTGTCCTAAACTTTTTCAAAAATTATGCTTAAAATGTGCTTAATATATCAAACTTAAAAATTTTTTAGCATGTTTTTGTTTAAGATCTAAGTTACATAACTGCACACATGACGTTATTTTCAAAAATTGTGATTTTTCCAAAATTCACAAATCTATGAGTGTGCCGGTGACTTGTAAACTTTAGAACTTGGCTTGTATACTATTCGAGACCACCATAATGAGTATTATTTATTTAATTGGAATGACTTGTCTAACTTGGTAAAATTCTAGGATTACACCCAAATAGCCTACTATATGTTATGTGTTATTAACTAACTACACTGGTTAGTTAACCCCCGTATAAACCCTTTTGTTACTCTCATTTTTAGAGTAAGATACCCCTAGAAAAACACTCAGAGCCATTCCTTTCGTTTCTTACACCTATGTTTAAAATGTTTCGTTACACCCTTACACCTTAGCCTACCCTGTAGATTAAAGTCCGTGGTTGGTTAATTGCTATAGGCAGAGTGTGTTTCCTTACATTACCTGTGTTCGCGTGCGTAATTCATTATCTATGGTTAGGTCGGGAAATTGCACAATGCAATTGGAGTGAAAGTAAATATTGTATATTTTAGAGTTTATTTTTCGTGTGTTTACTACTTTCACTATTACCATTATTTCTGAAGTTATGAAAAGTATGAAAAAATTATCCGGAAAGAAAGTTGTAGTGATGTGGTGAAATTTTACACATCTATGTTTATGTTTCAAAAAAAAAAAAAAAAAAAAAAAAAAAAAAAAAAAAAAAAAATTAGAAAAAATGAGAAAAGAAAAAGAAAGAAAAAAGAGTTGGATGTTTATTTTAAGCCAACGATGTAAAGTTATGTAAGTGGTTCATATGGCCACTATTTGTTGTACTATATCTATGGATTGAATGGGAATTGGCAGTTATGGGAACGCCAATTAAGGTTTATTCTTTGATTAAGATCTTGTTGAGTATAATTCTTGTCTACCTAAAGCGTGTGTTTCAAGTGTTAAAGCGTGAGTTATTCAATGATATGAGTCTTATTCATGGGATGGTTGGGATAGTGATTAACCACACTTAGGATTTTAATTTATTTGTTTTGTTTATTTTTTATTTTACACCAATTTATATCCCAAATATTATCCATACCCTATATTATTCTTTATCCAACCGAACCTTTGATTTATTGAGATTAGGGATTTGAGCAATCTTAAGTATCGTAGTCGTGGATTCGGCTATGTATTTATGATTTTGTCGCCCTTTTTGATATATTATTATTGGTGAAGTTTGGACCTATCTTTAGCCTATTCGAGTTAAGGATTTGAGCAATTGCAAGTATCGTGTTCGTGGATTCGATCATGTATTTGTGATTTTGTCGCCTTTTCTGGAATTTGAAATCGATAGTGAAATAAGAATAATTAACCCTTAAGCCTAAAAACCCTTTTTACCGCTTTAGACTTGTTATTCCTTAGCTTTAGTGGTGGAGATGTGTATACTTGCCAAGCTTATGATAGAATATTCGTCGCGACTGGACAGTTAAACGATTAGATTTGCTTTTATCGACTTATTTTATTTTACTTCTAATTCGTTAAGTGTTTAGTTGTGTGATTATGAAATAAACGAATACATGCTTAAATATAAAAATAAATCCTAACATCTTTTAGGATACATTTTCATGAGATTTAATCTAAGGTTTACTTGGGGACAAGTAAAGTTCAAGTGGGGGGATATTTGATGAACTCAAATAAGTACATTTTATTACTATCATTTATCCTATTAATTTGACTTGTTTTACTATATTATGTATGAGGATTGATACTTAATCGTTTACTTTTGTAATTCTCAGGTAAAAACAAGCATTTGGTGAAACTTGGCGATTTTGGACTAATAATGGAGCAAAACGTGCATAAAGTGAAGAGTCTACTGAAATGAAGGAGATCAAGACTAATCTGCTCCAGATGCGCCGCATCTCACTATCAACATGCGCCGCATCTCTATCAAGATGTCACCAGATACGATCCAAGATACAAGAGGACATGCGCCGCATCTAATCAAGAGTTACGCCGCATCTTCTGGCGGTGTACGAATATTCCTGAATATTATAATCTTGGACCCCACGCGAAGTTACGTATATACGCCGCATCTACTTAGTAGATGCGCCGCATCTTCCCTCAGACACAAACTATAAATACCCCGTAGACCAGACGAGATCAGAGAGTTCGAAACCCTAAAACCGAAGTTCGGACAGCAGAGCAAAAGGACGAATTCAGTCAAGAGGCAGCACAAGACACACCCAAATCGAAGATACAAGAGCTGTAAGAAGGTGCTGCATGTATTTAATTCATTAAGTAGTTTTGTTTTATTGTTTTAGCAAACTTTAATTCATCAAGATTGGTGGCTTGTGTAATGTGGCAACGGAAAGATTGCACTCCCTTAAAACTGCTTTCTCATTAATTAAAGTTTATATGTTGATGTCTTTGGTTACTACTTATTAGTGCATTGATAACCTCTGTGTTTATTAGTGGCTTGCGGGCATTTGACTGCGGGACAAGATGTGGCTCCCACGGTTGTTTCTAAATTGATCACTTAGGAATGACTTTTAGACATAAGTAATCATTAAGGGTTTACTCGCCGATAAGAATAGGACCAACGAGAAAGGGTTAATTACATACACTTCATATAAAGCTATCAATAAAACAAGTGACAACCTACTTAATCATAAGGACAGCCCTCTTATTGTCTCAAGTATCTATCTGTGTACGTGTGTGCTACTTGCTGATTCGTGCCTACTGTTTATTTTACTATTTAATTGCAAACAAAACTGTGCCAGTCTCTCAGGCTGAAACCCCCTTGCGTTAGGATATTAAAATACTGATTAGATTAACGAGATTATACGTTCCACTCTTAGTGATCGACACTCTACTTACCATTATCTTCATACTGACCGGGTACACTGCTCGTTAAGTGTGTGTGTTATTGATAAGTCGGCTAAATATAAATTTAAAACTTGAGTAGGCATTAAAACTGCTAAACCGCAACGACACATCACGCGCATCAATCACTAAGAGTGGAACGTATTATCTAGTTATTCTAATCAGTATTTTAATAAATTAAGTTAGCTATACAACCTATTCTAACGCAAGGGGGTTCAGCCTGAGAGACTGGCACGATTTGGTTGCAATTAAATAATAAAGTAAAACCAATAGGCACGAATCAGCGAATAGCACACACGTACACAGATAAATATTTGAGACAATAAGAAGACTGTCCTGATAAATAAGTAGTTTGTCACTTGTTTTATTGCTAGTTTTATATGAAGTGTATAGTTCGATGCAACACACCGAGATTAAGTCCTTTCTCGTTGGTTCTAATCTTATCAGCGAGTAAACCCTTAATGATTACTTATGACTATCCTATTTATCTTTCTTCCTACTTTTCTACAGACGATAGAATGCATAGGCGATCTAATAAATAGGCGAGGGCAGAGGCATGGCGACCCGATCAACGCTCAGCTAGACACAGAGGTTATCAATGCACTAATAAAAGTCACCAAAGACATCAACATATAAACTTTAATTAATGAGAAAGCAGTTTTAAGGGAGTGCAATCTTTCCGTTGTCACATTACACAAGCCACCAATCTTGATGAATTAAAGTTTACTAACACAATAAAACAAAACTACTTAATGAATTAAACACATGCAGCACCTTCTTACAGCTCTTGTATCTTCGTTTGGGTGTGTCTTGTGCTGCCTATTCGTCTGAATTCGTCCTAGGTTTCTGTACTTCGGTCTTCTGTCGAACTTCGGAACTAATTTATGTCACACACGAAATTCGTCTGGTCTTGGGGTATTTATAGTTTCTGTCTGAGGGTAAGATGCGGCGCATCTAGTAAGTAGATGCGGCGCATTGACTTAACTTCGCGTGGGGTCCAAGATTAATATATTCAGGAATATTCGTACACCGCCAGAAGATGCGGCGTATCTTCATTCTTGGATGCGGCGCATGTCCTTTGCCGTCTTGGATAATATCTTGTGAAATCTTGATAGCGATGCGCCGTATGTAATAAGTGAGATGCGGCGCATATGGAGCAGAATGTCTTGATCTTGTACATTTCGGTAGACTCTTAACTTCTTGCATGTTTTGCTCCATAATTAGTCCAAAATCGCCAAGTTTCACCAAATGCTTGTTTTTACCTGAGAATTACAAAAGTAAACGATTAAGTATCAATCCTCATACATAATATAATAAAACAAGTCAAATTAATAGGATAAATGATAGTAATAAAATGTACTTATTTGAGTTCATCAAATATCCCCCTGTAAAACCCTAAAATCTGAAACATGTAAAAAGACCAAAATGCCCCTACAAGTTTAAAAATTTATTTACGGATATTGAAAGTACCATATTGATCTCAAAAATTTAAGTAATAAGCCATATATGAAATGAAATAATTTTTACATGCCCAAAAGTCTTTGTCTCACCAAATTATATGTACAAACACTTTAATACAATTTTATTTCAAATAAATCACATTAATTTACATTAAACCATAATTAACTTACAAAATATTGGAAAATCAATGCAATTAAAGCCCATTGATTTGGTCTTGATTTAGGACCGAAATTATGCACCTCCCCCCTCCTTATACACGGCATTTCCATATTTGTTTCATAGAAATCCCTAAAAACTCTAATTAACTAAAACTGAATAACAAAACACACCCAAAAACCCCTAGAGCCTTCATACGAATTTCTGGAGCTTGGAGAGTATTTTTCTGGTGTTGTGAAACATCCAAGGAAGACTAGAAAAATAGCCATTTGATTTGTAGAAGCCTAGATCAAGTGGTGGCGAATTTTCTCTATTTTATTCCGTACGTAAGGTATAATTGCTAAAAATTCCTTCCACACGTTAAATAATTGGTATGGCATTTTTCTTATACTTATTAAATCACATATGATCTGTGAAAAATATGGGATTCGAATCATGCAAGGTTTAATGGGGTCGGTTGAATTAAAAATGGGTAAAATGGGTTAATTATGTAAATCATGTTATACGATTTTTTTGGGCTATGATATTAATTTTATGAGTTCCTTGGTCATCAAATAAGCTAGGAAAAATGGTGTTTCGAATTGTAGAAGCCTAGGTTAGTCGTTGTGAATTTAAAGTATTAAAAAGGGTGTAAATTATAATATATGGTAAACGAATTTTCTGGGTGTGAGGCTTATTTTTACTGAGCTCTATACGATCCATATAATCTGGGAAAAATATTGGTTCGAGTTTTAGAAGCCTAAAAATGTCGTGGTAAATTATTGTTCAAATCGGGTTTATGGAAAATAAAAGAAAAGAAAGAAAATAAAAAGAAACCCTAATGCAATCGATTAGGGCTAGGGTTCATGACATGGAATCTGATCATTAATGAGTGTTTAAGGTTGTTGGTAATCATGGGGTAATGATTTGGATTGGATATTAGGGTTTTGTTTGATTTTGTGAATTACCGATTGAAAGAATAAAATATAAGGGGGTGTTTCGTAATTCTTAAAACTCAAGGGATAATTTTTGTAAGTTATTTGAACCAGGTATAATTCGTATAAAATATTAAATGAAGGGTCCATATGTAAATTTTGTATTTAAAAGGTTAAATGGGTAAATATATATATTTATTAATTCGGTTTGCAATTTAATTAAATCAAGGGACTAAAAATGTAAATACTGGAAACTTGAAGTCATTTTGAGTAAATAATAATATTAAGAGGGTTCGGTGTAATTTTGGATAATTATGGGGGCTAATATGTAAATGTTATGAAATCATTGTTTAATATATAAGTTTTATAACTATAGGGACTAAATGTGTAATTATGTGAAACTAAAGGGATAAATCGTACCATACATGAAATTAGAAGGTAGATCCTGTAAATAATTAAATCTAAGGGTTAATGGTGTAATTAAGGATATTATATGGGTTAAATTGTAAACTATGTAACTTTAAGGTTTATTTTGTAACTTTTACAAATAAAGGGTTTAAAGTGTAAAATATGGAACTAAATGGACTAAAGAGGTAATTCTGAATAAATGGATGTATTTACATGAATAACTTATGATATTTTCATTTTAGACCCTTAACATGATATATTTACAATTAAAACCCTAAACTATGTAAACTTGTCATATTTAACCCTAAACTTTTATAACTTGCTAAAGTCAATCCTAATTCCATAATGATACTAAATTAATGACTTAACTAAATCATAATACTTAAATCTTACTCATTATAGAAATCTGCTAATTTTGGAAACTTACTAAATAAGGAAACTTTCCAAAAATGGAAACCTGCTAAAAATAGAAAGTTACTTAATATGGAAATGGGATCTTTAGTAATCATGTCTTTACTCCTCTAGGTGTGAAGAGGGAGTGACCTGTGCTCATTATCATCTTATTTTGTGATTTCCTTTGTCAAGCAATAAGGTACAGATATTCTGCTTCTTTGATAAGAGGCCTTCATTCTCTGATTATGATTCGTATTAGGGTTCCCTATACCATTGCTATGTTCCCTTCATTCATGAACTCCGATCTTTTGAACCATCATGATATTGAACCTTTTATGATTATGAACCTTTCATTCATGAACCTTTAATTATGAACCCTTGACCATGAACCTTTGCTTATGAACCTTTGCTTATGAACCTTGCTTATGAACCTTTGCTTATGAGCCTTGCTTATGAACCATGATTATGAACCTATGATTATGAACTTATGAAACAAGACATTGACTTATGCAAGTAAACTAAATACATGATTCACGATACTTGACCTTGACCCTCAGTTTGATACTACGAGCCACTCACTAGGCATGAGGGTTTCATGTCCATGTCAGTCGATGCACCGATGGCACGACTCTAGGGCAGGAGAGTGATGACCTGTCCCGTCCCTGCAAGTTTATGTTTATGATTCATGTTTATGTAGAGGCAGATTATGGCCACCGGGGGCGTATGGATGCATCCTAGATTTGTTCATGTTCATGTTATGTTATGTTATTCATGGTGACTGATGGTGTGTGCGATACACGTCTTTCACACTCCGGGAGCTAGCTACTCCAACCCATGATTGAGGACACCCCTCATATTTACAGGATACCCATGATTGAGGACACCCCTCATATTCACAGGATACTAAGAGGTCTCCCCTCTGCATGTTTACGATTATGATTATGATTATGATTCATGTTATGTTATGGGCTCGTAGTGGATTTCTGACTTCCTTTACCATGTACCCTTTTACCTTTCCTTATGATACCATGTACTCTTACCTTTCATCTTGATACCATGTATTCATGCTTCCACACTCTTTTACTCATGTAAATTATACATTATACTACTGCTTGTTACGTTATATCTGTTCACTGAGCTCTAGTAGCTCAGCCGCGTTTCTTTTCCCGCGGCAGGTTTTAGTTGGAAGCTGGGTAAGAGTGAAGAGACTTTGGACCTAGAAGACTTTGAGTAGAAGCCATTAGAAGAGATGTACTGTATGGATTTGATAGGCAGTTTTTATTTTCCTTTGTAACTCTTTGTATTGCAAGATTTCATTTGTAACCTTGAGAACCATTGTATTACTATTGATTGTATGCTTTGTTTGATCTGATATGGAGCCATTTGTGTGATACTTCTACCCTTGCTGGGTTGGGGTGTTACACCCCCCACTTGAACTTTACTTGTCCCCAAGTAAACCTTTGAATTAATCTTATGAAAATGTATCCTAAATGAATATTAGGATTTATTTTTATATTTAAGCATGTATTCATTTTTGTCATAATCACACAACTAAACACTTAACGAATTAGAAGTAAAATAAAATAATTTGATAAAAGCAAATCTAATCGTTTAACTGTCCAGTCGTGACGAATATTCTATCATAAGCTTGGCAAGTATACACATCTCCCCCACTAAAGCCAAGGAATAACAAGTCTAAAGCGGTAAAAAGGGTTTTTAGGCTTAAGGGTTAATTATTCTTAATCTCTATCGATCTCAAATTCCAGAAAAGGCGACAAAATCACAAATACATGATCGAATCCACGAACACGATAATTGCAATTGCTCAAATCCTTAACTCGAATAGGCTAAAGATAGGTCCAAACTTCACCAATAATAATATATCAAAAAGGGCGACGAAATCATAAATACATAGCCGAATCCACGACTACGATACTTAAGATTGCTCAAATCCCTAATCTCAATAAATCAAAGGTTTGGTTGGATAAAGAATAATACATGGTATGGATAAATTTTGGGATATAAACTGGTGTAAAATGAAAAATAAACAAAACAGATAAATTAAAATCCTAAGTGTGGTTAATCACTATCCCAACCATCCCATGAATAAGACTCATATCATAGAATAACTCACGCTTTAACACTTGAAACACACGCTTTAGGTAGACACGAATTATACTCAACAAGATCTTAATCAAAGAATAAACCTTAGTTGGCGTTCCATAACTGCCAACTCCCATTCAATCCATAGATATAGTATATAACAACTAGTGGTGATATCGACCACTTAATACAAAACTTTACATAAGTTGGTTAAATCAAACATCCAACTTTTCTTTTTTTTTTCTTTTTCTTTTCTTTTTTTTTTCGATTTTTTTTTTTTTTTTTTTTTTTTTTTTTTCAAACTACTAACATAAACATAGATGTGTAAAATTTCACCACATCACTAAAATGATAATTCTGGATAATTTTTCCATACTTTTCATGACTTCAGAAATAATAGTAATAGTGAAAGTAGTAAACACACGAAAAATAAACTCAAAGATATACAATATTTACTTTCACTCCAATTGCATTGTGCAATTTCCCGACCTAACCATAGATAATGAATTACGCACGCGAACACAGGTAATGTAAGGAAACACACTTTGCCTATAGCAATTAACCAACCACGGATTTTAATCTACAGGGTAGGCTAAGGTGTAAGGGTGTAACGAAACATTTTAACAAAGGTGTAAGAAACGAAAGGAATGGCTCTGAGTGTTTTTCTAGGGGTATCTTACTCTAAAAGTGAGAGTAACAAAAGGTTTATACGGGGGTTAACTAACCAGTGTAGTTAGCTAATAACACATAACATATAATAGGCTTTTTGGGTGTAATCTTAGAAATTTACCAATTTAGACAAGTTATTCCAATTATATAAATAATACTTATTATGGTGGTCTCGAATAGTATACAAGCCAAGTTCTAAAGTTTACAAGTCACCGGCACACTCATAGATTTGTGAATTTTGAAAAATCACAATTTTTGAAAATAACGTCATGTGTGCAGCAATGCAACTTAGACTTTAAACAAAAACATGCTAAAAATTTTAAAATTTTATATATTAAGCACATTTTAAGCATATTTTGAAAAGTTTAGGACAAGTAAGTGTTAAGTGTTCTAATTCTCCAATCCCCCCACTTAAGTTAAACAACGTCCTCGTTGTTTGTATAAAAGGTTAAAAACTGGAAAATAAAAGAATTAGAACAGAAAAACTCCCCTGAGATTTGCTCGGTATGATCCTCCATTAGTATAAGAGCAAAAATCATCTTTCTTGTGGATTAGAACGTTTAAGCTTCATAATAGATGTATCCACAGGAAATGCAGGAATCTATAATACCACCAAGACTTTAAAACACACCTAAGTTAAGAAAGGTTCAAACTTGCATAATACATTAGTAGTTAGAAAACTTAAAAATTAAAAATGAAAATCATCAGGTCAGTCGATGCGCCGTATCTTATGGAAGAAGATACGCCGTATCGAGCCTGGAATAAATACGGATCAGAATAGAAGATGCGCCGCATCCTTAACCAGGGATGCGCCGCATTAAAATAAACTGATAAAAAATTTTAAAGTCGAAAAGTAAAAAATGCAGAAAAATAAAGATATGACCATTGCAGGAGATGCGTCGCATCTCAGAATTGAGATGCGCCGTATCCTCTGCGGCCTGACTGACTCGACACAAAAACAGAAAATTAAAAATTTCTCCGGGTTGTCTCCCGGTCAGCACTTGTCTTTATTCCAGAGTCTTCAAGTTAGACTCACGTTCAGCTCTTTAATATCGATCATTGAAGGAGTCGGAAACATCGCGCTCCCTCATTGCCAATTCAGTAATATTGAACACTCCTTGCTCGTCTTTAATTTCCACGCCGTTCTTCTTTAATATCTGTATGAATAAAGTTCTGTCCCTTTCGGGCAGAGATGGCAAAATGATAGACGGGAAATTCTTATTATCATATAAGCATAAATAAGCAAGGTGGGGTGGTAGTTCAATAAACACATCATTATTCAAATTTGTTTTCTCAACTATTCTCCTACGTTTTTTAATTACTACACAATTATACCACTCATCATCAGAATCATTGACAACATCGCGTCTAAGTTCGGTAGGTACATTAAGGTCAATAAATTCCTTAAAGTTCTCATGATTAGGATTAGTTGAGTTATTTTGAATCAATGTTTCTCCCATGAGCCTAGCTTCAAGATCGAGGTCCATACGCTCTCTTAATCCTAGCACATAGACTCCTCTAATTATGCTTTTAACAGGATCTTGACACTTATAGACTAGTTTATTATTCCCTACCCTTAATGAGATTTTTCTTTTAAACACATCAATTTTAGCATGGGCAGTAGACAAGAAAGGTCTTCCAAGGATTAAAGGAATCTTAACATCCTCGGGCATATCTAATATAACAAAGTCTACAGGGAAAATAAACTTCTCAATCTTAACTAGCACATTATTAGCAATCCCTTCAGGTCGTTTTACCGTTTTATCAGCCAATTCAATTAGTAACTTAGTTGGTGCTAATTTACCTAGTCCTAGGGTAGTGAATGTCTTAAGAGGCATAACACTAACACTAGCTCCTAAGTCAGCTAACACATTATTGAAAGATATATTATTAATAATTGAACAAGGCAAAGTAAAACTTCCTGGGTCTTTTTCTTTATGAGGTAAGGCATTTAAGTCGGTTGCAGAGCTCTCTTCTTTCATTGTAGCCTTGATCTCCTCTTCAATCTTTATCTTTTCTTTTAGTAGTCTCCTTAAACTGATTGAAGAATTAAAGAAAAATTCGGGTCTTGCACCATCATTACCATTCATCGATCTTCTAGGTAAGTAAGGAGTGACTTCTTCAGTGGTGCTTATGGCCTTGACATGATCTCTTGGGTTGGTCTCAGTTGAGCTAGGTAAACTTCCATATCCCCTTTCTTGAAGAACTTTGCTCATTTGACCAATTTGTTGTTCCAATGCTTTGATCGAAGCTCCTTGATTTCTTGTAGTAGTGTCCGTTGAAGCTCGGATTTCTTTGATCATAGCAGTATTCTCTTCATGTCTTTTAGCAGCATCGGCCATAATTTGCTTTAGAGTGTCATCTAAAGTCTGCCTCCTTTCTTGATAAGCGGGATTGAAGTTGTTCTTTTGATAGAATCCCGGGGTGGCTTCCCTAAATCTTCCTGAAGGTCGGAATGGTTGTCCAAATTGGGTGTAATATGCTTCTTCAAACGTCTCACTTTCATTCTTATTCGGGCAATCTTTAGTGTAGTGAGGTCCTTCGCACTTTTCACATCCAACTTGGGCAGCATACACTCTTTCATCATGCTTCTTCATCTCTCTACTAATTTTATCCAATTGAGCTTGAATAGCAGCAATCCTGTCAAAATTAGTGCTGCTCTTAGATCTAGTAGAGGTCCCATCGTGCCATATTTGAGAATGATCAGCAGCTTCTTGGATCGCTTTCCTAGCATTGGTTGCACTCATTTGAGGCACAGCTCCCTTAGCGTCCAAGATTTGTCTAGTAGGCACGTCCAATCCTTGATAAAATAATATTATCTCCTGCATAGGGGTTAGATAGTGTTGAGGACATTTTACCAGTAAATCTTTAAATCTTTCCCAAGCTTGATAAAGAGTTTCATCCGGCTCTTGCTTGAAACTGTTGATAGCCTCCATCTTTTTAGCAGTCCTAGCAGGTGTACAATATCTCTTCAGGAATTTGCTCTTCAAATCTTCCCATGTAGTGATTGAACTAGCAGGTTCATTCCTTAGCCACTTGTTAGCAGCTCCTTTTAGTGAGAGTGGAAAGATTCTTAGCATGATTTGATCGTCAGTCACTCCTTCTGAAGTAAACAAATCCGCAATCTCGAGGACCTTTTCAACATGCTCATTAGCATCCTCATGTTCCGATCCACTGAAAGCATTCTCTCTTAGCTCCTTGAGAAACTGACCCTTCAATTCAAACTTTGACTTATCATCAAACTTTGGTCTAGCAACTCCTGAAGTGTAATCAGCACGGGTTTTGTTCATGTATTCCTCCATAGTTGTGTTTTCGCCCATTGTTTCTGTTTCTTCTTCCTCTTTCTCTTCAGAAAAATAATCAAGCTCGAATGAACTTGAAGTATCAAAGCTTTTTGTGTTGAAAAGCCTTTTAAGCGAATGAAAGACTCGTTCAGGATCTTCGAAAGGTTGAATCAAGTTCTTCGTAGAACTCCTGGTCATGCACTTCCTGAAATCAACACAAAAATATCAGTAGGGTATGCTCAAGAAAGTAATATATCAGAAAATTAACAACGAAAACGGAATACGAAAAATTAAAGTTACTGATATCTGCAGACGATGCGCCGTATCCAAAAAGTTGGATACGCCGTATCTTATAATCGTTAAAATTTAATCAGACTTTATTCAGAAAATAGATACGCCGCTTAGAAATTTGAATGCGCCGTATCTGTTTTAATTATCAAAAATTGATATTTATTAAAATTAAATGCGTCGTATTAACAAAAGTTAATGAGCCGTATTTTCGTTACGTTTCAAAATATAAGATTTTTGATTCAGAAGATGCGCCGTATCGATAAAAATCGATACGCCGTATCTGTTTAATAATTCGAAAACTGTTTTTAATTAAAATAATAGATACGCCGTATCTGCTAAAGCAGATGCGTCGTATGGCGTTAACGTTTAGAAATTTTTTTTTTTTATCAAAAACAGATACGCCGTATCTTGGGGAAAAGATGCGTCGTATCGAATTAATTAAACGCGTTGTGTTTTATAAAAATTAAACGCAATACGCCGTATCTGAGAAATCAGATGCGCCGTATCGTTTGATTTAGCTCAGCACAACGATAGCAGTATGCAAAAAATACGAAAAATTAAAAACAAATAAAAACACAAACGAAAATAAACAAAAATTAAACACACAAAAATAAGAAAATATGCAAAATAATACAATGAATGCAATTTAATCTAATACACAACACAGAATTAGCGGTTAGATAAAAAAAATTAAAAACCTAATTAAAATACTAATCAAATTAACAGATAATAACAATTCACTCCCCGGCAGCGGCGCCAAAAACTTGATGCGTGCGATGTGTCGTTGCGGTTTAGCAGTATTAATGCCTACTCAAGTTTTAAATTTATATTTAGCCGACTTATCAATAACACACACACTTAACGAGCAGTGTACCCGAATTAAGATAATCGAAACACTTGGAGTACTTAACGAGCAGTGTACCATCCAAAATAATACATCATAGGGGCGTTGCATTCCCCTTACACTTGAACTTTTACATAACTTTACAAATAACTATTCTAATGACTCGAATTAAGATAATCGAAACACTTGGAGTACTTTTAAAATATTTAGCAGATATGGGGGTAATAATGTTGTTCATCCCCATAACTCCATTACACTAGTACTTTACCCATGAGTCCCAATCGTCCCAAAACAATATGTACAAGGATATGACTCGACTTAGCAACCATTAATCAATTAGATAATTAACTAAGGGTTTAAACAAATGTTGTCACAATAATGCACTAAAAATGAGTGCATACAAGGTAGGCTAAGGCGATTTGGGTGTACATTTAAGTGGGGTGTAAACAAATTCTTACTTTAAGTAAAATGCTTAAAGTTAGAAACGAAAAGATAGGCTCTGAGGGGTGTACTAGGGGTATCGTGTACTAAAAATGAGTACAACGCAAAGGGTGTGGGAGAATTACTTGACCAATGTAGCCAACGTAATTATAACAAAAACACAGGTGTAAAACAATGGGTTAATCCTAATGCCTCTTATCATGTAGTAAATCTAACTACACGAATGTAGTCTCACTTGTGGCCTCGGAATGGTCCTAACGCAAGTTCTAGAATCTAAGTGCTACCGGTACACACATCATAGCATAAATGCTTTTCCTACCAATTCTAGGGGCGAACCTCACATATTTGGGGGTGGAAATTTTTTTTAGTGGTACGGTTTTTGTGCTAGTTATATAACTCCTATCCATGAGACGCTCATTAAGATCAAAGTTTCACTCCTATATGTTGTAAAATTTTTTAAATTTGGCACTAAAATTGCCCTAACAGGTATTTATCTCAGTTTTATTACACATCTACCATTAAACAAACAAAAATCAAGCGTACTTGTATTCTCTGAAGTATCGTACTTTACCCCCCCTTACACTTAAGATGAACATTGTCCCCAATGTTCAAATAACAAGATGTAAAAGTAAATAAGGTAAAAGAATGAAATCAAATACTCCCCTGATTCGCTCGGTGGATAATGTGGTAACATGGTTAGATCTTCTTCCAAGAGAATGTAGAAGCTCCAAGACTAATGCATCGCCAAAAGCTTGATTCCAAATACATCTCCTTGTCCAAAATAACCTGTTAAACCTGAGAAAACAAACACGAAAACCTGCATAATATCGGCGGGATAAATTCTATATAAGGATATAATGCTTGTGGAATGACAATTTTGCAGATTCCTGGAGTTTATAAGTTAGAGATTTAATAAAAACTTTTTATGAAAACAAAACTTTCAAAAATTTCAGAAAATTAAAACCTGACGCCGTCAGGTTGTAAAGCCTGACGCCGTCAGAAATGATCTGACAGAATTCTCATGTTAAGTTTCCGGAAAATTTCTGGAAAAACCTATACCTTACTTCCTGGAAATCCTGCAAAATATCATTATGACTCGATACAAGCATTTGACTCAAACAATTACTAATATGTATGTTAATTTAATATTGTTATGATTCATGTTCATTTGTTCTAATAAACCGATTTGGATTTCCCTTACACTCGTCTTTTGCAAAATACCTTTATATGTAGTTAAGACGAAGTTAAAAACAAAATAAAGCATTTTCACAAATTACTTTTGAACATGAATCAATAAGAATAAAAATTAAACACACATACGGAAACAAATAAAATCAAACAAACAAATAAATAAACACACAAAGCAAATAAAGCTTGGGTTGCCTCCCAAGAAGCGCTTTTCTTTATTAACGAGTCTTGTAGCTAGACTCAAAGTCCTCGTACATTACGTGACTCCATCATTGGTCACGGTTCCTATGCCATTCTCATTTCCGGTTTATATTCTGGTCCTAATTTCAAACAATCCTTGTAGAAACCGGATATCCTTTCCATAACATAGTCTACTCCTTTATTTCTATCCTCATCATTCCTATAGTAGACCGCTTGCTTAAGCTCCTTCTCAACATTTGACAAGTGTTGGAATTGTTCTATCTTATATGGCATTTGGTAGTTTACCTCATCGGTCTCATCCTTAAATCTAACTATCCCTAAGGAAGGTTCATAAGTCATTCTAGAGACCTCAACAAATGGTTTTCCAAAAACTACTTGAGTTAAGGATGCATCGACTATTGGGCGGATATCTTCTACAATTACAAAGTCGGTGACATAGGTGAAGTTTCCTACATAAACCGGTAATCCCTTAACTTTTCCCGTGAAGTTACTCATCCAACCCTTATCAGGGAACATCCTATACCCAAGTTGATTTTTCATTATCAAGTTGTAGTGGGCTCTAGTCATGATGTTTATGGGCGATTTAAGGTCGATGTAAGCTTTCCACACATGCAAATGTCCGATGTTGCATGGTATGTTGAGATTAGAAGGATCGCCTATTTTTATAATTGGTCTACCTAGGAAGTATGGTGTCTCGGGGTCATCGAATAAGTCTGTATGATATGCGCGCTCTTCCTTAGTGGGTAGCCTATTGAAGTAGTCCTCATCATCATCTACTTCTTCAATCTCACTTTTCCTAACTTCTTTATCAACCTCGACTTTCTTAACCTCATCCTTAGGTTCACTATTATCCTCATTTCTATCAATTGGTTTGATAGTGACAATGTTGACGAAGTGGACGTGTTTGGATGAAGAAGGGTCTTTTACTTGGTGTCCGCTATTTGTGTTCCTAGCGTCCTTATGTGGAGGTGATAGCACTTGGTTATTGAGGGCTTTCAATAAGTTGTCAATTTTATTGGTCATCTTCGTTTGTTGTTGATTGAATTCGGATTCAAACTTGGCCAAACGAGCTTCTTGAGATGCCATAAATTGGGACATCAATCCTTCAAAGTTATTGGTACTACCATAATTGTTGGAAGGATTGTTATTGAAAGTACGGTTCGAGTTGGAACCGCTTGATTGGAAACGATTAGGTGGGTTGGAAGAATTGGTTTGTTGTGCGTTTTGGTTTTGTTTCCACCTAAGGTTTGGGTGATTTTTCCATGAGGGGTTGTATGAATCACCGTAGGGGTTTGGCTCGGGTTTGAAAGTGTACCACTTGTCTCCCGCTCTGTCGGTACGCGAGGATGCGTAGTCCGTAAAAGCTTGTTCGGGGAGTTCCACGCAATCACGAGTGTCGTGGGGACCACTACATAATTCACATGAAGAAGTGATTTTGTTCACTTGGCTTAAAGGTTTAGGAGCCTCATAGGATTTCATAAGAAACTTGACTTGGTCTTCAAGTTCTATGATCCTACGGTCGGAAGTGCTTGAATTGTTCGAAGGCAAAGATATTGCCTTGACCGTTTTATTCAAATCACGGGGATCACTCCAAATTTCGTTGTCATAAAGAGCAAGATCTTCTAGGAGAGCCCATGATTGTTCCGCACTTAGATCACGTAGCTTACCACCGGCCGATTGGTCAATGATTTGCCTCGTGGAGAGATTGATATGGTCATAGAAGATTTGGACTTGGAGCCAAAGTTCTATGCCATGGTGAGGGACTTTTTGGAGTAAGTCCTTGAATCGAGTCCATGCCTCGTAGAGGGTTTCGCCTTGACGTTGTTGGAACATCAGGATATCATTCCTTAGCTTGGTAGTTCTTTCGGGTGGGAAAAACTGAGCGAGGAAACGAGTGGTGAGATCATCCCAAGAGGTGATGGATCCTGCGGGTAGACGCTCTAGCCATTGACTAGCTTGGTCCCGCAGAGAGAATTGAAAGAGACGCAGTCGGATCGTCTCTCGAGTGGCAACATCAAGGTCTATGGAATCAACGATTTTGAGAAAGTCCTTGAGATGTTGATTAGGATCTTCGGAACGAAGTCCATGGAATGCGCATCCGCTTTGTACCAACCGGATGGTGTCGGATCGCAAGGGAGTGACATTGGCTCCTTGAGTGAGCTCAATGGTGTTTTGATAGCCATGGTGGCTAGGACGGGAGTAGTCTCCTAAGGTACGGGCTCTAGGAGGTGGGTGTTGTTGTGGTGGTGGGTTGTTGGGATCAAGGATATTACCACCTTCCATGATGTCGGATGGTAATTGTAAAACCCCAAAATTACCACAATCTGAAATGACCAAAATACCCTTTAATTTTGAAATTTTATGAACTTATAAAATACACTATAAATTAAAGTTTGAGTTATATAACGTGGTATGACTCGAGACCATACGATATGAACTTATAACCTAAAGTAAAATATGAAATGATACAAGAACTCCGTAAATAAAATATGACATGTTTAGAAGTTCCTTATAGGCCAAAAATAATTAAAATTTGTACACAAAATTATTATGAGAAATGAGTATGTATTTGGCAAGTTTGGGAAGTAATACGGTAATGGAAGACTTATAATAACACGAGTGCTACTCATTTATTTATTAATGTGCACAACTACACGTTTTCGGTAACGGTCCCAATTCTTTTATTTTGTACCCAACATGCACTACACCATTTTAATTTGGCCCAAGCTAAAGAGGAGATCACCATGTATTAGTGTTATTGATAATAAGCCATAAGAAGATATGGTCCATCCCTGTTCAGCCCATAATCAAATTCACGGTTTCTTTTAACTCTCAATATACCGGATATCTACAACATTTGAAAACCCTAAAACATAAACATCGGCTGCCTCTTTTCTTTTCCTCCTGTTCGATCAGCAGCAGCAGCCAAAGGGGAGACTTTATTGTGGCATTTACTTGGTGTTGAGGCGTGGTGGTCATTGGGTATTGTTTCGGTCTTGGCTCGAGGGGTGTTGATTTCGATCAAGGGTTTTGGTGTCGTGTCTGTCATCCGATCTCTCCCTAGTTCCGACCTAAGGTATCTCCTATTTTCGTTCTCGTGTTTTTGCTCGATTTATGAAACACACGTATATGTCAAGGACATGTAAAACTAATCTCCTAATTTCGTTAATCACAAGTAAATGACTAACATATCCTGCGCAATATAAAAACACGCAACTGATACAATATATACATGTCGATATCAGTTTTGTTTGGAGTTTCGAGTCAGTGTTACATAAGTCTTTAATCATTCATATGATACATATTATACGTACTGAAAACTGGAAGAGAAACTTAAGAAATAAAGTGGGCATGCGTTGTTATTTTGTTAAAAAGGTGTGAGTGTGTACTATGAGGATATCAATAGTGGGTCAGTTTAACATGCAAGTGAGGGGCGTAGAACCAATAAACAAGATGTGTGACCAGAATTTAAAATGGGTTAGTGTGAGGAAGTTTGCTGTGATTAATATAGGTATACATGGGTCGAATAACATGGAACTAGGACAAGTGAAAACATGATTTTATGTGACTAAGATTATGTCGAGTGGGTGAGTTTTGAGTGTGTGTCGAAAGACTTAAACTAGGGCTTATGGACGAGTTTTGGGTTTGTCGTGCGGTGGCAAATGAGGGGTCGTATGGGGCTGGGAAAAATAGAGTTTTGGTAAGATTTTTGTGAGGGTCTGGTGTGTTAGATGTTGTGTTAAGGTGTGTGTCGAGTGGCTATCTAAAATCTAATTTATGCATGCTTTGTTGTATCGGTTTTGTGTTGTCATGTTGGGGTCGGTAATGACCTGTTTGTATCGTATCTCGCGAGACTGTTTCGAGGGAGTGTTAGCAGTCCATACCGACCATTTATACTACTTAACCAACTCTAAAAATCTGTCATAAACGTTAGTGAATGAGATGTGTGTAAACCAGAAAACTCTAGGATTTTTGACGTATGAGTCGCATGATTTCATGTGCGAAAAACCTTTTTCTTTTGGGCTCGTTGAACCTGTTGATTGTGTGACTGTGTTGATTGGAATAAAGGTGGCAAGAACTAAATAACATTCTTAGAAAATGATGTTTACGTGAAACATTTTTTTGGAAAAAGGGAAGTGCATGTAAATTCCCACGTGGTGCGTGTGTATCAAGAGATGACGACAAAACTATGAATGCATGTGTGTGTTTGAAGAGTGTGTAAGTGTGTTGAAACAGATTTAATACAAAGGTGAATAATATGATTCTAAATTGGCTAAATGCTAGATGGGTCATGTATGGAAACTAATACAATTCAAACCCTAAGCTTCGGAAATTGTCACAATAAACCCAAATCGTGAAATATGTCATAAATAAATCTTAAACCTTGTTATTAACACGTTGAATTCTAAATTATGATAAGTTGTCATATTTAATCCTAAAGTCTCAAAGTTACTAATTCTGGAAACTTATTAAATATGGAAAGTTACTAAAAATGGATAGCCGATTAAAATAAGTAATCTGATTTAAAATAAGTTATTAATCAGACGATCATAAATTCGTGTAGATTCGCTGAAGGTGGAGTTGTTTCCGATCTTTATAGATATGTTTGCACTTGCGGTATAAGGTACAGATATTCTGCTCTTTGTATGAGGAGCCTTCGGTCTCTATTTTGATTCGTGTTAGGGTTTCACTATGCCATTGCTATGATCCCTTTGATTGTGAACCTTGATATGATCCTTTTGAACCTTTGCCATGATCCTTTTGACATGAACCCTTTAATATGAACCTTGACATTTGAACTGTGATTATGACCATGTGAACCTTTGCTTTGATATGAACCTGTGATCTTTGACCCCAGTTTGATACTACGAGCCAAATGTGTTTCCTAGCCATGAAGGTAACATGGCCGTGTCTGTGATGCACCACTGACATGACTCTTGTGTGGTCAGAGTGATTAACCACACCGTCCCCATTGTGATTTGTGAAATGCATGCGATTATTATTATTATTATGGCCAATGTGATATGTGGGGGGCGTATGGATGCATCCTAGATTTGTATTGTGATTGTGATATTGTGATATGTGATATGTGGTGACTGATGATGGGTGCAATCCACGTCTTTCACAAAATGTGGGAGCTAGCTACTCCATTTGAAGAATGAGGACACCCCTCATATTATCTGATTATCTGAGAGGTCTCCCCTCTATATGATTTGAAGATTATGGTTACGATGTGATATGTGATGTGATATGTGGGCTCGTGGTGGATTACTGTCCTAAACCTTACTCTTTATTCCCTTTTCCTATACCTCATCCATTATGATATGCCTGTTCATTTCCATTTGCTTTTGTTTCCGTTTATTATATATCTGTTCACTGGGCTTTTTAAGCTCAGCCGCACGTTTCTTTTCGTGTGCGGCAGGTTTTAGTTGGAAGCTGGGTATGAGTGAAGAGACTTTTGGACTTAGAAGACCTTGATAGTTATTCTGAAGTAGAAGTCATTAGAAGGATTGCATTGCAGACTTAGTATTTAGCTATTGTTTCCTTTGTAACCTTGTGTATTCAATATTTCATTTGTAACCTTTGAGAATCTTTGTATTACTTTTGAATGTATACTTTGTTTGATCTGATATGAAGCCATTAATGTAATACTTCTACCCTTGCCGGGTTGGGGTGTTACAGTAATGGTTACGAACAAAGAAACGAAGAAAAAAGATAGACTAAAGAAATCCTAGAAAAATAAAATAAAAAATCTCACTAGAAAGGAATCTAGTGACTAGACCTAATAAAATAAAAATTCAACCTAAACAATAACTATTCCCCGGCAGCGGCGCCAAAAACTTGATGCGTGGTTTTGCGACCTTACAACAGGTTTTACCTCTCGAGGGATCTCAAGAGGCTTGCAATCCCCACCAGGCAGTGTACCTGACCGATGTAGTATAGTGAAGTGGCAAGTACCGGGGGATTGATCGTTCTCTAGGGGAATAGTGTCGTTAGGATTGAAAAACTATTCTAATAGGTCTAAGGGTGAGGGAAGATTCTTTTTGTATTTTTATATTTTTATGAAAGCAAGTAAAATCTCGGGTTTGAAGGAGTGGGCGGAATTAGTTGCTAGTCAACTAACCCAAATAACTAAAAATGCAAATAAAATAAAATAACTGAAAATGAAAAGGTTGTGAAACTTATATGGAGAGAAATGTGTTTACTTAGATTTCCTTACTCCCTAACTATCTTTTACCGGTTGATTAGTGTGTATTAATTGCGTGGATGACGGGTGTATTCCTTAATACCAATCGTGGGGTGGCGTACATACTTCCCCAACTCTACAAGCTCCTACTTCACTCCTATGTCGAGCCGGCTAAGAAGCTCCTAACATGGGATCACTAGAATTCGCTCATGCATTAAATACAACCATAAAAACCTTAGTACGCATTGGTTCATGTTTCTTAAGACGTTCAAGCAAGTTACCGTATAGGAAGTTAGCCAGTTTTCTTAAGCCTAACATCGATAAACAATCATCCAATACAATTAATAACACACTAACAACTAATAATCAATAGTTAGGTTTCATTAGATCTAAGCAAACACAAGATAAATCTAGCCTAGCATGTTAATTAAAAGACAAGAACAAGATATAATCAAACAACACATAGACATATTGATTGATTAAATGATTACTTATCTTCAATTAAACATGGGAGATCCAAGGGTATGAAAACCCTTAAAAATGGCAGAAATTCGTCTTAGGGTTTCTCCTCACAAAGTTGCACACTAATGACAAAAAATTGCAAAACTATATATAGAGTTTAGTGGCTGACGGCGTCACGTTGTAGATCTTGACGCCGTCACCTCGCCGTGTCTAGGGTTCCCGGATGGTCTTCCTGACGCCGTCCCTCTTTAGTCCTCCAAAATCCTCTCTGGCTTATCAAGGCTTGACGCCGTCAGAAATGGGCTTGACGCCGTCTCTCTCTTAACTTAAACCGTGATGGCCTTGATCACCTTAAAGGGTGACGCCGTCAGACTTTCCATTGTAAAACTCTCTGGCTTATCATGTGTATTTTTCATATCCACCTCTTTTGCCAAGCCATGACGCCGTCAGGAGCAATCCTTGACGCCGTCAAAGGTACTTTTCCAGCCGATTTTGAGACGTTGTCGTTTTCTTCACTTTTATGCTCCAAAAATGTCCAAAATGCTTCCTTTTCCAGATTTCTTCTCCAAAGTACCTAAAATGACAAAAGGAACGATTTAGGGAAATATTTGATCAAATAAATACGATTTAGGGCTTAAATGACCCCCTAAAAGCGGTACACTTTTTGCTTCATCAAGCTGTTGCCGCAAGACTTGAAGCTGGTAAATTTAGCAAGTGGAAAAAGCGAATGCTTTGCTACTTGACTGGTATGGAACCATACTACATCACTAGTGTCAAAGAAGGTCCCTATGTCCCAAAAACTGCTGAAGGACTTAACAAGCCTGAAGCTCAATGGACCATTGATGAGAGGAGGGTGGTCAATCAAGACCAACGCCTGAAGAGCATCATTATATCTTGTCTTCCTGACGATATAATGGAATCAATCATCAACTGTTCAATAGCCAAGCAAACTTGGGATGACTTGATCAATAGCTTTGAGGGTCCCTCAGATACAAAAGAAAACAGGATAATGGACCTGAAACTTGAGTACAGTACTTTCAGGGCAAAGGACTCTGAAAGTCTCTCTCAGACATATACCAGATACAAGACTTTGATAAACGAACTATCAAATGATGGTGTAGTTTTGTCTAAGCATGAGACAAATGTTGGCTTTGTCAACAGTCTCCCTGAGAAGTAGCTAAACTTCTCACAAGGCCTCAGGAATGCTAATCACATTCAGACCCTTGAGCTCCCTGAGATCTATGGGAAGTGATGCGTGGTTTTGCAACCTTACAACAGGTTTTACCTCTCGAGGGATCTCAAGAGGCTTACAACCCCACCAGGCAGTGTACCTGACCGATGTAGTATAGTGTAGTGGTAAGTACGGGGATTGATCATTCTCCACAGGGAATAGTGTTCGTTAGGTATGAAAAATTACTCTAATAGGTCTAAGGGTGAGAGAAGATTCTTTTTTATGTTTTTATAATTTTATGAAAGCAAGTAAAATCTCGGGTTTGAAAGAGTGGGCGGAATTAGTTGCTAGTCAACTAACCCAAATTACTACGAATGCAAATAAAATAAAATAACAAAAATGAAAAGTTTGGTGGAAACTTATGTGGAGAGAAATGTGTTTACTTAGATTTCCTTACTCCCTAACTATCTTTTACCGGTTGATTAGTGTGTATTAGTTGCGTGGATGACGGGTGTATTCCTTAATACCATTCGTGGGGTGGCGTACGTACTTCCTTAACTCTACAAGCTCCTACTTCACTCCTATGTCGAGCCGGCTAGGAAGCTCCTAACATGGGATCACTAGAATTCGCTTGTGCATTAAATACAACCATAAAAACCTTTAGTACGCATTTGGTTCATGTTTCTTAAGACGTTCAAGCAAGTTACCGAATAGGAAGTTAGCCAGTTTTCTTAAGCCTAACATAGATAAACAATCATCCAATACAACTAATAACACACTAATAACCAATAATCAATAGCTAGGTTTCATTAGATCTAAGCAAACACAAGATAAATCTAGCCTAACATGTTAAACAAAAGACAAGAATAAGATAGAATCAAACAACACATAGACATATTGAATGATTAATTGATAACTTATCTTCAATGTAACATGGAAGATCTCAAGGCAAAAAGCCTTGAAAGAGCTGCCAAATTCGTCCTAGGGTTTTCACACACAAAATTCCTCAATAAGTTCCACACTAATGACAAAAAATTAGAAAACTATATATAGACTTTTAGATCTGACGGCGTCACGTTATGGAGTGTGACGCCGTCACCTCGCCGCTTTTAGGGTTCCCGGATGACCTTCTTGACGCCGTCCCTCTTTTGCTCTCCAAAATCCGTTCTGGCTTATCAAGGCTTGACGCCGTCAGATTATGAACGTGACGCCGTCCCTCTTTAAATTATAACGTGACGACCTTGATCAAATTAAAGGGTGACGCCGTCAGAATTTCCATGCAATTTCTCTGGCTTATCATGAGTAAATTTCACATCCACCACTTTTGCCAAGCCATGACGCCGTCCAGGGTTAATCCTGACGCCGTCAAAGGTAACTTCCAGCATGATTTTGAGACTTTGTCGTTTTCTTCACTTTTATGCTCCAAAAACGTCCAAAATGCCTCCTTTTCCAGATTTCTTCTCAAAAGTACCTAAAATGACAAAAGGAACGATTTAGGGCAATATTTGATCAAATAAATACGATTTAGGGCTTAAATGACCCCTTAAAAGCGGTACACTTTTCGCTTCATCAAATACCCTTACACTTGAGATTTGCTTGTCCTCAAGCAAATGCGCTTTTATTCTAATCAAAATACAAGTTAGGGGTCATTCAATGCTAACATAAAAGTAATTACAACAAATATTCGTTCCACTTTAATCATAATAGGCACGGAGATTATAAACTAGCACCTCACAAGTAGTGTTTAGATACTCACATCTCTCAAGTGTCATCAAAATAAATCTCATAAATGAAAACGGATAATATCTCTCACTACCTGTCATAGCAAATAGATTACCATAGGCTTGGGAAAGGATCGAAAACTTCCTCCACTAGGCGTAAGCACCTAAGATAAACTATCAAAGAGGGCTTTTACATGGGTTATAACGTTAGGTGTAGGGAAAAGGAAAACACGGTTTTGTTGGATAAGGGATATTTTACTGGTGACGAGTTAAAGATCTTGATTAATTACATGTACTATACAATGTTGCTAAGCCAAGACTCGACTCAATCTTAAGCTAAAAATAAAATAACAAAAACATAAGATAAATATAAAATGAAACGGGATGGTAGTCCGTATGTTTTTTCTATTTTTCTTTTTCTCATTTTTTTGTATTTTTCTTGATTTTTTCGATTTTTTTTTTTTTTTTTTTTTTTTTTTTTTTTTTTTTTTCATACACTCTTGCCCTACCATCCAAAATAATACATCATAGGGGCATTGCATTCCCCTTACACTTGAACTTTTACATAACTTTATAAATAACTATTCTAATGACTAGAATTAAAATAATCAAAACACTTGGAGTACTTTTAAAATATTTAGCACATATGGGGGTAATAAATGATGTTCTTCCCCATTACTCCATTACACTAGTACTTTACCCATGAGTCCCAATCGTCCCAAAACAATATGTACAAGGATATGACTCGACTTAGCAACCATGTAATCAACTAGATAATTAACTTGGGTTTAAACAAATGTTGTAACAATAATGCACTAAAAATGAGTGCATACAAGGTAGGCTAAGGCGATTTGGGTGTACATTTTAGTGGGGTGTAACAAATTCTTCCTTTAAGTAAAATGCTTAAAGGTCGAAACGAAAAGATAGGCTCTGAGGGGTGTACTAGGGGTATCGTGTACTAAAAATGAGTACAACGCAAAGGGTGTGGGAGAATTACTTGACCAATGTAGCCAAAGTAATTATAACAAAAAAACACAGGTGTAAAACAATGGGTTAATCCTAATGCCTCTTATCATGTAGTAAATCTAACTACACGAATGTAGTCTCACTTGTGGCCTCGGAATGGTCCTAACGCAAGTTCTAGAATCTAAGTGCTACCGGTACACACATCATAGCATAAATGCTTTTCCTACCAATTCTAGGGGCGAACCTCACATATTTGGGGGTGGAAAATTTTTTTAGTGGTACGGTTTTTTGTGCTAGTCATATAACTCCTATCCGTGAGACGCTCATTAAGATCAAAGTTTCACTCCTAAATGTTGTAAAAAATTTTAAATTTGGCACTAAAATTACCCTAACAGGTATTTATTTCAGTTTTATTACACATCTACTATTAAACAAACAAAAATCAAGCGTAAGAGCATTCTCTAAAATCGTACTTTTACCCCCCCTTACACTTAGGATGAACATTGTCCCCAATGTTCAAATAACAAGATGTAAAAGCATAAAGTAAAAGAATGAAATCAAATACTCCCCTGATTCGCTCGGTGGATAATGAAGTTACACGGTTAGATCTTCTTCCAAAGTAATGTTGAAGCTCCATGACTAATGCATCGCCATAAGCTTGATTCAAAAAAAAACATTTCCTTGTCCAAAATAACCTGTTAAACCTGAGAAAACAAACACGAAAACCTGCATAACATCGGCGGGATAAAGTCTATATATAAGGATATAATGCTTGTGGAATGATAATTTTGCAGATTCCTGGAGATTATAAGTTAGAGATTTAATAAAAACTTTTTATGAAAACAAAACTTTCAAAAATTTTCAGAAAATTAAACCTGACGCCGTCAGAAATGATCTGACAGAATTCTCATGTTAAGTTTCCGGAAAATTTTTGGAAAAACCTATACCTTACTTCCTGGAAATCCTGCAAAACATCATTATGACTCGATACAAGCATTTGACTCAAACAAATACTAATATGTATGTTAATTTATTATTATTACGATTCATGTTCATTTGTGTTCTAATAAACCGATTTAGATTTCCCTTACACTTATCTTTTGCAAAATACCTTTATATGTAGTTAAGACGAAGTTAAAAACAAAATAAAGCATTTTCACAAATTACTTTTGAACATGAATCAATAAGAATAAAAATTAAACACACATACGGAAACAAATAAAATCAAACAAACAAATAAATAAACACACAAAGCAAATAAAACTTGGGTTGCCTCCCAAGAAGCGCTTTTCTTTATTAACGAGTCTTGTAGCTAGACTCAAAGTCTTTCTACCCTATGTAAGTGAGCTCGTCATCGAGGACGTCTTTAGGGTTAAGCTTGGATTGAAGTTTCCTATTGGTCCGCTTAGTACGATATATCTTTTCAAACTTCTCTCCATCCGGGTCATACAATGTCATCTTAATATGCCATGACCCATCTCCATCTTTGGGTGGTTTGTCCCAATTCCACTTATGATCATCTTCCTCACACGTCCACTTATTCATTCCTAGGTTAATTGGCAAAACTCCTAGGAAATCAATCATCTTCCTAAAAACTAGAGAGTCTTCAAATGGATCCAATTCGGTGTCCCTAGCCAAGAGTTGCTCTACCGTATGTGTTCGGTTAACAAAGTCCTCTTCTAGGTAAAATGGGCGTTGGGGTCCTATGAAGTCTCTATCGATCCAAGGTCCATATCTAGATGGTCTCCTATTTGATTCTAACCAATGTGGTGTTGGTTCCTCACTAGTATCATAGGCATGTTTCTTTACATCATAGACTGACCAAGTATCTCCTTCTCCTACTGCTATCTTAGATTCCTTACAATCAATCATAGCACTAGCGGTCGCTAAAAATCCTCTACCTATCAACAAGGGGCATGTAGGGTCGCTAACCATATCAAGGATGTGGAAATCGGCTAAAATGGTTAGTTTTCCAATGTGTACTAACACGTCCTTAACTACTCCAACCGGGTAAGCAACACTTCCATCCGCTAAGCCTATTATCACCTCGGTTTCTTCAAGTTTTCCAAGTTTTAGAGAGGTGTAGAGAGGTAACGGAAGTAGGTTAAGGCTTGATCCAAGATCGGCTAATGTGTCATAAGCCTCCGAATTACCGATCTTGCAAGGTAGAACAAATAAGCCCGGATCATCTAACTTCTTAGGTAGCTTGTTTTGAACAAAGGCGGTCCCTTTTTCGCCTAACTTGAGCTTCTTCTCATCCAACTCATCAACAACCGGACTTTCAAGGTGGAGCTCCTTGAATTCTTCGTCAAGGTTTTGAGTGGGAGGTGTTTCAACTATGACTTGGGTTTGTTTGAAACACGTGCTCATGGAATTGACCGAATAATATTGTGGACAAGAACTAGGAGACGAAACCGATGAAATGGCGTTGACGTTTAGTTTCGGGTTCTTGACCGTGTTGCTAGGGAGTGCTCCCATTTCTCGGTCATTGAGGGCTTTCAACAAGGTGTCAATCTTATCGGTCATCTCGCTTTGTTTTTGTTTGAAATCGGCTTCAAACTTGGCTAAACGAGCTTCTTGAGATGCCATAAATTGAGACATCAATCCTTCAAAGTTATCGGTACTACCATTGCCGGAAGGATTGTTGTTGAAAGTACGGTTCGAGTTGGAACCGCTTGATTGGAAACGATTAGGTGGGTTGGAAGAATTGGTTTGTTGTGTGTTTTGGTTTTGTTTCCACCTAAGGTTCGGGTGATTTTTCCATGAGGGGTTGTATGAATCACCGTAATGGTTTGGCTCGGGTTTGAAAGTGTACCACTTGTCTCCCGCTCCGTCGGTACGCGAGGATGCGTAGTCCACAAAAGCTTGTTCGGGGAGTTCCATGCAATCACGAGTATCGTGGGGACCACTACATAATTCACATGAAGAAGTGATTTTGTTCACTTGGCTTGAAGGTTTAGGAGCCTCGTAGGATTTCATGAGAAACTTGACTTGGTCTTCAAGTTCTATGATCCTACGGTCGGAAGTGCTTGAATTGTTCGAAGGCAAAGATATTGCCTTGACCGTTTTATTCGAATCACGGGGATCACTCCAACTTTCGTTGTCATAAAGAGCAAGATCCTCTAGGAGAGCCCATGATTGTTCCGCACTTAGATCACGTAGCTTACCACCGGCCGATTGGTCAATGGTTTGCCTTGTGTAGAGATTGATATGGTCATAGAAGATTTGGATTTGGAGCCAAAGTTCTATGCCATGGTGAGGGACTTTTTGGAGTAAGTCCTTGAATCGAGTCCATGCCTCGTAGAGGGTTTCGCCTTGACGTTGTTGGAACATCAAGATATCATTCCTTAGCTTGGTAGTTCTTCCCGGTGGGAAAAAACTGAGCAAGGAAACGAGTGGTGAGATCATCCCAAGAGGTGATGGAACCTGCGGGTTGACGTTCTAGCCACTGACTAGCTTGGTCCCGCAAAGAGAATTGAAAGAGACGCAGTCGGGTCGTCTCTCGAGTGGCAACATCAAGGTCTATAGAATCAACAATTTTGAGAAAGTCCTTGAGATGTTGGTTAGGATCTTCAGAACGAAGTCCATGGAATGCGCATCCGCTTTGCACCAACCGGATGGTGTCGGATCGCAAGGGTGTGACATTGGCTCCTTGAGTGAGCTCAATGGTGTTTCGATAGCCATGGTGGCTAGGACGGGAATACTCTCCTAAAGTACGGGCTCTAGGAGGTGGTGGTTGTTGTGGTGGGTTGTTGGGATCGAGGATATTACCACCTTCCATGATGTCGGATGGTAATGGTTACGAACAAAGACACGAAGAAAATAGATAGACTAAAGAAAACCTAGAAAAATAAAATAAAAATCTCACTAGAAAGGAATCTAGTGAGTAGACCGATAAAATAAAAATTCACCCTAAACAATAACTATTCCCCGGCAGCGGCGCCAAAAACTTGATGCGTGGTTTTGCAACCTTACAACAGGTTTTACCTCTCGAGGGATCTCAAGAGGCTTACAACCCCACCAGGCAGTGTACCTGACCGATGTAGTATAGTGTAGTGGTAAGTACGGGGGATTGATCGTTCTCCACAGGGAATAGTGTTCGTTAGGTATGAAAAATTACTCTAATAGGTCTAAGGGTGAGAGAAGATTCTTTTTTATGTTTTTATAATTTTATGAAAGCAAGTAAAATCTCGGGTTTGAAAGAGTGGGCGGAATTAGTTGCTAGTCAACTAACCCAAATTACTACGAATGCAAATAAAATAAAATAACAAAAATGAAAAGTTTGGTGGAAACTTATGTGGAGAGAAATGTGTTTACTTAGATTTCCTTACTCCCTAACTATCTTTTACCGATTGATTAGTGTGTATTAGTTGCGTGGATGACGGGTGTATTCCTTAATACCATTCGTGGGGTGGCGTACGTACTTCCCCAACTCTACAAGCTCCTACTTCACTCCTATGTCGAGCCGGCTAGGAAGCTCCTAACATGGGATCACTAGAATTCGCTTGTGCATTAAATACAACCATAAAAATCTTTAGTACGCATTGGTTCATGTTTCTTAAGACGTTCAAGCAAGTTACCGAATAGGAAGTTAGCCAGTTTTCTTAAGCCTAACATAGATAAACAATCATCCAATACAACTAATAACACACTAATAACCAATAATCAATAGCTAGGTTTCATTAGATCTAAGCAAACACAAGATAAATCTAGCCTAACATGTTAAACAAAAGACAAGAATAAGATAGAATCAAACAACACATAGACATATTGAATGATTAATTGATAACTTATCTTCAATGTAACATGGAAGATCTCAAGGCAAAAAGCCTTGAAAGAGCTGCCAAATTCGTCCTAGGGTTTTCACACACAAAATTCCTCAATAAGTTCCACACTAATGACAAAAAATTAGAAAACTATATATAGACTTTTAGATCTGACGGCGTCACGTTATGGAGTGTGACGCCGTCACCTCGCCGCTTTTAGCGTTCCCGGATGACCTTCTTGACGCCGTCCCTCTTTAGCTCTCCAAAATCCGTTCTGGCTTATCAAGGCATGACGCCGTCAGATTATGAACGTGACGCCGTCCCTCTTTAAATTATAACGTGACGACCTTGATCAAATTAAAGGGTGACACCGTCAGAATTTCCATGCAATTTCTCTGGCTTATCATGAGTAAATTTCACATCCACCACTTTTGCCAAGCCATGACGCCGTCCAGGGTTAATCCTGACGCCGTCAAAGGTAACTTCCAGCATGATTTTGAGACTTTGTCGTTTTCTTCACTTTTATGCTCCAAAAACGTCCAAAATGCCTCCTTTTCCAGATTTCTTCTCAAAAGTACCTAAAATGACAAAAGGAACGATTTAGGGCAATATTTGATCAAATAAATACGATTTAGGGCTTAAATGACCCCTTAAAAGTAGTACACTTTTCGCTTCATCAGGAAGTTTGTCTATGAAGACAACTTAATCTCAAGCAGATACCCAGACTCAAAAGCTCTTGAGACCAAAAAGGCCTTGACCTCCACACCCATATCAATTACCTTTTATTCTAATGGTGTTGTGCAGGATTTTCAAGGGGATTCTGAAGATGAGATTGATGAAAGAACTGGTGATGAGTACCTAAATGATTTAAACTTGGAATTCCAAGAAAGGGCACTCCTTGCTAATTCAAAATGTTTCATCAAAAGAAATTAGTCCAACTTTTCAAAAGCCAAAGCAAATGAAACCACTGAATGTTTTGATTGTGGTAAAAAGGGTCATTTTGCTAGAGACTGTTATTCTAAAACCATCTCAGAACCCTCTTATAAATTTTCAGGAAATAGTTCCTCAGGAACTAGCAAGTTTCAACCTAGAATGCTTCAGTTGACCCAAAACTTTCAAAACAATAATGTTCATGTTAGACCCGTATCCCGGTTACGAGTAGGCCCCACCCTAGATGAAATATGTTAAGGTTAGATGTAATTGGTTGGTCAACGAAGTTACGTGGAAAGTCAAACCCGATGGTCAAATTAATAGTCAAAGTATGACTAATGTAGTAATATGGAATGTGATGTATAAACTAGAAGGACCTAAGTTGCCAAGTGTTAATTATGTGGTATAAGTTAGTTGCGGTTAAAATAGGAAGAAAGAGACTTGAGGGACCAATCTTGCCAATGGGCCAAAGTTTCTACCTAACTAGTTATATCTAGCTTATTCTAGATTTCTCCATCATTATGGAGATAAGATGAGGCCGGATTTAGAGGAGAGAAAAAGGAGGGAAATAGTACTTGTTGGATAGCTTAGAAAGGAAGAAGATATAGACTTTGTGGTTATGATCATCTCTAGCAAAGACCCCCACAAGTAAGTAAACTTAATCTAGTGTTTTTAATGATTATGAGAGGGATTCATAAGGGTCATGGTGGGTTTGGTAAACCCTTGTTAGAAAATGTTAGTTTGATGAGAAAGTAAGTATTTGGTATGTAATTTTAGTAGGAATAATGATGATAATGGTGATGGTGATGAAGTGATGTTGGTGGCTAGTGAAGATGAAGATGATGATGGTTAGAAGATGTTGATGGTGGGATTCATGTTATTAGCTTAGCTTGGATTCAAGGTAAGTAAATCGGTTATGATTTAATGTTATAATGATTTCTTACATTATGTGTTATATGAATGCTTTGATGAGGTTACTTGAATGTGTTTAAATTAGTGTGGGGTGAAGAAGTAGATGTAAGGCTAGTTTGGCATAACTAGCAAATGGGAATGAGTGTAGAGTTGGATTAGTGTAGGTATGTAGGAAGGGTGTGATGAGTTGAGAGGGCTTGAAATGGCTAAGGTATGAGTTATGTTTAATGTTGTGATGAAATAGTTGGATTATGATGCTTAATGTGTGAATAAGTTACGATGTTATGTTATAATCGTTTTACTTACTAAGCGTAAGCTTATTCTTTTAGTTGTCAATGTTTTTGTAGGCTTAAGTGCGGCGAAATGGAAGGCTTGGAGTGTAGCATAAAGGTTTGGAATGGATTGGAAGATAACAAGCAATAGGAGCTAGGTAGAATACCGAGCTCGAGTCAATGTTGTACCCCCGAGAGTCTCTTTTATGAGTCCTATAATGTGCGTCAAAGTCGTGTAATGGTTTGGTGGTCTAACGATGTGTCGAGAGTGTTTTAAGTGTTTATAGTAAAAGTTAAAGGGGTGTTTGGTTTATGTGTGAACATACCCATTTTGGATTGTAAACGGGTCAAGCGTCATTGGATCATGTTTGTTATGTAAATATAATGAAGTTGGTCAAGTTTGGTGTAAAACGGAAGTGGTATAAGTGGTTTTGTCATGAAATGGGTCAAAATGGGTTTTAGTGGTGAAATTGCAGTTTTGTTCTTGATGGCCTTCTTGACGCCGTCACCCTTTAAACTCCAGAAATTCTCTGGCCTATCAAGGCTCTGAGTTTTGTTCTTGATGGCCTTCTTGACGCCGTCACCCTTTAAACTCCAGAAATTCGTCTGGCCTATCAAGGCTTGACGCTGTCAGGCTTGGGCCTGACGCTGTCAGAGCCGACTGTGCAGATTTTTGGCAGTTTTCGAAAAATCATATCTATTAATCCGTAAGTCGAAATGGGTCGTGCCACCTATCGTTTTGAAGGTAATTGAGTCTACTTTCATCTAAAAATAGTTTCAAGGTCTGAAAGTTTATAGATTTTTGTCAGTGGTCAAAAGAGTAAGCAGGTGTCCGTAAAAGTGAGTCGTTTCCGTGTAAAAAGTTTTAAATTTTGGTCTAAGCGGGCACGGGGTGTTACAACTTGGTATCAAAGCCAGGTTTAAGTGAATTAGGTTTCCACTATAGGTTGCCTAGTCTTAAATCACTCGTAGAATCCTTTAACGTAAGTGTTAGTAATGCGGAAAGTAATAGTTAAGTATAAGATGGATTATGTGTTATGATAGATGAGCTTAAGGATGATAAGTGATGAATGTGTGTTATGTGTTATTGTGAATGTGATAGAAGTCCGTGGAGGACTTGGAGTGTTTGAATAGTTAGTTAGCCTTGCACCTCGTTTGATGTCGGTGTTTATTTTGTGATTATGTGAAGGTATGATAGAGAAATAGTAATGGGATGCGAGTAGAAATGCTAAGTGGTATTGGAGATGGGTAGTGATTAGATTAAAATTATATGATGCCTTAGTTATAAGGTAGGCTATTGCTTGCAGCTAATTAAAGTGTTAAATATTAAGCATTATCGTTTATGCGATGTTAAGCCTACGGTAGTTGGTTATATGTCTAAGTAGAAAGAGATTGTGTTTGATAGCATGAATGCATAGAAGTGTATGAAGTATGATAGATGCATTGGAATGCCTATTATGTGAATCTTGAGCGCTATGTGCGAATAATGATTTTTGAGCTAATGTGGTTGATAATAGGAGTTGTGTGAAGCATGGATTAGATATAATATAAGGTATAATTTCCATATACATGTGTTGACCTAGTTGTGACCGAAAAAGTTAAAAGAACAAATTGACTTATGAAATAAGATAAGTATGAGAAGTGTTTGATGAAGTATAGATGCTTTGAAAGCTTGGGATAAAGTAAGAAATGAACAATAAAGTATGCTTGTAGTTGATGATTAGAAGGACACGAATGATATAATAACGATTAGATGCTTGAAGACACAAATTCTTATAAGAAAAACTAAAATGAGAAAGTTAAAGTGCGAAGTTAAGACGTGAGGAGATCATGTTGCATATAAATCATAAAAAGTAAAATGTGTTATTAATAAATGGTTAAGCGATGAGTGGAAGTGATAAATGAAATATAGATTGCGCTCGAAGTCATAGGTGATATGAAGTGCGCTAGAAAGAATTGTAAAACATGAATATAATCATGTCAATATATCTGTATTGAAATGTGTATGATGAGACTTATGTGAGTGCGATAGAATAAACCTATGTAAGGTTTATTTGCGTAAAAGTTGAATAGACTAAAATGAAGTAATGATAAAGGTTGAGAATATGGTCAACACGGGGTTGACGGGCAATAGTAAAAGTGCGTTGTAAGAACACATAGAATGTGTAAACTATAATGGACAAATATTATATAGAACTTGCCTAAAATAAAGATGACACGTAGTGAGTTGTTGACAAACATAAGAATGAGTTTATAGTTGGGTTGTAGATGTGTAAGTAAGTGGATCAACGTAAGGGTAAACAACACAAGATTGTGTATGATAAAAGAATAGCCATAGCAAGACAAGAAGAGAGATGCTAACTGGTATTAGGGATGGAATCAATAAGTAACTTAAAGTGTTAACACATAAATAATGAATTGTGATGACGAGAAGTGTACTCAATCATAATGTGTATTGATAAGATGAAATTGACACGCAAATTGTTAGGGGTTGTTGACATAAGAAAAACAAATAAGATTTAGTAACAATGCTTTAAGTATGGACCGTGATGATATTGGGTGTACTAACGTATAGTGTGAAGAGATAAGACGAAACTAACGAGTTAATATTAAGATGTTTGATAACTTGAGGGTTAAAGAATGAGGATAGAAAAAGATGGCATAAATTGTGACCCACATAGGGTCTCATTAAATTTAGTAATTAAGGGCTAAAGTTAAATTGGTATAGAGACGGGGTAACAGTAGGGTAAAGTACTTGAGAGTTAAGTGTGAAGGTGAAGTTGCGATTAAACGGGGATATATATATATATATAACGGACGGAAATTAAAGGAAAAAGTTTGAGTGTCAGAAATTAAATGCGATAAGCTAAGAATGTACATGGTATACTTAACATGACGTAAAATTGGTAGGATTGAAATAAGGTGTGTGGGTAAGATAATGACAAGATAAAAAGAATACGTTTAAACACTAATGATCAAATAGTACGAGTCAAGTGTGCAAGCAATAGCATAATAATACATTGTGCGGTAACATAATGAACTTACGTAAATAGAATGCGTGAAAAGAAAAGGGAACGCTAATGAAGGTTTTAACGTTATTAATCTATGAAGGGCATATATGTAAATGGCAAGAAAGAATAATATCGCTTATATACATAAATAAATTAAGAAAGGAGATGAGGTATGAGAATGAGAATGCAACGAGCTAAGAATGTAAGAAAGAATGAAATATAGCGAAATTTCTTAAGTACTAATAGCCATAATGAGATGGGCGTGTATGAGGACAAGGTATTGCCATGGCATAATTATTTTACGGCTAAGGCGATTAGCTGTAATCATTAATAAATAATGGGCGTGTTATAATTGACGATCTATATAAGGTCTACATGTAAAGGAAGCGAGTGAGATTAAAAGAAGAGAGATAAGATACAGAAATAAAAAGGTGATGGATTAAAAACGTAAGAAAGAATGAGAGGGGTATGTGTGAGATAAAGACGTTGTCTTGAAATTATCATATTACGGCGCTGTAATCACCAAAATGAATGCATGAGTTTCGGTTGGTAAAATGTGAGAAGTCTAGACGTAAATGAGTCGAGTGGACTAAAATGTAATGTAAGAATGTGAACATGATTAACGAAGGCTAAGGATGCAAGAGGTAAAGTAAAGATGTTAAAATAACTAAAGCGGATTAAGAATGTAAGGAGTGTGTATGAGATAAAGGCGTTGTTCTAAAATGTTCATATTACTGCTAAGGCGATTAGCGGTAATTACTATAATAATCGAATGTAATAATGTGTGTGTGGTGCTTATGACTTGGATCCGTTGTTAAGGTGATAAGGTGTGAATGTAATGATCCTTCGGAATGAATGATAAATGTGGTATCCCTTGGGATGACCAAGTAAAGGAATGTTAAGGAATCCTTCGGGATGAATGTTAAAGATCCTTCGGGATGAAAGTGTTGCCTTCACCGGCAAGGGGTTGCCTACGTCCATGGCATATAAAAGTATCCCCATGATGAATGTGATAATGTGAAGGATCCAAGTCTAAGAAGAGTAAAAATAATGTAATAAAAACAATGAGAAAATAATAAAAGTTAAATTTGGAAATAGGAGTAGTAGTGTTATGTCGGGAGTGCATAACCATGAGTTTATATTTCTTGATTTACATCGATTGGGACGCCTTTCCATGTAAATGAGGAATTATAAACGAGTGGGCTATGTGTTGCTGACACGGCACAAGTAGGGTTAGAGAAGTAGAAAGCGGGAGTTTAGAGTTAGTTAGGAATTGTAAGGATTAAGATAGGAGGGTTAGAATTAGACCATGGCTTTTAGAAGAGACTTAGAAGGACCTTGATGGGATGAAGAAATTGTAATGATGATAGGATGGGCATTGCGGTGTGGTGCAAAAGATGATGAATGAAGGTAAAAGAATGTGAACGTATTAGCCGGGTGTGATCATGTAAAGTCAAATAGTGCGAGTTCTTAAGTAGCAAGAGTCAAAGAATGGGGGTAGAGGGTAAAGCGAGTGAGATGATGATGTGCGGTAATAGGGCGGATTAGAATGATGATTGGTGATAATAAGTAAGTCTTGCATTATGTGAAATCTAAGCAAGAGTTGTGTGGTATAGAAGTAAGCGGGGGTAATGTGGATTAGGGCATGTGATATGTTATAGTATGCGTAAAATTGCAAGATCACTTAGATCGTTGAACTAAGTAAACTAGGGGTTAAAGTGTTGGGAATGAGATGAGTTATGTGACTAAATGTTGGTTAGTAAAGAACGAAAGATTTCGGGGACGAAATCTAAATAAGAGGGTAGAATTGTTAGACCTGTATCCCGGTTACGAGTAGGCCCCACCCTAGATGAAATATGTTAAGGTTAGATGTAATTGGTTGGTCAACGAAGTTACATGGAAAGTCAAACCCGATGGTCAAATTAATAGTCAAAGTATGACTAATGTAGTAATATGGAATGTGATGTATAAACTAGAAGGACCTAAGTTGCCAAGTGTTAATTATGTGGTATAAGTTAGTTGTGGTTAAAATAGGAAGAAAGAGACTTGAGGGACCAATCTTGCCAATGGGCCAAAGTTTCTACCTAACTAGTATATCTAGCTTATTCTAGATTTCTCCATCATTATGGAGATAAGATGAGGCCGGATTTAGAGGAGAGAAAAAGGAGGGAAATAGTACTTGTTGGATAGCTTAGAAAGGAAGAAGATATAGACTTTGTGGTTATGATCATCTCTAGCAAAGACCCCCACAAGTAAGTAAACTTAATCTAGTGTTTTTAATGATTATGAGAGGGATTCATAAGGGTCATGGTGGGTTTGGTAAACCCTTGTTAGAAAATGTTAGTTTGATGAGAAAGTAAGTATTTGGTATGTAATTTTAGTAGGAATAATGATGATAATGGTGATGGTGATGAAGTGATGTTGGTGGCTAGTGAAGATGAAGATGATGATGGTTAGAAGATGTTGATGGTGGGATTCATGTTATTAGCTTAGCTTGGATTCAAGGTAAGTAAATCGGTTATGATTTAATGTTATAATGATTTCTTACATTATGTGTTATATGAATGCTTTGATGAGGTTACTTGAATGCGTTTAAATTAGTGTGGGGTGAAGAAGTAGATGTAAGGCTAGTTTGGCATAACTAGCAAATGGGAATGAGTGTAGAGTTGGATTAGTGTAGGTATGTAGGAAGGGTGTGATGAGTTGAGAGGGCTTGAAATGGCTAAGGTATGAGTTATGTTTAATGTTGTGATGAAATAGTTGGATTATGATGCTTAATGTGTGAATAAGTTATGATGTTATGTTATAATCGTTTTACTTACTAAGCGTAAGCTTATTCTTTTAGTTGTCAATGTTTTTGTAGGCTTAAGTGCGGCGAAATGGAAGGCTTGGAGTGTAGCATAAAGGTTTGGAATGGATTGGAAGATAACAAGCATTAGGAGCTAGGTAGAATACCGAGCTCGAGTCAATGTTGTACCCCCGAGAGTCTCTTTTATGAGTCCTATAATGTGCGTCAAAGTCGTGTAATGGTTTGGTGGTCTAACGATGTGTCGAGAGTGTTTTAAGTGTTTATAGTAAAAGTTAAAGGGGTGTTTGGTTTATGTGTGAACATACCCATTTTGGATTGTAAACGGGTCAAGTGTCATTGGAACATGTTTGTTATGTAAATATAATGAAGTTGGTCAAGTTTGGTGTAAAACGGAAGTGGTATAAGTGGTTTTGTCATGAAATGGGTCAAAATGGGTTTTAGTGGTGAAATTGCAGTTTTGTTCTTGATGGCCTTCTTGACGCCGTCACCCTTTAAACTCCAGAAATTCTCTGGCCTATCAAGGCTCTGAGTTTTGTTCTTGATGGCCTTCTTGACACCGTCACCCTTTAAACTCCAGAAATTCGTCTGGCCTATCAAGGCTTGACGCTGTCAGGCTTGGGCCTGACGCTGTCAGAGCCGACTGTGCAGATTTTTGGCAGTTTTCGAAAAATCATATCTTTTAATCCGTAAGTCGAAATGGGTCGTGCCACCTATCTTTTTGAAGGTAATTGAGTCTACTTTCATCTAAAAATAGTTTCAAGGTCTGAAAGTTTATAGATTTTTGTCAGTGGTCAAAAGAGTAAGCAGGTGTCCGTAAAAGTGAGTCGTTTCCGTGTAAAAAGTTTTAAATTTTGGTCTAAGCGGGCACGGGGTGTTACAGTTCAAAAGGGTCAAAAAGACTTTGAAGAAAAATATAGGAAAGCAAAGGCTAAACTTGCACTTCTTGAAACTAATCCCTCAATGTCTCAGGCTGCTCAAATACCCAAACCTGTTCAGACAAAGAACAAGGTTCTTGTAGCAGAAGCTTATGACTGGGATGAAGAAGAGGTCTCCTCAGAAGATGAGGAAATTAGAGTGAGTGCACTGATGGCACTCTCTGAAGGTGATCAGGTGGCTGTTGGGAAAAGCCATGCAAGGAATGGAGAGTGGGTGAACATAACCATGAAGAAGGTAAACACTTTACTTTCTATGGATGATAATTCTGATTGGCAGTCCTATATGAATTATATTTGTGTAGATATTAAGTTTGTTGAAGAACAAAGGCTTAACTTGTTTTCAAAATATAACAATCTTGTGTCAGAATTGAATAAGTGTAGAGATGAATTGCTTGTACTAAAACAAGCCAAGTTAGAAACTATTACTCTACAAATTCAAAACACTGAAATTTTGAAACAAAACCAAGCCCTACAACATGAACTTAACAAAGAAAAGGCTGTCATTCAAGGCTGGACAAAAAAGAACCCCAAGGTCTTTGATACTGTGGGTTTGATTCCTAAGAAAACAATAGGAATTGACCATCTCACTGAAACCCCCAGTAAGAGTCACAGTTAAATGACCTTTATTCCAGCTGGCATATCTTTTGAGCAAAAAATGCTACCCAAGTCAAATGACTGGATTGTCAGGGACAACCCAGTCAGTAAGTTGCCAAACTTTGAGACTGGAAAAATCTTGCTTCCTGAAAGTCAGGCTTTGAAAAATATGCTTTGACTATCTGAACAACTCAGTAGTACTGAGTTAGTAAATGAGCCTGAATCAGAATCATATCCACTACTCCCACCTTTGAATATCCCTCAGGTTGCTGCACCAAGCTCAGACCTCCCACCATTGGTCTACTCTCAGTATTCTCCAAAGGAGAATCCAGGAATGGGAAAAACCATCCTGAAAAGACAAACCCTTGAAGTCTCAGTAAATACTGATGACTCATCAACTTCAGTTCCTTCTGAAGTAAATACTGAAAGCCTGATTCAAAAATTGATCAGTTGGCTAAAATGGTCAGGAAGCTGAGTGAGAAGATTGAATCTTCTGAGAAACTTTCTCAATCCATGAAGAAGGAACCAAAATCAGCTTCCTCAAGCACCAAACCAAAACCCTCCAAACCCCTGAAAAGATGTGAACTGTGTCACTTTACCAATCATTTCACTGATGATTGTTATAGAATCCTTTACTGCATGATTTCCAAAAAGGAAGATCACAGGACCTCTGATCACAAATCATACACAGCCACATCAAAAATGGCAGGCTTTAAAGCTCAGGCTTTAAAACACCCTTCTGATTCTAAACAGAAACAGAAACAAAAGGCCAAGCCTTTTGCACCTTGCCCTCACTGTGGATTCAATGACCACCTTCCTAAGGATTGTCTAATGGACAATAGTTGTGAAATTTATAGAGATCCCACTCATGACACCTCAGGACATGATAAGGTCATTCAGACCAGAAGAGATATGACCAAGTCATCCTCTCAGTCTACTGAGGCTACCCCTGCAAATAAATGCAAAACCTGTGGTAGCTCAGTGCACTCAACCACTGACCATGAATCAATTGTCACCTTTAGAAAGACCTCCAAAGTTAAGCCCTCCAAGATGTGGAGTCCTAGAAAGAACTAACTCAGTTTACCATTTGTGCAGAGGCATGCCAGGGATCCTGTTTGGCATCTAGATAGTGGATGTTCAAGGAGCATGACTGGTGTGAAAGAGTATCTGCACAAATATGTGGATGAATCAGGACCCAAAGTGATATTTGCTGATAACTCATCATGTCTCACTGAAGGTTATGGCTCAGTAAACTGCAATGGTATAGTCTTTACTAGGATAGCTTATGTTAATGGTCTTAAATACAATTTGATCAGTGCCAGTCAACTATGTGATGCAAAATACATAGTTCAGTTTGATGATAAGCAAGGAATCATCTTCAATGCTAATAAGGAAGTTGTCCTTATTGCACCAAGAAGATAAGATGTTTATGTGTTGGACATGTCCAGTCTAACTCAGAATAGAACTTGTCTCTTTACTAAGGCCACTGAAACCCTCAACTGGCTTTGGCATAAGAAACTCTCCCACCTGAACTTCAAGAACATAAACAATCTTGTGAAACAAAACAAGGTCCTTGGCTTACCATCACTTGTGTTTTCAAAGGATAAACCATGCTCTGCTTGTGAAAAAGGTAAACATCATAGAGCATCCTTTAAAACCAAAACAAACTTTTCCATCAGGAACTGCCTTCATCTTCTCCATATGGATCTCTTTGGGCCCATCAGTCCTAGATCCATTAACCATGAGAAGTATACTCTGGTCATTGTGGATGAATACTCAAGATACACTTGGGTATACTTCCTGATAAAAAAGAGTCAGGCAGCTGAAACAATCATGTCCTTTGTCAAGAACATTGAAAATCAAAATGACATCAAAGTCAAACAGATTAGGACTGACAATGGAATAGAGTTCAAAAACTATGAACTTGAATGTTTCTGTGATGAGAAAGGAATTTCCCAAAATTTTTCCTCTCCTTACACACCTGAACAAAATGGTGTTGCTGAAAGGAAAAATAGAACACTCATTGAAGCAGCCAGGACAATGCTAAATGGATCAGTCCTTTCCAAACACTTTTGGACTGAAGCAGTCAAAACTGCCTGTTATACACAAAACAGATCCATCATTGTCAAGAGACATAGCAAAACCCCTTATGAGTTATTCAAGGGAAGGATCCCTGACATCAGCTACTTTCATGTCTTTGGGTGTCCTGTGTTTATTCATAATCACAAGGATCACTTAGGGAAATTTGATGCCAAAGCTGATGATGGATACTTCCTAGGATACTCACTTGTCTCAAAGGCCTTCAGGGTGTTCAACACTAGGAGACAGCATACTGAGGAAACATTGATGGTTCATCAAAATACCCTCAGTGGAAGAGATAGGCATTGATGATTCATCAAAATACCCTCCTGATGAACATCATCCTGACAATGGTCCTTCCACTCAGTACCAAGCAAATGCTGACATCTCCTATTACATCATCCCTCACAACCTTCCTTACCCAACCATCACTGAGTTTGTTGAAGCACAAAGAAGTACTGATGCAATCATTCAGTCTGAAAACAGTGCTCAGGAACCAAACAATCACAGTGATGAGTCAACCCACTCAGACACTCATGATGCTGAAGATCATCATGTGTCTGATCCTGACCCTACCCATCAGGCCTCCTCAAGTTCTAATCAGTTCCCAAGACCTCAGGACAGTTGGACTAGGTCTCAGGATATAGAACTTGTGAATATAATTGGAGAGCCTACTGAAGGCATGCTCACTAGAAGCATGGCTGCTCAACTGAGAGCAGCCTCAGCCAATGAATGCCTATTTATGGACTTCATCTCCACAATTGAACCCAAAAGTGTCAAGGAAGCACTTAATCATCCAAGTTGGGTTTAGGCCATGCATGATGAACTGGAACAATTTGACAGAAACAAGGTAATGACCTTGGTCAAATGTCCTGAAGATGTTTCAATCATTGGCATGAAATGGTTGTTCAAAAACAAATCTGATGAAAATGGCATAGTCATTAAAAATAAAGCCAGACTTTTAGCCAAAGGCTATAACCAACAAGAAGGCATTGACTATGAAGAAACATTTGCACCAGTAGCAAGGATGGAAGCCATCTGGATCTTCCTTGCGTTTGCAACCTACATGAAATTCAAGGTGTACCAAATGGATGTTAAAAGTGCATTCTTAAATGGGTCACTGAAAGAAGAAGTTTATGTTCAGCAACCTCATGGATTTGAAAGCCATGAGTTTCCTGACTATGTCTGCAAGCTTAACAAAGCCCTTTATGGACTGAAACAAGCTCCCAGGGCATGGTATGTGATGACGTATAGTCCGTATTCGGGTCACGAACCCGACCCATACTTAAGTCCATCACGAATGGACCCATACCCATCACGAATGGGCTATCACAATAGCGGTTTGGGCTCACGATGGCCCAAACCCAAAGCTATTTATGGTTTTGATATAGATATCCTTTATTTATGGATATATATCATATACCGCCCTATGCGGGATATGCTGAGGAGTGAAGGACACGAAACCGACTAGGGTTTCGTGTGTATATAAAGAGTCCTTCGACTCTCATTAAAGGTACGACTTACACAACCCTAACTCTTCTACAAACCCTAAAACCGATTACTTACTCTCACGCCGGAGGATAATCGTGGGAGACAATCCCACGATAAGCCTAACGGTGTTTTTCTGTTTTCTTAGTGCGCAGGTCTCAAGCATTAAGATCGAATTGGTACGGAATCAAGGAACGCCCAACTTTTGTATCAACAAGTGGCGCCATCCGTGGGACCCTACACTAAGAGCTTTGCTAAAAACTAGAATGACGAAGCACAGAAAGGAGCGGACTCCGCATGCGAAGAAAACGCATGACGATTTACTTGGGAAGAAACAGCAAACTGATGCGGCCTCCAAGCAGACCTCTGGAACAACCAGTGTGCCTAGAAGCTTTGGAGCGTACTCAGATTTGCTCCTTACTCCAGTAGAACTGCCCACTATGAATACCAATGCTACTACAACAAGTACTAGCGCGGTAGACCCACAGCGCACTCCTCTCGCTATGCCAGAGGTGAACTTCACTGAGCCACCAAATGCGCCTGTCCGAAACAAGGATCTTGTTTTGGAAACGGACTCCATTGCGCTAAAAGGAGTCACGCCTGAACTAGCGCCAAGTGACTTCGTATCTCAAAACTACGAAGCCTTGGCTGCACTCATGCAAGAGGAGGCAAAGAAGAGGTCAAGCCAAAGTCTGCACGCCAGGCTCAACTTCGACCCTGAGTACGAGGTATCCCCACCGCGCTACCGAAAGGAAAGACGCGAGAAGGATAGCCGCAAACAACCAGTGTTTACCAGGATTGGAAGGAAGGTTGTGGATGATGAAGCAGCCGACTTTCAGCATCTGGAGGAGCATGAAGATGGGGAACGGCGCACCAATGTCCACGCTAGGCTTGGCAGTCGCAGGGTCCAAGATAGGCTTGGGCGACGGTGCTCCCCAAGTGAAAGCCCCTCAAGCTCTGATTCTGAGGATAGTTGGCGCAAGCGCCGCAGAGGAGCAAGCTCAGATTCTGATGATAGTCGACGCAAGCGTCACAAAAAAGTACGCTCATCTTCAAGTGATTCCTCGGACAACGAGGACAAAGAAACTGGACACTGGAAATCAAGAGGGAAATACCGCGACCAGGAAGATGAAGACATGTCTCTTCCTTGGCGTCGCCAAAAGGTTGATGCGTTTACTAGGCGCATCAGCGATTTTTCGGAGAATAAGAAAAGACGCATGCCTGCTAACGTCAAAACATATGATGGGACAGGTGATCCTGATGATCACCTAAAAATTTTCGAATCAGCAGCCACTATCGAAAATTGGCCACAACCTGTGTGGTGCCATATGTTCAACTCTACGTTAGTAGGGAATGCGCGCAACTGGTTTAGTAAGCTTCCATGCAGAAGCATCGGTGGGTTTGAAGAGTTGCGCAAGGCGTTTCGTTTAAACTTTACTCAAAGGAAGAAGTGCGCCAAAAACCCTGTCGAACTCGCTAGGGTTAAGCAGCGACAAGGGGAATCCACAAGCGCTTTCATGGAACGCTTTAAGGACGAATGCATGCAAGTCAAGGCGTGCCCAGAGATACTAAAAATATCGGGTTTTATGAATGCAATCAATAACCCAGATTTGATTAAAAAGTTAAACGATAAGGTTCCCCTAACCTTTGACGAACTCATGAAGCGCACGAGGTCCTTCGTCCAAGGAGAAGCAGCTGCTGCGGATAGCAAGAAAGGCTACTCGAACCATAGGTCACAAGAAGAGTCAAGGAGACAATCCAATGACCAGAGTGGCAATCGTAACAAAAGTTATCGCACCCAAGGGGGCGGAAGGGGAAACGACAAGTACACCCCATTAACAAAAACTCCAAAGGAGATATTCGCGACGGAAGGTGCGAATTTTCCAAGACCCCCACCTATGCGCACCCCTGAGGATCGGCGCGTAGGGAATGGATACTGCGAGTATCACGCGCAGAAGGGCCATACCACTAACGAGTGTGTCCAGTTACGCCAACTAATCGAGAAACTAGTGAAAGAAGGCAGGTTGGACCACCTCGTTAAAAATATTAAGGAGGGGAAAGACAAGCAGAGAACCGGAGGCAAGAAGGAAGCGCCTAAGGAAAAAGCTGATACTATCTTCATGATACAATCATGGCATCGAAAGATTAGGCAAAAAGTGAGCCAGAAATTCTCTCATGGAAGCGAAATCTCCTTCCCCACCTTGACTGCGGACAACGCAGTAGCAGAACCACTTACCATTGAAATAAATGCGGGGGGTCACGACATCCACCGCATGTATGTCGATGGGGGCGCGTCAGCGGATATAATGTATGAACATTGCTTCAAGAGATTGCGTCCTGAGATACAAAGACAGTTAGGTCCAGCCACGACTGCACTTACTGGCTTTACAGGAGAGAAGATATGGCCTATGGGGCAACTGCGCTTACTAGTTGCTGTCGGTAACAAGGAACACTCCACGACAGCCTGGATGAACTTTATGGTGATCAAATCCCCTTCGCCATACAATGGCATCATTGGAAGGTCAGGAATCTCAGCGCTGCGTGCGGTACCATCCACAGCGCATGGGATGCTCAAATTCCCAGTAGAAGGTGGCATTGTCACCATTTACAACAACGCTGCGCCACCAGAAGAATGTAACACGATTACATGTGAGACGACGCACGTCCCAGAACAGAGCGCAGCCAAAATTCCAAATTTGAAGGTCGCAATTCACCCTGATTACCCAGAGCAAGAAGTATCAATTGGAGGGTCGCTGTCTGACAAAGGCAGAGCAGCTGTGTGCGCACTCTTACAGAAGAATCTGGATATCTTTGCTTGGGAACCAAAACACATGACTGGCGTACCACGATCGATAGCAGAACACAAGTTACAAATCCGACAAGGATATTCACCAGTAAGGCAGAAAAAGCGCGGCCAGGCTCCAGAGCGCGCAAAAGCCATACTAGAAGAAGTACACAAACTCGTGGACGCTGGCATCATGCGGGAAGTCTATTACCACGATTGGCTCTCCAACCCAGTAATGGTCAAAAAGAGCGATGGCAGTTGGCGAATATGTGTGGACTTCACTGACCTTAATAAAGCATGTCCACAGGACTGCTACCCACTACCAGAGATAGACTGGAAAGTGGAATCGTTGTGTGGATATCCTTTTAAGTGTTTCTTGGACGCATACAAAGGGTACCACCAAATCCAAATGGCCAAGGAAGACGAGGAAAAAAAAGCTTTCCACACAAGCCAAGGGGTCTACTGTTACACAAAGATGCCTTTTGGCCTAAAGAACGCGGGCGCCACCTACCAGCGATTGGTAGATAATGCATTCGAAAAGCAAGTGGGCCGCAACTTAGAAGTTTATGTGGATGATCTTGTCATAAAAAGCCATACTGAGGATGAAGTGGTGTGTGATATAGAAGAAACATTTAGAACACTACGGGCGATCAACATGAAGTTAAATCCCAAGAAGTGCACTTTCGGTGCTACAGAAGGAATGTTCTTGGGATATCTGATAGAACCAGATGGCATTAAGCCATGCCCAGAAAAGACAGACGCTGTCCTCCAACTTCCTTCACCGCGCACGTTGAAAGAAGTTCAATCTCTAAATGGAAAGCTAGCCGGTTTGAACAGATTCCTGTCCAAATCAGCGGATAAGTCACTTCCTTTATTCAAAACACTCAAGAAGTGCACTAAAAAGGGAGACTTCCGGTGGACTGCGGAAGCGGAAGAAGCCTTCACCAAGCTTAAGCAACATATAGCAGCGCTTCCTAAGCTAGTCGCACCCCGACCAGGGGAGGAGTTAATCGTCTACTTATCCGCCACCCAAGGAGCGATCAGCGCAGTCCTACTGACGGATAGGAATTCTGTGCAAACACCAGTGTATTTTGTAAGTAAAGCACTCAAAAAGACAGAGATCAACTACAGCTCAATGGAGAAGTTGGTTTTGGCGTTAGTATTCGCTGCCAAAAGACTGCGCAGATACTTTCAAGCGCACCCAATAGCAGTAATTACCGACCAACCTATCAAACAAGTTATCTCTAAACCTGACGCATCGGGCCGATTACAAAAATGGAGCGTGCTATTAGGAGAGTATAACATCTCCTATAGACCACGCACGGCGGTCAAAGGACAAATATTAGCAGACTTCATTATCGAAAAGCCAGACACCGATGCCGCACCCCCACCAAGCAAGGTAGAATTACAAGAGCCATGGATCTTATTCACGGATGGATCTTCATGCGTGGATGGGTCGGGCGCTGGCCTTATACTCACTAATCCAGAAGGAATGGAGTTCACTTACGCACTGCGTTTTGAATTCACAGCCACGAACAACGAGGCAGAATACGAGGCCCTAATCGCTGGATTGCGCATTGCAACTCGAATGGGTGTACGCAACCTAGAAGCAAACGTGGATTCTCGATTAGTAGCCAACCATGTGTTAGGAGAATATGTGGCTAAAGAGGACAACATGGTCCAATACCTTGAAAAGACAAAGTCACTAATCCAAAGTTTTGATAGGTTTACAATCAAACAAGTTCCTAGAGGGGAAAACAAAAAAGCAGATGCACTGAGCAAGATTGCATCTACAAGCTTTGCGCACCTATCAAAACAAGTATTGGTGGAGATTCTAAAGAACAAGTCCATCTCGGAGATGGAGATATCTACGGTGATAGAAGAACAGGATCCTACTTGGATGACCCCTATCATCGATTTTATAAACAAGGGCAAATTGCCCGAGGAGCTAAAAGACGCTCGACGGATACGGCGCACGGCGCAGAGGTTCGAACTTAGAGATGGTATCCTATATCGGCGCTCATTCCTACAGCCATGGCTTCGGTGCGTTGGACCTCTCTAGGCAGATTACGTACTCCGGGAGATCCACGCTGGTTCATGCAGCATGCATTCAGGACCACGATCCGTCATAGTACGCGCATTGCGCTCAGGATACTACTGGCCTACTATGCACCGTGATGCGCGCGATGTGATAAGGAAATGCAATGACTGCCAAGTTCATAGACCCATCCCGCGCAGACCACAACAAGAGCTAACGCCTATTACTTCCCCATGGCCATTCTATAAATGGGGCATCGACATCGCGGGTCCTTTCCCTGTCGCAGCAGGAGGACTGAAATTCCTTATTGTGGCAATAGATTACTTTACTAAGTGGATTGAGGCAAAAGCAGTTGCGACAATCACAGGAAACCAAGTAAAGCGATTTGTCTGGGAAAATATTGTATGCCGCTTTGGATTACCTGGGGAAATCGTTTCGGATAACGGAAAACAATTCCGTGATAACCCATTCAAAGACTGGTGCGCGGAGTTAAATATCACACAACACTTCGCATCAGTTAAACACCCACAAACCAATGGCTTAGTTGAGCGCGCAAATCGAAGTCTAGGCGAAGGAATTAAAGCACGCCTGGACAAACACAAGGGAAGATGGGTGGACGAATTATCGCATGTCTTATGGGCGCATCGCACGACGATCAAAGTTAGCAATGGAGACACTCCTTTTTCCCTTGTCTACGGGACAGAAGCTGTTATACCAGCTGAAATTGGGATGCCAACTATCCGCACCGCGGAAGTTAATGCCGCGACCAATGATGACGAACGGCGAATAGATTTGGACCTGCTGGAAGAAAGGCGCGAGCGCGCAGCCATACGAGAGGCAAAAACCAAGTCAAAGATGAAGGGATACTACGATGCTAAAGTTCGAAGCACCTCATTCAGACCTGGAGACTTTGTGTACCGCGCTAATGATGCAAGCCACGCAGAGGATACAGGTAAACTTGGACCAAAGTGGGAAGGACCCTATGAGGTCATTGAAGCACTAGGACAAGGCGCGTACAAGCTGCGCGACATGGAAGGCCGTGAGCTACAACGCACATGGAATATCTGCAATCTCAAGAGATGCTATCTTTAGGAAAGGTTACGACCCAATGCATGGACACACACGCACTTTAGTAAGTGCCAAAATAAATGTCAGTGTATTTACATTCTTTGTTTCATTTAGACAAATGTTTTCTTTATCTTTTTACAAAAACTTGCAAGTATTAATAAAACGTTGCGGTTTCTAGCTAACTCCGTGACACACTTTACTTTATTGCTTACATATAATTTATGTCTCAATATTGTTCATTATATTATCTTTTGCCTACATGGCGTGCATGCACTAATTAAAAACCCACGATAGTAAAAGGATGAGTAAACCTAACAAACGACTCGTTGAGTAAGAGGGTTGCAAACCCATCAACATCGGATCACGTATCCTTGTTAAACACCTTACTCTCAAGACGTTGGAGTAAGTTCGATGCGCATCTCACGACGGGTGCGCAATTAGGCATACTGTGCGCGTTTAACAATCTAGGAGTTAAGACAACTAACCCCTTAGTATGGTCTTAGTAGCACGCTGCAATCCATACACTTGTGCACCCCACGATGAGTACACAGCAACTTGTAAATTCCATAAACAATTATGTTATATACAACCATGTCATACACGACTATGTCATAAGTTACATACAAGATAAGTATAGGTGATTATGAATCCTTGTAAACTTTCTTCAAGTATGTTTATACAAGCAATTTGACTCTTAGACATCTTTTATGCAAAGATAAAATAACTAAGTACAAACGTTATAACCACAGCCAAATTTGATATAATATGCATACAATGGTATTATTCAAAATCAACGCTTCATTATACCAAGTTCATCAAAAGTACACATCCAACAAGCATATGTACAAGGAAAAAGTGGACATATAACAAAATACCACTACACATAGACTACCAAGACATGCTACGAGTACGCCTTAGCCCTGAGCTACCTGCCTGGTGCGCCACACGACCGGCATCTGTAAGCATCTGTAACAACTCAGCATCCTTGGGCGCTACTGTTGGTACGCTAACAGGCACCCCATCAGATCTAGGAATATGGGCTGCGCCAAGACCACACAAGATAGCCTTTCCCTTCTGACCCCTCTTCTTGGCAAGCCTCATCTCATGAGCTTCCAAAGATGTCTTCAACGGAATTTCTTTCTCAAGAGCAAAAGGGTTTAGGATATCACGAGGGCGAGCGAAAATAGGCACCTGTAGCTGCGACACATCCGGCTTCAAAAAATAATCAAGCTGCTCCTCAGCAGCCTCGGATGAATGTCTAGCCAAGGTCAAACCCTCCATAATCACACTAATAGGGAAGTCCTGATCACGCTCCAGCTGCGCTATATGAGGAAGCTCAAAAAGTTTTAACTTCTCCATAGCAGAAACAAGCTCGCCATAGGCATTCTCATTGTACCCAGGCACTTCTGAGGGAGACATCGCCAAAACCTTGGCAGCGCATAGTTCCTCTACTGCTTCCGCCTTACCACGCGCGAGAGCACATTGCACCACATTCCCGAAGGACTCCTTAACCTCTCGAGACTCCAGCGTGGTCATAGCAGCCAGACGCAGACCATGGCTGATGAGCCACCTGCGCTCAGCTATAGTCGACACCAAATGAGGATACAACTCCTCATCATACTCTATGCTGAGCTTGCGCAGCTTATTCTCCTGACTATCTAGCAAACTCTGCACAGCCTTGCGGAATTCATCCAAATCGGACATGAGCTTCCCCTTATTCAGCTCCATATACCTCATGGCCCAAAGGCATGAGGCCTTGTACTCTTTCGCTCCAGTGCGCTCTTTAGCCAGATCAGACATGAGCAACATCTTCTCATCAGCAACCTTCTGGTCATGCATAGCGGATGTTCTCAATTCCGCCTGCGCCTCAGCCAACTGCGCCCTTAGAAGCTCAATTTCCTTATCCTTTTGAGCAACCAGGCTGCTCTCACCAGCATACTCAGCCTGTAGCTGCGCCACCAATGAAGCTTGGTGCGCAGCAGACAACGCCAACTCCTCAAGAAGGCTACTCCTTGGCGCATCTCCAGCAGATTTTTCTTCAAACACTGGACTCTCAGGCCCAAAATCACCAACATCATCCTTGGGGGGCGAACTCTCCACATGCGCATCATCATCAACAACAGCCTCAGCCCTACACGCAAATACAAAGTTACTCTATAATACTAATAGCGTAATAAAGGACTGAAGACCTAAAGACACAAATACTTACGTGGGGGGAGGAGTCTTATGCGATGACGCATCCTCTTCGGCGGGATGCTCGACAACAAGCGCAGGGCGCTTACTTGATGTCCCTGCGCCATCATCACCAGACGCCCTCTTGCGTTTCCGCACCAACCCTTCATCTCCAGACTCGTCCATAGCACTCCCTGATGAGTCTACATGCAACAACTCAACAGGGATCTGTGTCTCAGCAGAGGGAAAGCTACGTAGAGGAGTTGCCATGGTGACACCTGCGGGAACCTCCCCTATCCCCTCTGTCTCCTCTGTTTCCTCCTGCGCAATCAACATTGTGCGCCCAGCAGTAGCCTGAAGCAATGGCTGCTCCCCATCTCTCAGTGGGCGCACCCCTACGATCACCTTTGTAGGCTTCGCCAAGCGAACAACATCAAACAAGTCCATCTCTGCGCAACAAATCAACAAACAAATAGCAAATACGTTAGTAAAACTACAAAGGGAAGAATGCTTACAACTACTAAGCGAAGAGGAAGGAAGAGACAAGCACCCACCCCGGCTGTGTTCATCCAAGAATGTTGGCACCTCTTCCGGACTACCAAAGTAGTTGCGACTGATGCCCATGTGCACCAGAAAATCTTCTGGATACGGTTCAATAGGAATTCGATTGGTGTTTATCGTCTCCGCATCCGCCACATTATACAATCCGGGGTCTGGGCGCTCATCTCTTGGCAACGATTCTTGAGTATAGAACTCAAATACCCAAGGAAAAAAGGCACTATCAATCCAGAAAATTTTTTCCCTCTATACCCTTAATGCGTCTAATTTCTTTGCATAACACTGCAGAGACCCCGCGTGCTTAGAAAAAGTAACCCACCCGTTCAACCACGACGTGTGGTAAAACGCGCGGAATAGATGCACTGTGGGCTCAATCCCCAAAAGGCGACAATTTACTTCGAAGTTAGTTATTTTTGCTGCACCTATACAGTGCAGCTGAGAAATATGAAGGCGATAATGATTTAGAATATCGCACAAAAAGAGGGAGATGGGCGCACGCTGGTTAGGGAATTCGAAGAAGCGCGTATAGACCCCCACCTTCCCTCGCGGGAAATTTGCTATTGATGCATTCGCAGCTGGAACTACCGGATGCAATGAGAGAGGGATGTAATAATCGGAGGTGAACTGACGAAGTTCATCCTCCGATATATCGGAAGGAATCTCAGACAACTGAAGAACCATTATTGGAATTTAAAGTGTTATGAAGCGCACGCGCTATTACCTGGGATTTCGTGGATTTCTTGATCGCTATTGGAAGGTTTAACAATGGCAGAAAAATGATGGTTTTTACTGTGGTAGCCACAGAGAAATGACGGCTTCACTTTATATAGGATACACATATTCGTGGATGTACGACATGTGTACCCCACTTGCTCTAATCGGACGGGTGGGAACTCAAAAGGTAAAGCACTTTTTCACCCACCACACACGATTTTTGAAGAAGATACTTGGACTAGGTTAACTCGCTACTTTTGGCGGGAAATAATTAAAACTTCCCCGCTACGCATCGAGTAATATATATTTTTAAGTTGTTAGTCTAGTACCCGCAATCACGCATTGCGCACACTAGACTGGGGGGACATGATGACGTATAGTCCGTATTCGGGTCACGAACCCGACCCATACTTAAGTCCATCACGAAAGGACCCATACCCATCACGAATGGGCTATCACAATAGCGGTTTGGGCTCACGATGGCCCAAACCCAAAGCTATTTATGGTTTTGATATAGATATCCTTTATTTATGGATATATATCATATACCGCCCTATGCGGGATATGCTGAGGAGTGAAGGACACGAAACCGACTAGGGTTTCGTGTGTATATAAAGAGTCCTTCGACTCTCATTAAAGGTACGACTTACACAACCCTAACTCTTCTACAAACCCTAAAACCGATTACTTACTCTCACGCCGGAGGATAATCGTGGGAGACAATCCCACGATAAGCCTAACGGTGTTTTTCTGTTTTCTTAGTGCGCGGGTCTCAAGCATTAAGATCGAATTGGTACGGAATCAAGGAACGCCCAACTTTTGTATCAACAGTATGAAACTCTCTCAGCCTTCCTGATCTAAAATAAATTTGTCAGAGGCAAGATAGACAACACATTGTTTATCTACAGGACAAATAATGATGTCATACTTGTACAAGTATATGTTGATGACATCATCTTTGGCTCAACAAGTTATAAACTTTACAAACAGTTTGAAAAACTAATGGCAAAGAAATTTGAAATGAGCATGATGGGTGAACTGACTTACTTCCTTGGTCTGCAAATCAAGCAGACTGATAAAGGAACCTCTATCAGTCAAGAGAAGTATGTCAGAAGTCTACTGAAGAAGTATGAGCTCAGTGACTGTGCCTCAGTCAAAACTCCCATGGTACCCCCAAACAACCTTGGTCCTGATCTTACTGGAAAACCAGTGAATCAAACTCTTTTCAGAGGAATGATAGGATCACTGATGTATCTACTTGCATCAAGGCCTGACATCCAATTCTCAGTCTGCTTGTGTGCCAGATATCAATGTGACCCAAGAGAGTCTCATCTCACTGATGTGAAAAGGATACTCAGGTACCTGAAAGGTACTCCAAACCTTGGATTGTACTATCCAAAATGTTCAGGCTTTGATCTCAAAGGATACTCAGACTCTGACTATGCTGGATGCAACATGGACAGAAAAAGCACCTCAGGCTCCTGCCAAATCCTTGGTGGAAAACTAGTCTGTTGGAGTGCTAAGAAGCAACAATCAGTTGCCATGTCCTCAGCTGAAGCTGAATATGTTGCAGCAGCAAGTTGTTGTGCAAATGTACTCTGGATGAAAAGTCAACTCAGTGACTATGGAATTCAGTACAAGATGGTTCCCATCTTTTGTGATAACACAAGTGCAATTGCCATCTCAAACAACTCTGTTCTTCATCAGAGAACAAAACACATTGATATTAGATATCACTTCATCAGGGACCATGTCATGAATGGTGACATTGAATTACACTTCATTCCTACTGAATATCAGCTAGCTGATATATTCACCAAACCATTGGATGAACCAACTTTCACAAGACTGAAAGCTGAACTAGGAATGTTGGATATTGAGAATCAGTCCACTGATTGAATCATCCAACTAAGTGTAAATTCTGAAAACCCCAGGTCCCTGACTCAATGTGTTCCTCAGTGAAAAAGATCACTGAACCTCAGGAACTAAACCCAAGTTCCTGAACCCTTGTACCTCAGGAACTAAACCCAAGTTCCTGAACCCTTGAACCATCAGGAACTAAACACAAGTCCTGAACAAGCAGGTTCACTGAATGAAGAGTCATTCAGGGCCCTCAGAAGACATTCAATGCTAACTTAAATGCTCTAAGTATCTAGTTAGTAAATGTCCGAGGTTGGTAACTGAATTTTTATTTAATATAAGAATATTTGTTCTTTTGCCTTTCTGGCATGCACCTCATGGGCCACCACATTCCCACTTGGCATTTAATGCCTCTCCAATCACATAGAAGATATGTGATGGCTCAACCCTGCAAATTACACTTTTTGCAGACGGCACAATTGTTCACATCGACAGTTGCGCAAAACAGGGATAGTGGAATGGTTATGCATTAAATGCGGATCTCAAACGTTTTATTCAAAACGAATTACAAAATAATATCTTTTGAGAAAATTAAACCGCTTAAATGCCTAAAATACCCTCCACTTCACTTCCCTATAAATACCCCCCAAACAAAAAAGGGCAAATCGCACAAAAAGGTATCAAAGTTAGGGTCTTTTTCCAATTAAGGTATTATTCTTTTTTTCGCGCAGATTTGGGTACCCAACTTTACTGTTCAGGCGGATTTGGGTTTCTCACCAACGGTCGTTAACAAACACTAACGGTCGTTAACAAAGTTAGTTAGTAAGTTACATGTTTGGTCCTTGAATTCGAGGACTCATTTCATGAAACATCCAAAAAAAAAAAAAATCGAAAAATATTTATATTATTTCGAAAAATATATTTTTTTTTCGAAAAATATTTAAAAAAAAAATACTTCGAAAAAATTAAAAATATTTTCGAAAAAATTAATATTTTTTTCGAAAAATATTTAAAAAAAAAAATTTTGAATTTTTTTTTTTTTCGAAATATTTTTTTCGTAAAATAAAAAAAAAAATTCGAAAAATTAAAAAAAAAATTCGAAAATTAAAAAAAAATTTCGAAAAAAAAAAAAAAAAAAAAAATTCTAAAAATATTTTTTTTCGAGAAATATATAAAAAAAAACGAATCTCATCTCATCTCACCTCACATCTACTTCATTCTATCTCTTGAAGCTATAAATGGATAAATAAACAAGTCTTTCCCTTTTGTTCTTCTTACTGCTCCAATCCGAACACCAAACAAAGCAATAATTGTTCACAGCTTCAAGATCCTTTGAGGAATAAGGTAGGTTCCTTTTCATTGTTGTGTTTTAATTTAACTTTAGATCGAAACAGGAAAAGAGGATAACAAATGTTATTATTCTTATTCCTTTTGATTTCGGAAAGTATTTGAAGCTTTGTCTTCCAAAATTGATCTATGATGAATATCTCATTGGTTTTTGTCATTGAACGAAATTGTAGTACCAAAATGAGATGAAGCTGAGATCATTGATTTAATTACGTTTTGTGTTTCATTATAACCGAACAAAATGGAAGGATGAAAACACACTTGTTATGGTTCTTTCATTGATAGTTTCGGATATTTAATTGAAGGTTGGCTTCAAACAATAGATCGATGATGGATATCCTTTTGGTTTTTGATTTTGAACGAATGTTTGATTTACCAAAAAGGAGATAGGGGTGTCTAGGATTAATAGAAATTCAGTTTAGTCAAAGTTTCTAATAAATCAAAAAGTCAAAAAAATAATTGAATTCTGAAATAGGCTCAACTTCTAGATAACTTGTAGGATTCATTACTGTTTGGAAATAGATTTGGATTGTTAATTTGTGGAGTTTGGTTGCTTGTTTACCATAATCAAAAAGAAAATTCAAATTTGGAACTTATTTGCTTATCTGGATTTGTGCTTAAAGTTGGTTACCTGATCAGTTACCTCCCCTGCACCACAAGGTTCTGTCCCATAAGCTCACTTTCACAAGTACTTTCTAGCCTGCAAAGTGCCTACCTGAACTTATGAGCTTGATCTTATGAGCTTTTTTTTTATTTTACGAAAAAAATATTTCGAACAAAAATATTTTTCGAAATTTTTTTTTTTAAATATTTTTCGAAAAAAAATATATATTTTTTGAAAAAAATATTAATTTTTTCGAAAATATTTTTAATTTTTTCGAAGTATTTTTTTTTTAAATATTTTTCGAAAAAAAAATATATTTTTCGAAATAATATAAATATTTTTCGAATGTTTTTTTTTTTTTGTTTGGATGTTTCATGAAATGAGTCCTCGAATTCAAGGACCAAACATGTAACTTACTAACTAACTTTGTTAACGACCGTTAGTGTTTGTTAACGACCGTTAGTGAGAAACCCAAATCCGCCTGAACAGTAAAGTTGGGTACCCAAATCTGCGCGAAAAAAAGAATAATACCTTAATTGGAAAAAGACCCTAACTTTGATACCTTTTTGTGCGATTTGCCCAACAAAAAACACATACACGTTTTTTCAAAAATCCTAAGCAAATTCTTGCCCTTTTCTTTCGAAAGAAAATTTTTGTGTGTGTGTTCTTAGCTTTTAGAAACCCAGGCCATCTTTGTTACCCAAACTTACCCAACAAAATGGCTACTTCTAAAGCTATCAAATACGCCCCAAATATGGAATTCCTCATTGAGGGTGTAGACATTACCAAGAACAATGTGGTAGGAAACTTTGCCTATCCCCAAAAGTTTTGGGCATACAGGAATGTAGTTAAGTATCTACAAAACTGCTTTCTTGCTACGGCGTTCACAAAGACCCCCTCTGTCATATATCATGACTAATTGAGGGAATTTTGGTGTACTGCAGTGGCAACAAGCCCTGAAGACACCAAGGACTCAATTATCACATTCTCAGTGATGAATGGGAGAAGGACCCTCTCCCTTGATTACAAAACCTTCATCAAAGCCACAGGCCTTGATTTCGCTGAGAATTTTGAGTCCAACCCCACTGACCAAGAAGTTAAGGCATAATTGCTTTTTCTAGGGCCACATGACCCCAAATAACCTGATGTGGTCCCAGGTTCATTATTGGCCAAGGCACCAATAATCAAGACTTGGTTTTCCCCAGTCTGGAGGATCCTGATGACTTTTGTCATTCAGGTCCTGGGATGCAATAAATCCTCCATGGAGTAGCTGAACTCATCACATCAATTGGTGGTGTTCAGTCTCCTGGAGGGTAGAAAAATTGACATCGGAGGAATAATCTTCCGTGACCTCGTGGCCAAGCTCTCAGGAAAATCTAGGCAAAGACACATGTCTTACCCTAGGTTCATTTCCTGTGTGCTTCAGGACTTACTTGGCTCAGATTATATGAGGCCTGACGTTCAAGGATCAGAACCTGGCATCCTACACAAGGCCAATTATACAAGTGGCCTTACTGAGGTACAACCAGTACCCCTGACCAACTATATGCTGGTAGTTATTCAGGGGGAAAATACAATCTCACCCATTCCTTCTCCTGAAAAGCAGGGGAAGAAGAAAAAGAAGGTAGGGACCAAGAAGGTGGTGAAACCCACACCACTCGCCCTTGGATCTTCTGCCTCAGAGCCCAAAGAAGGGCAAACAATGGCCAAGACCTCAGAGACACCCATCATTGAGACCCTCTTGACCTTGAAACAAAAGCCAACGGAGGACACTGAGCAATCATCCTCAGTGTCCTCGGGCAAAACCCTTCCTCATGGCTCTTCTGAAAAAAAACAAGTCAGGAGGGTCAGGAATCATCTAACCTTCACATCCCGATGAAGGCACTGATAAATCACAATCGGTGCCTGAGGGAGAAAAGGGTCCTGAATCCTCAGTAGAGCAGCACTACTCTACTGAGAAGGGGACCCACACCCATTCACATCCTACTTACGGCCCTGAGAAATCACACTCAGGGTCTCAGGGAGTCAAGGACCCTAAATCCCCAAAAGGGTAGTACAACCCTGATGGGAAGGGGGTCCACCAACAATCACAAAGTGTGCCTAGTGATAGTACTGAAAAACACCCATCAGTGCTTGAAGGCGCACATGGGGACAAAGACTCAGGGGGCATGCAACCACCCACTGATATGGAACCACAACCCCCTCAAGGCGGATCCATTCCCTCGGGAACTGACCCCAAACGCCAGGCTGAGCAAACCCACTCAGTTATTATGGCAGGGTCAGGACCTGGCCAAAACCAGTTGCAGATTCAGTCAATGGCGGATTTTAAGGCTGTTCTCTTGTCTGATGAAGAGCTCAACATTGATAGTGAGGAAGAAGTGTTTGAGGCAGGTGATGATATGGACATTGATATTCAACCTACTGAACAATCGCATCAGTCTTCTCCACCACAGGGTGAAGAATCAGCATCTCAGGCTGATCATTCATCGGACTCTGAATCATCCTGCCCAGCCAATCTCAGGAAGTATGACAACATTCTTCCTCTCACTGAAAGACAATTGGTCAAGTTCTTGCAGAAAGCCAACAATGCTCTCTTTCAAGGGCTCACTGAAGAAATCTTTGACCAACATTGTGAAGCTGCAGTTCACTATGTTAACCTGAAGGAATCTGTTGAACTTTATCGTGATGAAGTTAATGAGCAACAATCAGGGATTGCCTACTCCTTGACTACTCTTGATCAGAATCTTAAAATGTTCAACGCTACCCTTTCCAACATTACTAAGAGCGTTGCAACTATTCAAGAGTCAGTGAAAGATGACCCTGAGCTCAATAAGAAGATTCTTCAGGCTTCTGAGTCTTTTCAGCAACAGTCAACTCAGTTCACTGAGCTTGTCAACATGCTGAAATCCTCTAACCTTCAGGGACTCAGCTCTTCAGTGGACTCCATCAAGTCTTCCCTGGTTCTTATGGAGGTACACTTGGCATCCTGGGCTAAGTCTTCGAATTCCTTGGCCTGGAATCTTGGGCCTAGGATGACTGCAATAGAGGCTTCTCAGGCATCTCTTGAGGCTAAGGTCAATACTCTTCAGCAAGACACCTCAGACATCAAATCCATGATGAATGAGATCTATCAGGCTTTCAAAAGTCAGGCTGCTCCCTCAACTTCAGTGAGCACTCCAACTCCTACTCTCACAATGGCTCAAGCAACAGTTGAGGGGGAGAAAGTCACTGAAGCTTCTTCCAGCCAACAACCTCCTTCTCACACTGAGGGGGAGATTCCTGAAACAACCCCATCATCAACTCAAGATAAAGGCAAAGACATTCTTACTACTACTGAGCCTGAGCCTACAATATTGGTGCCTGCTTCCTCAGAGAGAAGGCCTGACCCTGATGAACCAATCAAGGTCCCTTATGAGATCAATGGAGTGATGCACATTCTCACTGAGGCTGAAATTCAGGCTCATATGGAGAAGGAAGAAGGGTTGAAGAAAGCAGCTGAAGAAGAGAGGTTGAACAAGTATGCCCTCATCCAGGTGGTCAGTGAAGAGGCCGAAAAGATTGGACTTGAACCAAAAGCCCTTGCTGGAAGGAAAGGTGGTCAGAGCTTTGTGAAAGCTCAGGATGCTGAGATGACTGCTCTCGGGAAGAAAAGAGAAGAAATGTTGAAAAAGGCTGAGGAGATAAGGAAAAAGAGGATTGAGAAGTACCAATGGGTTATGACAAGCAGACTAAGACCTGAACCAATCACTGATGTAAAGATTCATCAAAACACCAAGCCTGCTGTCATCAGTGTCTTCAGAGGTCCTGATAAGAGGAACTTTGAAATTCATGATCCCTTTAGATTCTCTGACTTTGGGATCACTGAATTGGATGAATTGGGTCCAATCATATTCAAAAAGTCAAACATTTTTGTCAAAGAACTGATGAAATCCTTGAAGCTAAGATATGAAAAAACTGACAGCAACACCTGAGGAACTTGGTATTCCCTCACTTCTCCCAGCTTCAACCAGTCAACCTGCTCCCTCTCAGTCCTCTAGAAGAAAGAGGAAGCAAATTGAGTCTGAGCCTGAGATAAAAGTTCCTGGCCTTGAATGCAACAGAGCTCTCCCTGAAAGAGTTAAATTTGTGAACAACCAGGTCATTGAACTACCTGAGAGGGGTCTCTTCTTCACTGATGAGTTTGGAGACCCAGCCTTCCAAAGATTGAGTGACATTGATCAGGCTAGAAACAAAGCCATGCTTGGTTTCCTCATGATGGCCTCCCCAATTCAGAGTCCTGCCAATGTGAGGTTCTGCCATGACCTGAGAACCAAGATTCAAGAACATCCTGATCAACATGAGCTGGAATCCAAGAGACCTAAGCTTGAAGCCCTTGGATACAAACTGGACTGAATGAATCTGCAACACCACTATCCTGTACTTATTAGTTGTTAGGACTTATGTAATGAAATCAATAAAATGATGGCCCTTTGTTTTGTTATTTCAGTGTCCTTAATTACTTTCTAGTACATTCAGTATGAGAAGAAGTCATTAGCTCACTCATAACTGATCAAAACACTTTAGCATAATTTATATCCAAATAGGGGGAGATTGTTGGGTCCTTCAGTACCCAAGGATCATTAAAACAGGATTTGAATACAAATTACGCTAAGTGTTAATCAACCGAAAACACAATTAAGTCACTGAGTGAACAGTCACTCAGTGAGTTACCTTCAAGATGCTCAGGACGAGTCTAAGAAGAAAGACTCACCACACAGGGAGGCGGATCTCCCTGAAGTGTTACTTGAGACAAAGAAGAAGGTAATGGGTTCAGTGAGTATTGGACAAGAACTCACTGAACCCCAGTCTCCACAACAACAATAAGATTGAAGACTGAAGACTAAAGGCGAAGACTGAAGAACCTGAAGCCTGAAAGAAAGGCGGGAATGAGCGGGAAGGTTTGAAGAGATAAGAACAAGTCTTATCGGGGTCAGACACAAACCATCCCTAAAGCGGCTAAAAGTCAAGAAGTGTCAGAACTGACACTCGAAGACTTTTTGGCACAATCCTATTGGTTCTTGGAAATGACAATTACTGTTGTAGTTGTCAGACACGCCTTCCTATTGTTTATGTATTTTTAAACTTCAGTACTCTTGGATGTTTGCCTATAAATAGCAAACTGATGGAGAAAAGTGGGTTAGGTATTTTGTGCATTAAAAGCTTAGACTTTCACAATAACCCTTTTCTCCTACAAAGAGTAACCAATCCCTGAGATAGCTCAGTGGGTCGATATTGTTACCACTTAAGCATTGCTTGATTTTAGATAGGAGACACCATACCTTGTCTATTCAATCCCAAGTGTTTGTTCCGTAAAACACTTGGGTAATAGATTCTTTGATTGATTTCTAATAAGAATTTAAATGTTGAAAAACATTGTGTTTTTATATTTACGTTTTACTTATAACTTGTAATTAATCAAATACATCGTATCAGTCATAAACACAAATAGATTAACCTTTTAGTTAACTCTAAGCGTGTTAAGGGAACAACAGAATTTCCAATTGTGTATTGGTTTTATTGACCTGTTTGGGGATTTGGTATTTGAATTTGATCCGTAATTTGTATCATATATGTGATTTATTAAAATTATTATCTGTATTATATTTGGGGCATTTGAATTATAAGAGCTCGTTCGTCAAGTTATTTATTAACTTGAATTTGTTTGATACTTGGATAATAAGTTTGAAGCTTGACCGTAATACTTATAAAATAAGCGGGTCATTAGAACTTGAATTTGATATTTGAATTTTGTTGATCAATTTGTTGTTTTAAGACTTGATTATAGTAGTTTGATTTTGATTGAAATGTATAAGTTTGAAAATGTAGATCTTTGTTTGTCGGTCTTTTGAAGTTGGTTGCCTGAATTTGATTGACTTTTTTGAAGATCATTTAAGCCGACTCGATTGTTTTGTTGACCATGTTTGAATTTGTTGGTTACCGTTTGATTATTTGTTTTGAAGTTATCGGTATTTGCTTTGGATCGATTTTGTTTCGGATTGCTTTTGTAAATCGATTGTTTGTTTGAATTAGGCTAGTATTTCTAGTTTTTGAAATTTTGAGTTTGATTTGGGACACGAGGAGGAGTTCAAGTCACAGTGAAGATTATTAGAAAAGTGACTTAAACTCTAAGGGGTGTTCGGTAAATTTTGTATTTAGTTTTTAACATGTTTGCTAATTTGAGTCGGTTTAGAATTTAACAATTAGGTCATTGGTTTCTTATAAATAGGAATCAATGACATTAGATTTTCTTGTACCTTTGAATTAAAGTTTTGTAATTGGAAGATGTGAATTTGATTTTGTATTTGGTTTAGTACTCTGATTAACACTTCTACTTCGTTTATCGGTTTTGTTTATTTGTTTCGTTTTTGAATCTCCATCAATTTTTATTCACACATTCAACTTTTATTTTCCCCTCTATATACTTTTAACCAAAAAGATGTCTCAAAACATTCCTAATGATGCGATACCAAACAACATGATAACACATAATCAACGCCTAATTTCAATTCCATTTTTGAAAACACACTAGCGATTTAGTTAGAACCTACAGCTTTTCCCTATCGTTTACAACCACGACACAACAAATGTACCCGACAATAACAAAAACAACAACAATTGCATCATAAACCAATCCATAACTCCACAACAACAAATATAAAATCCATAACAACAAATGTACCAACCACATACAACAACTAATGTATCAATCTTCTTTATTACCAACAACGTACTACGATTCATCAACACCACCTCCATACCCATATCGACCTTTTTCAGAAGCCCATAACTTTATTACAAATGATATGGATAATTTTGAACCTTTTTTCTCAACCTAAAATGTGATTCCCGCTAAGGATAAATCTCCTGTTAATGAGCCTCCCGTTGCTCTCACCAAACCTAAAAGGACGTAAAAAAAGAAGTCAAGAAAAGACTCTACCACGTTCGAACAAGAAGGACCATGTAACATTCCATGGACCGTGCCAAATGAAACTACATAGGGGGATTAGGTCTCCACACCAATATGGATGAGAAGGACGATGATGTGTAAGAAACTGAATGAAATTTTTTTTCGTCATTCAAAAAAATGTGCAGGGACAAGCAAAGAAAAGCGACATCATTGGCTGCTCAATCCACATATTCAACTTTAAGTGACCCCTTTTATGAGCGATTACTAGAAAGATTATCAAAGTTTGAAACAACTTTGTGGGAAAGAAAGATGGGAGAAAAGGAAGCGTTTATGCCAATGAAGTAGAAGGAAATCAAACAAATGGAAGTCAAAATTGAGGAAGTCGAAATTGATGAAAATTAGTTTTTGTTTCTAAAGGATAAGCAACAAAAAAGAATGAACACTTCTATCTAACGCCTCATGATCATTTGACCGGTGTGCATTATCGAATCAAGGTGGTGGGAAGCAAAAGGAAAAGTAAAAAAAAGAAAAAAAAAATAAAGTTGTTAGTTTGTATTATCAAATTTCTAAGTTTATGATTTTAATTCAGGTTACTATTTTTAGTTTTTTAGAAATTTAAATACTAAATTAATTTGCTTGTTAATTAAAATAATGAAATTGAAGCTAAATGATGTGAATTTATGTTGTGTTAGAAGATGATGTTTCGTTGATATGATGTCATATTGATAAAAGAAATAGAGAAAATAAATCTATAACAAGACTAGCATGTTATAATATGTGGAGTAATAAAAAGTCAGACATTGTACCTCTTTCATACGATGAGAGAAAAGCATAATTAAAAGATTTAAGATCATTTGAGGATCAAACTTTGTCTACATACCAAGGGATCAATCCCCACCCTCCATCTTTATTGATCCAATGGCTTAGATTAAACATAATATTTACACTATAAGGGCATTTTCGTCAATAAATAAACCATATTTTAAAACCACCCCTCTTTTTACACACAGAGAATGTGTGTTTTTCCTCCGGCATTTCACTGTGTATCACCTAACCTCCATAACCAAATTGAAACCCTTACTATTTAATTCACCAATTGATCATCAAAATGATCTTTGTTCAATATCACCAAAATTAGAATCCATAAGCAGACTACCAAGCAATAAGGTTTCATCTCGACATTCCAACAATCTCGACATTCCACGTTGAGTTAACTGACGGTGATATTGAACAGACTTGTTTATAACCATCATCTAAGTTGTTGAATTGCTTGGTAGTCTGAAAAACATCAATCAATAACGTTGCGACATCCAAGACGAGTACACCAATCTCGAGATTCCGGCAAACTCAATCGATGTCGTCGTGATGTTTCATCTCGTTATCCATTAATACCTTATTAATATATAAGTTCATTCAATTTGTTGATTATATGTTTGATCTAGGGCTTGATCGAGTAATTTTCTACTCGATTTATATAAGTAGTATTTAGGTTTATGATGAAAGTGATAGTTATTTTTAGGTTAGTTATGACCTTTAATGAGTATTAATTGTGTTATGATGTTAGAAAGGATATAATTTGAGACCTGGATTAGCGATCGAAGCTCATTTAGGTGGTGTTTGGGATCACGTTATTAAAATTATGCGTTTCGATTCATGATTTAGGGAGTTTTAAGACTTAAAGGGAGTTTTGTTAATGTGTGATCTAGGGAGTTTTAAGACTTAAAGGCCGTGATGATACAACAGGTATTCACGACTCAACTTTTTGAGCCAGCAGCATGACTTCGTTTTGAACTTCCCATATTTCCCACCAAAGCCTTCCATTAAGGATTATGATATATCAGGAACCAGTGGCTTTAACATACCCGAAATGTATATTGCGAATATGGGATTCCAGCTCACTTGGTTTGTATCATCAAGATATGTCGAAAGAAGCACACTCTTCCAGTTCAGGTATAGTTTTTACCGAATTTTTTGATGTTTGAGTGCTAGAATCAGTTGAAATTTTTACACACATGGTTTAATTTTAGACTTGCCAAGATTTGTGTATCGGTCGAGTTTCATAATGGGTCAAGCCAAGTTACTTTTTAGTATGGGCTGAAACGAGCCGGTTTGACCCGCATACATGTTTTTGTCTATCTAAGTCATTCCTATAAATAATCAATGCTTAAATTATGATTGAAAGAGCAAGATGATTACACTTGGTCGACTTCCAATCCGTTTGACCTGTACACTTTTAGCTAAACTTTTATTTTGACCCATCCATGTTGAGAAATAAAAAGAGTTTGCTGGCGTGGACTATATAGTTGTACACATACTTTTTCTATGTCTGTATCAGTCCATTTATCTCTATTTGGTGTTTCTTTATCAGGTATATCTATGGATATTGACGAGCAGAAAGATACTGAACAGGCAATGATTTCTGATCTTGTTAACTACGTCGATAACAATTTTTCTGAGCAAAATATATCCGGGAACCTACCATATTCTGGCAAATCAGCTGGCCACAATAGCGCGAGAGTTGTGTTAGATAATATTTCAGAGCTCCTACTTGGTGACATCCAATTGACATCAGCTTCAGACGAGCCAACTCTTATGTCAAGAGTTGATTCCTTTTGCAACCTTCTTTGTCAGCAAGATGGAAACGTGCATTCTACCCCACAAAACAGAATTGATCAATCTGCCTATGATTTTTTCCTACTGCCCCAAACTATGACTCAGAAAAATGAAAATGACAGTTCTACTCCTAGTTCGAGTCAGATGCCACCACAAGATGGAAATGACAATTCTACATCTGAAAACGAGACTCAAAATGACTCGTATGCTGATCTGGTGCATCATCTGTCGCGTATCGCGTCTCTTCCAAGGTTTTTGTTTGACATTTCTAAAAATGGCAAGATTTTGAAGTGATAGTCCCTTGTTTTACAGGGATTTGGAAGTGTTGATATGAGCATTCATGAAAAGTCCCAAGACCTTTTGCGTGAACATGAACATCTTTTATGTGATTAGACGAGTAAGAGTTATGATGCTTATAGGTTTGTCGTTGTTTAAGAAGTTTGCTTATGTTTATCAACTACATAGTATGTTTAATATGATATGATATGATATGTAAAACTATATATGCAACTATATTACAGTTTCTAATATCATACAATAGTTATCGTTATTGATCATCTATTCCTGTTTATCATTTGTTTATTGATGATCGCTGAGCTGAGTGAGTTTGGATGTGTATTTGAAAGCGATTATTATACTGAATAATGGTAATCATATACATCTTTAAGAAAACCGGGATGCACAAAATAGTGTTGAAATGTTTAAGAAAACAGGATACAACAAGAATAATATTTGCTTAAAACATGACAAATCTAACCGAATGCTGAAAGTAATCGAGAATGAATGTCATAACTAAACTGGCTCTGCCGCAACGCGCTACCGCCAACTTACTCATTGATTTATCATTTGTGATATTATACTTTATTTTATTTTGTAGCTTGAATATCACAAGTGATAATACACTAAAATGAAGAAAATATTCAAGTCACATAAATGATGGGGGTGTTTGTTTCGGCTTATATATGGGCTTATTAGCTTATATTCATTTTTGTGGCTTATTTCGTATAAAAAATAAGAAATCAAACTTCACCTGTATGCTAAATTGCTCTACACACCAGTAAAATAACAACAGACATCAGCAACTTTCTTAAACAACATAATACATACAAGTGGGGTGCTGAAAGTAGCTTGAACTTAACAAAACTAGGTGTTACAGAATCCTATGACCATAAAACATAAATCATATACTTGGCGCACTTGCATTGTAATTCCTACAACAGATTGTTATAACAAGCATCACATACTCGTAATCCCAGGAAATCATTAATATTGAAATTCACCAAAACAGTGAGCACATAGATTTATATACCCGCTACAAGAAAACACTAGCTACAAAGTTTTCACACAACACAGAAAAATGTTTACTCAAACTAGACAATGAGGACACATTCAGAAAAGTGGTGATCCAATGACAGAATCAGCAGAAATTGGAACCATGTTTTCTATTGAAGAGAACGGGAGCTTCTTTTCTAGTGAAGCAAACGGAAGTTTGTTTTCCAGTGAAGAGTACGGGAGCTTGTTTTCCAGTGGGATATGACTTGAATTGAGTTTCTTTGATGGACGTAGACAAGCAAGGTGTTGCCTTCTAGTTTGGCTATTGTTGCATGTTGGAAGTTTGGTGGCAACCACGGATGCCTCGTCCTCCTTTGCCACTGGTGCGCCTGTTGGGTCCTGCATAATTACATAGAATAAAACTTAATAACAAAACTGATGAAGAAAGTAAGCGGTATATGTAGTTAATAAATGTATAGAAACATACCCCTCTGAGTGCAAGAAAGGTGAAATCTTGATTGTCAGCAGCAAGATAGATTTCAATGAGCTTCCTCAAGTCAGCAAGCGTTGAATCTTTTACCAGCCTTTGAGTTGTAATCACTCCCCCACCATTTTGAACTGAAGCAGCCTCCCACTTGACAACCACTTCCACCACATCACTCTTCTTATCGTTTGAGCTGTTACTCAAGGTGGGGCTACAATTTTCCTTTGAATCACACACAACTTGCCTCTTATATATCAAGTCCACCAAAAGTCCACCAATCGACTGCACTTCCTTTTCCTTTGAATCACATAGAGCACATAGATTTATGTTGTGTGTGTTACTCAAGTTAAAGCTTTTAAACAAAGTGTTGATGTTGGAGTTGTAATTGTCACTAAAATGGATGGTCATGCAAAAGGAGGTGGAGCCCTTAGCGCGTAAGTTTCACTTTTAGCTCTTTCTGTAGTGGTTCGATCCAGGGATTTTTTAATTTGGTGATAATTTTAATGTTACCAGTATATAATTTTTATCTGATCATCCTTTTCTTCTCTTATATTCAGAGTTGCAGCAACAAAAAGCCCAGTCATATTTCTTGAATGGAAGTCGAGTTACCAATGAAAGTTGATGCCATCTTAATACCCGTTGGTGGGATATCACAGACAGTGGACTTCACGTTGTTTGGGATCCACTCCACAAAGTAAGAAGAGTTCTTGTTTTGAACATTAAGCATCTGCTCATCAACTTCCTTGGTGCTCATCTTTCCACGGTAGATGGCTGATGCAGTCAAGTAACGCCCGTGACGTGGGTCAGCAGCACACATCATATTCTTGGCATCCCACATTTGTTGGGTGAGCTCTGGAATAGTTAAAGCACGGTACTGCCGGGATCCATGTGAGGTAAGTGGAGCAAAACCAACCATGAAGAAATGGAGACGCGAGAATGGGATTAGATTCACATCAAGTTTTCGAAGATCAGAGTTAAGCTGACCAGGAAACCTCAGACAACAGGTAACTCCAGACATTGTTGCAGAAATAAGATGGTTTAAATCACCAACTGCAACAAAAATTGTAATCTTAGTCACCTTATGCAATTGCGATATCTTCAATATGAAGAAATGAGATAACAAAATTGATTTAAGAATACTTACAGCTTTGGGTAGTCAACTTGAGAGTTCTGAAGCAGATGTCATACAATGCTTCATTATCAAGAACCATACACTCATCGGCATTTTCCACAAGTTGGTGGATAGAGAGGGTGGCATTGTAAGGCTCAACAACAGTGTCAGAAACCTTAGGAGATGGAAATACAGAGAAGGTCATCATCATTCGGTCAGGATACTCTTCCCTGATCTTTGAGATCAAAAGTGTACCCATACCAGAACCTGTACCACCTCCTAGAGAATGACACACCTGGAAATGAGCTTGAAGCTTTTAATGTTAAACCATTTGTCAGCGGTCTTTTAGGTTAGCATCACTTGGATTAAGTAATTATCATGAAGTTTTTTATCCGGAATTTTTTTATTTTTTTGGATTCTTATTTAGGTATCCATGACTTGTCTGGAATCATGGACTAAATTGTTGATTAACAAAATCATTAATAAAAAAAAAACCCTCACAAATGGTAGCTACTAGTTTAAGAATTACCATTCACACTCTAAAACATTTTCTTAACTTTGTGCTCATTAAGGTGAAACAGTTTCTTCATCTATGGACTATTTATCATGTCTCATTTTCTTAACTTTGTGCTCATTTTCTTCCGTTTTTAAATGTTTTTGGCCATTTTCAGACGTTTTCATACGTTTCTGAATATCGATATTCTGTGATATTCAAAATATCACAAGCGATATTCTGTGATATTCAAAATATCGCTTGCGATATTTTGAATATTACAAATGATATTCTGAATATCACAAGTGATATTCTATGATATTCAGAATATCACAAGTGATATTCTGAATATCACAAGTGATATTCTGAGTACCGCAAATGATATTCTGAATATCATAAGTGATTTTCTGTGATATTAAGAATAACACATGTGATATTCTGAATATCACAAGTGATTTTCTGTGATATTAAGAATATCACAAGTGATATTCTGAATATCACAAGTGATTTTCAACTAATGTTTTGTAACATGAAAATCACAAGTGATAGATATTCAGAAAATAACAAATGATATTCAGAATATCAGTTGTGATATTCACAGGTGATACATAACATCTTATTTTGTATCACAGGTGATACATAATATCTTATTTTGTATCACAGGTGATACCTAATATCTTATTTTGTATCACAGGTGATACCTAATATCTTATTTTGTATCACAGGTGATACCTAATATCTTATTTTATAAAGATATTAATAACTTAGTAGTCGTTTTGTTGATATTTTTCAATGCACCCTAAATGTTTTCATAAAGTTAAACAAAGTATATGAATAAGGTATATGACATGTTTAACAAAAGACTCAGATTACATACTATAACTTCAGCAGCCGGTACACTCGAAATACTTCCATTTTCACGTGTACGGCTTATACAGTACAACCCTCCACGTGACGGTGCAACACCATTCTTTTGTGTCTGCAATATCATAAGACAATTTTTTTAATAGATAAGATCATATTCATATAGACTTTTTTTAGTCGGGTTGAATTTCAATGATGGGAAAACCTTAGTGACTAAATTTGAATAAAAGTGATGGCTACATTCCAAATCAATATTTAGTTAGTTTATAGCATCCTTCATCCTTAATGTGACTAAACAACCAGACTCACATCACCAACGCTTTGAGTTCTACCAGATCCCAAAACAAACAGCCACTCTAAGGATATCTCAAACAATGACTAAATTTCCTTCCTAAGTAAAACTATCTATATCACCATTATGCAGCTTACTCCATTACATCAATGCAGTACAGAAGAATACTTATATAGGCATCATCAGTTGCTTGAGATCACAAAATGCAGCTAACTCAACAAAGAGTGTTTATCCAAGTTTATTTTCCGGCTTATGGGCTTATATAGTGATGAACTCAAATAAGTACATTTTATTATCATCATTTATCCTATTTATTTGACTTGTTTTATTATATTATATATGAGAATCGATACATTAATGTTTACTTTAGTAATTCTCAGGTAAAAACAAGCATTATGTGAAACTTGGCGATTTTGGATTAATTATGGAGCAAAACAAGCAAGATGTCAAAAGCCTACTGAAATCCAGAAGATCAAGCTCGTTCTACTCCAGATACGCCGCATTATACTTCTAACATATGGCGTATCACTATCAAGATTTCACAAGTTACAATCCAAGTACATGCGCCGCATACAAAGATCAAGATACGCCGCATCTGAAGACGGTGTACGAATATTCCAGAATATATTAATCTTGGACCCCACGCGAAGTTAAGTCAATGCGCCGCATCTAACAACTCGATGCGCCGCATCGATCCCTCAGACAGAAACTATAAATACCCCAAGGCCAGACGAATTAAAAGAGTTTTTGGGGAGAGCTTAGTCGAAGACAGAAGAACCCTAGAGCCGAATTCAGACGACCAAGCAGCACAAGACACACCTAAACGAAGATACAAGAGCTGTAAGAAGGTCCTGCATGTATTTAATTCATTAAGTAGTTTTGTTTTATTGTATTAGTACACTTTAATTCATCAGGATTGATGGGCTTGTGTCATGTGACTACGGAAGATCATTCACTCCCCTTAATATTGCTTTCCCATTAATTAAAGTTTATATGTTGATGTCTTTGGTGACTTTTATTAGTGCATTGATAACCTCTGTGTCTAGCTGAGTCTTGCTTGGGTCACCATGCCCCTTCCTCGCCTATTTGTTTTAGCGTCTCTTAAATAAATAGGATAGACATAAGTAATCATTAAGGGTTTACTCGCCGATAAGATTAGAGCCAACGAGAAAGGTTTAATTATATACACTTCATATAAAACTAGCAATAAAACAAGTGACAAGCTACTTAATTATCAGGACAGGTCTTCTTATTGTCTCGAGTATCTATCTGTGTACGTGTGTGCTAATCGCTGATTCGTGCTCATTAGTTTAGTTTTCTATTTAATCATAACCAAACCGTGCCAGTCTCTCAGGCTGAACCCCCTTGCGTTAGATTAGGTTGTATAGCTAACTTAGGATATTAAAATACTGATTAGAATAACTAGATAATACGTTCATACTGACCGGGTACACTGCTCGTTAAGTGTGTGTGTTATTGATAAGTCGGCTAAATATAAATTTAAAACTTGAGTAGGCATTAATACTGCTAAACCGCAACGACACACACGCGCATCAAGTTTTTGGCGCCGTTGCCGGGGAGTGAATTGTTATTATCTGTTAATTTGATTAGTATTTTAATTAGGTTTTTCTTTTTATTTTTTTAGATTCTAACCACTAACCCTGTTATATATATTAGATAGATTGCATTCATTGTATAATTTGCATATTTTCTGTTTTTGTGTGTTTTTATTTTCTGTAATTCTTGTTTCCTTTTTGTTTGATTTTATTTTTTTGTTTTTCTTTTCTGTATTTTTCTGCATTCTGCTATCGTTGTATTGAGCTGATACAAACGATACGGCGCATCTGTTTTCACAGATATGGCGTATTGCGTTTAATTTTTATAAAATACAACGCGTTTAATAAATTCGAGTACGACGCATCTTTCCCCAAGATACGGCGTATTCTGTTTTTAATAAGAAATTTTTTCTAAACCCTAACGCCATACGACGCATCTGTTTTAACAGATATGGCGTATTTTCTATTTAAATTAAAAACAGTTTTTCGAATTATTAAACAGAAGCGACGCATCGATTTTTATCGATACGGCGCATCTACTAAATCAAAAATATTGTATTTTGAAACGTGACGAAAATACGGCGCATTAGCTTTTGTTAATACGACGCATTTAATTTTAATAAATATAATCGATTTTTGATAATTTAAACTTGATACGGCGCATTCTAATTCATAAGCGGCGTATCTGTTTTCTGAATAAACGTCTGATTAAATTTTAAAGTAATAAGATACGGCGTATCCAACTTTTTGGATACGGCGCATCGTCCGCAGATATCAGCCATTTTTATTCTTTATATTCGTTTCTACATTCATTAATTTCTCTTCTAGCAAACAGATCCTACTGACGATTTTGCCTATGATGACAGGTTTTGCTATGGAAGATATGTCAATGAACGGATATCTTGCTAAGGAACTTATGAAAGATAAGCACAATGAAATGTCCCGCACCAAAAAGCCGTTGACTCTGGAAAGTGATGACGAGTGTGATAACTATGAAGTTAGCTTGAGCAAGTTCCCAGCATTAAGCATTACTAAAAGCTCAGAATCGGAAAAGGAACTCTTGCTTTCGGATTCATTCAAAAATTTCGATGCTATTACTTGCAACTTACCTACGATCGATGCTTTACTCAAATCCGTATCTCAAACCAACATGCCCGTCTACTCAGTGGAAGTTTATGATGATGTCAACTTCAATGTACTCATGATTGATGCCGATTTATTTTCTTGGGAGACCCCTCTTGAAGCTACTTATATGGAATTCAAACGCTTATGCAATATTGAAGATGAGATATTCTCTTATGATTTACTAATGAGCTACACTGAAGATGAATTGTTACTCTTATGGCCTATCATTGAATCTAAAGGATTAACTTGGACGACTATCAAAGAAAAATATGGGAAATTCCAAATTGAATACATGAACTCAGCAAATGCAGTCAACAAATCGAGCAACAAAAGCTATGGTAGAGGAAATATCCAACCTATACAAACTTCTCGTATGCCTTATTCCGAACAGTATTGGGGATTAGATAAAAGCAATCTGGATGATGAAATGATTTATGCTGAATCGGAAATACTGTTTCATAAAAAGTTGGTAAGGTTGATGGATATCTCTTTAGAAGAATGGCTTGAACTTAAATACGGTGATCCCAAATTTGCTCCTACGAATGAAGTCAAACGGATTGTGATTTCATGGTTGACACGAAGTTTTAAAGAACAATTTAATGAGTTCATGGAGATAAGGAGGAAAATGATTGGTAATACTAGCTTTGACGTTAACTACGATCCTAACAATGCTGATTTTTCAAATTGGTTAGCTAGTAAGTTCAATAACCATAAGATCATAGACCGAGCTACTAAAGATGTGTTATGGGTATATTGGATGAGAGGGGAAGATGAGGAAGTAGAAAGCAACAATGGATCATCACATGACGATTCAAAGATCGAGGAAGGCATTGAAGAATTGTTCAGCATAGACATTGATGTATTCAATTATGAGACACCCTTGTGCAAACAATTCAAAGAACTTAATTACCTTCATCAAATCGACGCTGATGTGCTAACTGGAGATCTACCAGGATTCAAAACTTATGATAAGTTCAAAAACACCTGGTACTACGAATGGAATGACCAAATACCATGGGTTTGGGATAAACCATAGGAATTTGGGCATATTAATCACACTTGTAAACCTTTCCGTTTCAAGGATGGAAGTAGTAAATGGCCAACCTGTGATTGGAAGGATGATGGAACATGCAATGGGGGAAGTATAATTGGAATGAAACGAGTTGGAAATGATGTATACTTTGAAGACTATGATTGGTATGAAAAAGTTGAAGACTCCCCACGTAGAGCAGAGGCTTTGCAAGAAAAAGGTAGAATCGAATACTTAAAAGAACTAAAGGGAGCATCGAATACTACTTTCTGGGAATGGGTGCATAGAAAATGTGATGATTACACAAGGCTTAATCGACGCCTACAATGGGAATTGAAAAGAAAGTGGGACGAGATTCAAGATTATTATCAATCCATTAACTTTGTTGATTATTATCCCTATGATAATAACGATGAGCCACAAGGAATATTAATTGATGAACTTGATGACTATTTGAATAAGGATCCTTATTTCAAGTTTGTTGATAAAGACGAAGAAGAATTCATCGAGAGAAAATGTCGACTACTTGGGATCACTTATAATAACCCACCCATGATAATTTCTGAAAAAATTGAAGTCATCAAATACTCTTTGGGACCATATGAGGAATATGTTGCGACGAAGACCAAAGAATATATTAGATTAAGTCGAATGGAAGAAAATGCTGCGGAGCTATACGGTAACATCTTTCGGATGAAAGAAGAAGGATGGCACGTAACAAGAACAAAATAAGGAGCTGAACGTGAGTCTAACTTGAAGACTCTGGAATAAAGACAAGTGCTGACCGGGAGACAACCCGATAGAAAATTTTTTACTTTTCTGTTCTGTGTCGAGTCTGTCAGACCTGCAGAAGATGCGGCGCATCTCCATCATAAGATGCGACGCATCACCTGCACTGGTCATATCTTATTTCATTTTCTGCATTTTTATTTTTGACTTTAAAACTTTCTGTCAGTTTATTTAATGCGGCGCATCCCTGGTTAAGGATGCGACGCATCTTTTATTCTGATTCGTATTTATTCCAGGCTCGATACGGCGTATCTTCTTCCATAAGATACGGCGTATCGACTGACCTGATGATTTACAGTTTAATTTTTACTAACTACTAATGTATTATGCAAGTTTGAACCTTCTTAACTCAGGTGTGTTAAAGTCTAAATGGTATTATAGATTCCTGCATTTTTGTGGATACATCATTTATGAAGCTTAAACGTTCTCATCCACAAGAAAGTTGATTTTTGCTCTTATACGAATAATGGAGGATCATACCGAGCAAATCTCAGGGGAGTTTTTCTGTTCTAATTCTTTTATTTTCCAGTTTTTAACCTTTGACACAAACAACGAGGACGTTGTTTAACTTAAGTGGGGGGATTGGAGAATTAGAACACTTACTTGTCCTAAACTTTTTCAAAATATGCTTAAAATGCGCTTAATATATCAAAATTTAAAATTTTTAGCATGTTTTTGTTTAAAGTCTAAATTACATAACCGCACACATAACTCTATTCTTTCAAAAATATTAAAACTTTAGTGTGCTGGTGACTTGTAAACTTTAGAACTTCGCTTGTATACTATTCGAGACCACCATAATAAGTATTATCTATATAATTGGAGTGACTTGTCTAAATTGGTAAATTTCTAGGATTACACCCAAATAGCCTTTATATGTTATGTGATATTAACTAACTACACTGGTTAGTTAACCCCCGTATAAACCCTTTGTTTACTCTCACTTTTAGAGTAAGATACCCCTAGAAAAACCCTCAGAGCCATTCCTTTCGTTTCTTACACCTTTGTTATAATGTTTCGATACACCCTTACACCTTAGCCTACCCTGTAGATTAAAATCCGTGGTTAATTGCTTTAGGCAAAGTGTGTTTCCTTACATTACCTGTGTTCGCGTGCGTAATTCATTATCTTTGGTTAGGTCAGGAAATTGCACAATGCAATTGGTATGAAAGTAAATATTGTATATCTTTTAGTTTATTTTTTGTGTGTTTGCTACTTTCACTATTACAGTTATTTCTGAAAGTATGAAGAGTATGAAAAATTATCCGGAAAAATAGTGATAGTAAAGTTGTGAAATTTTACACATATATGTTGATGTTTAAAAAAAAATAGAAAAGAAAAAGAAAAAGGAAAAGTTGGAAGTTTGTTTTAACCAACTTATGTAAAGTTTTCTATTAAGTGGGTGATATCACCACTATTTGTTGTTGTATATTATATTTATGGATTGAATGGGAGTTGGCCGTTATGGGAACGCCAACTAAGGTTATTTTTTGATTGAGATTTTGTTGAGTATAATTCGTGTCTACCTAAAGCGTGTGTTTCAAGTGTTAAAGCGTGAGTTATTCAATGATATGAGTCTTATTCATGGGATGGTTGGGAAAGTGATTAACCACACTTAGGATTTTAATTTATCTATTTTGTTTATTTTTCATTTTACACCAATTTGTATCCCAAATATTATCCATACCCTATATCATTCTTCATCCAAACCTTTGATTTATTGAGATTAGGGATTTGAGCAATCTTAAGTATCGTAGTCGTGGATTCGGCTATGTATTTATGATTTTGTCGCCCTTTTTGATATAATATTATTGGTGAAGATTACTTGGTCCTATCTTTAGCCTATTCGAGTTAAGGATTTGAGCAATTGCAAGTATCGTGGTCGTGGATTCGATCATGTATTTGTAATTTTGTTGCCTTTTCTGGAATGTGAGATCGATAGAGATTAAAAATGATGATCAACCCTTAACCAACAAACCCTTTTTACCGCTTTAGACTTGTTACTCCTTGGCTTTAGTGGGGGAGATGCGTATACTTGCCAAGCCTATGATAGAATATTCGTCACAACTAAGCAACTAAACGATTTAGAATTGTTTTACATTAAAAATTATTTTGGTTTCTACTTCGTTAAGTGTTTGGTTGTGTGATTATGACAAAACGAATACGTGCTTAAATATAAAAATAAATCTTAATATCTTTTAGGATACATTTTCATTTGATTAATTCTAAGGTTTACTTGGGGACAAGTAAAGTTCAAGTGGGGGGATATTTGATGAACTCAAATAAGTACATTTTATTATCATCATTTATCCTATTTATTTGACTTGTTTTATTATATTATATATGAGAATCGATACATTAATGTTTACTTTAGTAATTCTCAGGTAAAAACAAGCATTATGTAAAACTTGGCGATTTTGGATTAATTATGGAGCAAAATAAGCAAGATGTCAAAAGCCTACTGAAACCCAGAAGATCAAGCTCGTTCTACTCCAGATACGCCGCATTATACTTCTAACATACGGCGTATCACTATCAAGATTTCACAAGTTACAATCCAAGTACATGTGCCGCATACAAAGATCAAGATACGCCGCATCTGAAGATGGTGTACGAATATTCCAGAATATATTAATCTTGGACCCCACGCGAAGTTAAGTCAATGCGCCGCATCTAACAACTCGATGCGCCGCATCGATCCCTCAGACAGAAACTATAAATACCCCAAGGCCAGACGAATTAAAAGAGTTTTTGGGGAGAGCTTAGTCGAAGACAGAAGAACCCTAGAGCCGAATTCAGACGACCAAGCAGCACAAGACATACCTAAACGAAGATACAAGAGCTGTAAGAAGGTCCTGCATGTATTCAATTCATTAAGTAGTTTTGTTTTATTGTATTAGTACACTTTAATTCATCAGGATTGATGGGCTTGTGTCATGTGACTACGGAAGATCATGCACTCCCCTTAATATTGCTTTCCCATTAATTAAAGTTTATATGTTGATGTCTTTGGTGACTTTTATTAGTGCATTGATAACCTTTGTGTCTAGCTGAGTCTTGCTTGGGTCACCATGCCCTTTCCTCGCCTATTTGTTTTAGCGTCTCTTAAATAAATAGGATAGACATAAGTAATCATTAAGGGTTTACTCGCCGATAAGATTAGAGCCAACGAGAAAGGTTTAATTATATACACTTCATATAAAACTAGCAATAAAACAAGTGACAAACTACTTAATTATCAGGACAAGTCTTCTTATTGTCTCGAGTATCTATCTGTGTACGTGTGTGCTAATCGCTGATTCGTGCTCATTAGTTTAGTTTTCTATTTAATCATAACCAAACCGTGTCAGTCTCTCAGGCTGAACCCCCTTGCGTTAGATTAGGTTGTATAGCTAACTTAGGATATTAAAATACTGATTAGAATAACTAGATAATACGTTCCACTCTTAGTGATCGACACTCTACTTACCATTATATTCATACTGACCGGGTACACTGCTCGTTAAGTGTGTGTGTTATTGATAAATCGGCTAAATATAAATTTAAAACTTGAGTAGGCATTAATACTGCTAAACCGCAACGACACGCGCACGCATCATATAGCTTTTGAAAAGCTAATAAGAACAATATTTAGGGCTTATGAGCTTATTAGCTTATATATAAAAAATAAGCCTGTTGAAGTGTTTGGATAAGCTTATAAGCTTAGGCTTGTGAGCTTATTTTGGGAGGTTTTGATAAGCTCCATTTTTGTCGCTCATGTGCTTATATAACTTCTTAAGCCTTTTTTCCACCTACTTAACATAAGCTACTCCAAACACTCAACCTTAGCTTATGAGCTTATTTATCAACAAATCATCAACAAATCGATCATACATCTCTACTTACACAACACAATAACACCATATTCGAATCTAAACGCTAAACGCTCCACGCCAATCATAACCTTAAACCTAATTAAATTCGCAAATCGTCAACTAAAAACAACAACACTTCACAGATTCAACACATCGTTCACATACATCTCTACTTACACACCAGATTCGAATCTAAACGCTAAACACTCCGCGCCAAACACACCTAAACCTAACTAAATTCGCAAACGGTCAACTAAAACCGATAACATCCACAATACAATTGATTAATTAACATCATATTGAAGAAATTGATCACTAATAGCACCAAATTCGAATCTAAAGTTACACTAACATAATGAATAATAAACAACAGATCTGTTAATAAAACAAGGTATTGAATACCGTCATAACGTTCAGCTTGTTCAGCAAGCTTAGCGACGTAGATGAAGGTGTCACGATCAGCAGCCATCAATGGATTACTTTTACTTTTACTTACTGTGTGTTTGTGTGTGTGTGTGTAAGAAAAACGAATGTAAAGAAAGAGGAGTGAATGAGACGATAAGCCGCGACTGATTGATGATGAACGGAAATACTCATCGGTTGGAATAGGGATTGGGATCAGGGTTGTGCTGCCGGAAGTTATGGTGGTTTTTGATCGGTTTATGTCAGTAGTGTGTGTTTTTTGTGTGTGTTTGGTGAGGGCGGTGAATAATGAGAGAAATTAAGAGGTATTTTGTACCAAACTGCCCTTCTGTATTTAGTTATTTTTTTAATTAGTAAATATCTTTTTAATCATAGCCATTGATCAAATTTAGATGGAGGGTGGGGATGTGTCCCTTGGTATGTGAGTAATTTTTAGTATCCAAAATAACTCTCATCTAATTAAAATTGATAATTTAAATTGGATCAATAGGAGAGCTCAATATTAAAATGGAAGCTTTTGGTTAGCAAATAAAAGTCAATACGTGAAGATGATTTTTTTCATCATTACAATAATTTTATTTTGTTAATCATTTTTTTCTTTTTATTTTGTTTTTTTAAAATGCTATAGAAACAATGTCAAAATTTCAAAACTAGAACGTATACTTTATAAAAGATTAGGGGTTGAGTTAAATAACATCTTATTATAATTGATCAATAGAAGTTAATTTAAACAGATAACTTTATAAGAAAATCTGATTTTAAATATAATCTTGTGGAATTAAGTGTAAAGTTATTAATTAATTTTTCTTAATAGGTTTGTAAATTTAACAAATACCTCATAGACTTTATAAGAAAACAGCATTTATTATTATCTTTTGTTATTTATAAATATTATCATCATAATTAAATTAAATTAATCATTATCCAAATTTTGTATATACACTTGATTATGAATATCAAAATAAAGCACACATTACTGTGATATGCAAATAAATACATAAGATTGTAAATACAACAACGAATCATATAAAATATTATTTAGTGGTTTACAATTTAAAATTATCGCATATGTCTATAACATGTCTATAAAAACAACCTTTACACGATGTTATAATGCAACAACCAATGATATACACAAATTTTGTTCCTCTTTAAAGTTGAAGTATGTTGAAATTTTAATACATGACAATCATAATTAAACAATAACATCAAAGTAAACATGCGAAAGCGAGTAGATCATATAACATTTAAATTAAGTAACACCCTAACCCGATAAGGGTAGAAGTATTACGTTATGGTGACATATCAAAGCAAACATAAGCATATGACTAAATAATACAAAATGAATTTCAAAGGTTACAAAGGAAAGAATCTGAAAATACAAGGTTACAAAGGAAAGTCAAAAATAAATTCTAAGTCTGCAATTGTAACTACTTCTAGTCATCTCTAATCCAGACTAGCTATGAAAGTAATGTCCTCTAAGTCCCAAGTGCTCTCTACTCATAACCCAGCTTCCATCTAAAATCTGCCGCAGGAAAAGAAATGCGGCTGAGCTTAAAAAGCCCAGTGAACAGATATATATAACATAACAGAACGGTAAATAAGCATAAGCAAACGAAGAAATAAGAATACGAAACGAAAAGCATAATCATGAAGGAGAACTAAGAATCAAGAATGCATAAGAACTGAATAAGGAATGAAACAGGGAATGAAATGAAAATAAAGAAAGGTTCATATAAGGATGTGCCATAAGAACTCCATACATAATCTATCAAATCATACAAATACCATATAAGTATACGAAGAGGGGAGACCTCTAAGTAAATTAAATAAAAATGTGAGAAGGAGTGCAAGGCACACACCACCTGGTCACCATAATCACATAAAACATAAAACCTAGGATGCATCCATACGCTCCCTAACATAAGTATGTATGTCAGTACTAGACTAAGCACACATAAGGTTGGCCAATAGTGAATCGCGATATAATACATATACATAAGGGGGAACGCCGTAGATCTATCACACCCTACGGAAGTGTCATGCCTAGGGTGCCATCCTAGACATGGTCATGGTACCTCCACAACTAGTTAAGCTCAGGCACGGATCTATCATAGCATACAACAATACAAACTAGCATGGCAAGAGAAACAAGATAGTAACTCAAGTAAGCATGGCAAACACAAGCATAGCATAGCAGAGACATTTAAATAAATGTCAGAATGAATAAATAAGAATGACAATCATACAATGAAAGTCATGAGTCAAATAAGGGAATCATATCAAGGTCAAATGTCAAGTCATCAAAGTATCAAAGGTTCATCGTCAAAGGTTCATAATCGAAGGTTCATAATCAAATGGTTTATTTAAAGAAATCTTTATCAAATGATTTTCATAAAAATGATCTTTAATAACGGTTTTCATAAAATTAGTTTTCATAAAAGATAGCAAAATTCCATATAAAAGTGGTATCGCATCGTTCGTAAACATCATTTTAAAATAGTTTTTCTCAAAACATTTCCATGATATAATTAAGAAAGGTTTTCACATCTAGTCACCAAAATCAAATGAACCTTCGAAGTGTAAAGTGATTCGAATACTAATATCACAGGGTAACGAACGAATTTTATCAAGTATTATATCACAAGGATCATAATGAACGAATGTCAAATGGATCATGAAGAACGAATCAAAGTATAAGGGAACATAGCAATGGCTTAGGGAATCCTAATGAATCAAGATCAAGAAATTCATGAGAACGAAGGCACCCTTACTGAAAAAGGGTAGAATATCTGTACCTTAGGCCGCAAGTGGAAACACAAATAGAAACATAAAGATCGGAACCAAACTCCTTCTTCAGCGAATCTACACGAATACATGATCGTCTTATTATTAATATCTTATTTAAATCAGATTACTTATTTTAGTCGGCTTTCCATTTTTAGTAACTTTCCTATTTTTATCACGTTTTCTGATTTAATAACGTTTAGGGTTAACAAAATGACATTTAGATAATTTTAGACTTAACGTGGTAAATATTTTAGCTTAGGGTTAATATGACACTTTTAGTAATTTTAGGGTTTAATGTGTCTACCTAGCAAGGTATAGGGTGAATTATGAAAGTTAAAGGAAAATACACTACCCTACTTTATGATGCATTTGACTACCATTTTAATCAGCCAAAAAAATGACTCACACTACTGTCCTATTATTTGATTCGAATGTAGGACATAGAAGGAAGAAAATCCATGCACACAACACACATACCGCCGTGCTTCTCTTTTATTTATATATGTAACACCATGTAAAAAGTTATATGCGCAGCCCATCTCCATTCGTATAAAGATATATGAAATATAAGTGTGCATGAATACGAGCTCAAGCAAGAAGACCGAACCCTCGAAACAGCTCGCGTGACGTCACAAGCCACGACACCAAAACAAACCCGCGACTCCCTTTTGTGTTTTGTTTAATATCGAGAACAAACCAAACGCACCCATGTCTTTGATTCTTTTCTTTTAGATCGTTAGGAGTAGATATAAGTCGGATAAGAGTGGACTAAAATAGTTTCAACAAAACAGCTTCTTAATATCGACATGCAAGGTTTATCAAAGCATTATTTTATGTGAAACAAGTGGTGATAACATGAGAGTTTATGGGTCGTGTACTTGATTAGTTTCGAACAGTTTTGTGACCCTTTCCATGCTGTTGTGGTTCGATACAGAAAAGACACAAGGAACATGTTATCTCTTTTTTAGCTCGACACAAACCCAACACACCCATGGCTTTTTTGTTTTAAACTAGATCGACCCCAAAACCAACATGTATGCATATTCTTTATTTTAGTTCAAACAAACTTAGTCTCATACGTGTATAAAGGTTTAACACGACCCAAAACAAACAGAAACATATGGAGGTCGAACAAGGCATGGGTCGACATATAAGCAAGCCTTTACAATCGTTATTTAGATGCATATTAGTTGTGATTTCATGTGACCCGTTATGATTTCATGTGAGTTTTTAGTCGAGTAACATACAAGGTTTTATTTAAACTCGATTCATATAAGGTTCATGCGACTTATTAAACATATTCATAGCAGATTTTAGAGAGAGGAATCGAACAAGGATGGGATACACATTACCCTAAAAGATGAGAAGAAACAAACAAGGGTCGAATATGTAACAAGTGTTCCAGCCACAAACCCAATCCAAGAACTCCCTTCGACTAATCAATCCATGACCAATCTATCACCTCAAGTCTGCTGTAGCACCACGACCAAGACAACCGAATAGCAGCCACCAAACGAACCACCTTTTGTTGCTTTGATATCGGGTCGAACAGAGAAAGGAACCAAGTAGCAGCCGAGCTTTGTAATGTGTTATTAGGGTTTTGTGATTTGTGAGATTTTGTTGAAATCGGTTAAGAATAAATTGAGGAGATGCCGAGTTATATGGGAGGAAATAAAAGATACGTATCATATTATTTAATTAGGTTGTTTGACGTGTGAATAGGAAGGAGGAAAAAGTACGTACAACATTAAGAGGAGTGTGTGCATGCGTGGCCTCAAACAGCCCATACTTTACGTGTGAGAGGGGCTCACATTTGGTAAATTTGCATAATTTGTGGGATTGATTTGGGGCTATTAAGTGACAACATATTTTCTTTAAATGATACATAAAATTTGGTGATGACATTTTATCTAGGCGTGTCATTTATTTGATAGATGTGTACATTTGTTTTAAATCATTTGGCCTATATGAGACATATTAACGTGCCATACTTTTATTCGTAAGGTTCTGGTATATTTTCATATAATACTTTAGGTTATGAGTTCACATCGTATAGTTTCGAGTCATAACACGATATATGACTCAAGTTTTAATTTATAGCGTATTTCATAAGTTCTTAAAATTTCATAATTAGAGGGTCTTTTGGTCATTTCAGATTGTGGTAATTTTGGGGTTTTACAACTCTTCCCCTCTAAAAGAAAATTTTCGTCCTCGAAAATTGAAGTTGAAACAAAACGGAACACAATGGACAGTGAACAGAAATGTGAAAGACTTGTTTCTCATGACTCTATCTTGTTGATCAAAATGGCTTCGGTTTCTTCAGAAAGGACATACCTTACTGAATCCAGATCAAAAGAATAATATACCAAACGTAATAGATGATAATCATATTCTCTCGGGAGAGATACAGGGAATACATAGGATTTTGACGGATATGTCGTCCATAGAATTTGATTAGACAAATCAGATGAGAACGTACAGAAAACAGATTGTTTGATATCATCAAACGGCAGAAGGCCCTACAACAGAACCTAAGATTCTTATCAGAAATGTAGAGGTCAGCAAACGCGTGTCGAGAAACCAAACGTATCAAATCGTATAACGGTGAAAGCAGATTAAGCGTATAGGTGGAATGAACCTAAAGTCTCACTAACGCAGATAATCTCAAACAGTTATCAGAAATTCTAAGGCTCGTAAGGCACTTCTCGAAATATCCTATGATCACAATAAGTGCACATTATATGATGTAAGTATTATCACGTTGATCAGGCGTCATAATACTAGCATCATATAAATATGCCCTCATGATAGTCATACTTATTCTCAAGTCGTGAACAAAACAACTTATCTTAATCCACCTAGTCCAACTATAGTCTCAGAGGACATCAAAATCAAATAACATGACGAAGAGGAGAACGAAACCACTCGTAAGCGTAACAGAAATCCTAGAATGCCTATCGGAATTAAGGTACGTCATTAATAGCGTCAATCCTTCATCACTCACCGAAATCAACTCAGCCAATATAAGTGGTTGCTTCAACATCTGCCCATTCCTGGACATAAATCTCAAGGTTCCATCCACAATTCGTCAAATTTCGCATAACAAAACCATCATCCAACATATGCAGAATGAACATAGAACAGAATTACTAATGGAGAACCTAAACTATTCAAAGGATCTCATTATTAGGTAACGAAAATTTAAGTAGGTTGAGAGGAAGTGAATTACGTCATCAATGGCTTCATCCTTCACATAACCAACTCTCCAAAACACAAATGTTCGTTTCAAAATTCATCCATTCAGATACATGATTTCAAATCTCTTCCAATTCCAAGCAGTCTGTCTACGTCTGTCCATATGATCATAGGGTGGAAAGGAATTATAAACTTGAGTCTGGTTCCTCAAGCCTTCGGCACCTCTTCTGGACACTGTGGTGTGGTAACATGAATTCCTTCTTATATGCTTCTTCCATGATAACGCCTGTGTAACAACCGAGAAATTTCCAAGTCATTATTTTACTAATTTTATTTGCTTATTATGCTATTTTAAGTAAATTGGCTTTTGCCGGGAAAGTTGCCCGCGTACGTCGTGACACGTACACTAAAATTTGTAATTTGAGTCAGGCTATGCTCAGACTACCCATTAATATGATTTATGTATCCCCACATACTTGTTTTCATATGGAATAATGTAATTTTCCATTTCTACGCGAAGTGTGCACATTTTTCGTTTTACGCGTTTTCGGCTTGCGGTTTGAGCTTTAAAGACGTTATAACACTCCGAAAGGCTCGGGAAATTTATGAAACATCAAATTGGGTCATTTTAAGTTAAATTTAACATTTTTATGAAAATAGTATCTTCATGACATTCATTTCCATAAACTAGGCATAAAACGTTACCGGTTTAGCCCCATTGGCCTTCAAATTCACTCCGTGACTTAGGATACTTGTGCAAAACAAGTATATAATGTATTGTGACTAAATAATAAAAGAAATACACCTTGGAACCTCCCCAAAACCGGCCACCCCTTTTATCCTATCAAAATGCATGCTTTCTTTTATTAAAACCCATATTTCACACTTTATCTTCATTTCCAACCTAGTTATTATCACCATCTCATTTCTCTTTGGTCTCTCCCTCTCTTGAACGAAATAAAGCAGCCTCCAACACCCTTGGCCTTTAATTTACTTGATCATGTTCATCTCCAATCAAACATTAAGTGTTCTTGTTGGTTTCTTGATCTTGGTAAGTTCCCCAAACTCATTTTCATCTCATTCTTATGTTTTTATAGATTTTTTTTTAGATCTAAGCTAAACATCTCTTGCATGTGTCATTTAAGATGATTTGATTCAAGATTTAATTGGAAATAGGTTCTTTGATAATTGGTTAGGATTGATTTGTTAGAGTTATGCAAGAGTTTAATGGATTTTATGAGTTTTGGACTAGTTATTGATGATCTACTTGGATATATTGTTTAGAAAACTGAAGTTAATCCTCAATATAATCTTTCATCTTCTAGAATTATTGAGTTATTGGATGAATAAAAGGGTAGGGATGATTGATTTTGGACAAGCATGGGTATTAGACACAATAATTATACATAAAGTAGATCATTGTCATTGGCCCAAATCTGTCCCAGATTTCATCCAAAAAAACGACTTAACTATTTTGTCCTCAGGAAGTTTTATGCTTAAAAAAAATATTGGGAGTTAGCCACAGGTCTTAGGATCATTTTCCCGAAAACCTTACATCCTAATTCATCTTGGAGATTTTTAGAGAAAATCCACACTAAAACTGGTCCAGGAATGCATGTCAGATTTGATGGGCTATTTACTCTAAAATGTTGTAAAGAAGATTAGGTTGGTGTAAACATGAAAGTTGTAGCCAAGACCTGTAGAAAACTTTTCCCATAGGCCATGTGTCCATTAGACCTGTAGTTAAAGAGATACACCCTTTTTTCTAAACTCATTTAGATGCTGAGTATAACTATTTAGAGACACAAGGGTAAATTGGTAATTTAACCCATGTTGTAAAGTTCTCAGTAATGTAAGGCCTTGATTTTCATATAGTACAGAGTCATACCTTTCTAAGCATATAAATTTCATAATTTTAGCCTTCACGGTTTAGAAATGGCGACCCGAATAGTGCGGCAATTTTATAAAATTTCCATCAGCTTTACATTTTTAAACCATACAAGCTTTTATAAACGCCTTTCGACCCATGTCTTGCTATATGAATTTTAAATAAATGACCATATGATATTTTGAGTTCAAGTACTGAGTTAAGTCATAAAAATAAAGTATTATACCTAAATCCCCGAGCCTAAGTCGTGTTATATTTTATCTAGGTCACTTGTGATCTTTGCGGTTTTTCTCGACGTGCACACTTCTCCGATTTCCGTTGCTACTTCATTATTGGTGAGTTCATAGCCCCACCTTTTACTTGTTTAACTGTTTACAAACTCTGTGGGGGAGATACATGCTAGTTAATTTTAATATGATCACAACTGCTTGAAAACTGTATTTTGGATTGAAATTGTTTGTTACCCGGTTATTATCATTGCCTAAGTTTCCCATAGCCTGAAAGTCCCTTCCTTATCGTGAACCGTTAGTCACTTGCGAGTGAACGCGAATGCCGTGAATAGATCTATTGGGAATGACATCCCCTATATTGGACTGCCAGGTGCGGCTACCATATGCACTGTATTTGAGGATTTGCTAGGTAATTAGGCTGTTACCTATTGTCGAAGGGCATCTTTATATTCTGTTGAATATCTGAAAATGACGTTAAAGTTCGGGGTCACGAGCTTAGGGCAATAATAACTGAATCAGACTCTGCATTTGTTGCTTAGTCGTTTTTATAAACTGAATTATATTGTGATCAACTGCTTATTACTAAAACTCTATGGATTCACTCAACCTTTGTGTTGACGTTTTAGCATGTTTTATCTCAGGTTTAAAGGCATGAAGGTCTTGGATGGAGTCGCACGGATATATTTTGAGGACTCGGCATATTTTCACATTTGAAGAGTCTATATTTTAAAGATTTATGTTATGTTTAAAACATTTGCAAATCTTTTGAAAACATTGTGTTTTATGAAAACTGTTGGGACCTTTGCAAACTCTGAGAATTTAATGTATCAAATGTGAAACAGTTTTAAAAACGTCTCTTTTCAAGGGTCGTTTTCCATGACTTGTACTTTGTGCTAGGAAGTAATACCCCAGTGAACTATCCTTCGCTGCGATAATTTTGGGGGTTTTACAGATTGGCATCAGAGCTACAATTATAGAGAACTGGGTCGTTTTCAAAACCCAAACTATAACTATTTTTCACTAAAGAGTCTCTCATTGCCGTATCCGATATCCGTGAGCGTGTACCACCAGACTGCCTATGTTGTTACTCACATGTCATCACTAATGGTATTATATAAAGTATGCTTATATACACTATTATTTATATAAAGGTTAATTATATAAATGTTTGACTGATTTTGACCTCTTACGCTTATTTCGGAGCTTGAGCTCAAACCTTGTTTTCCCCGATTACATACCTATACTTACATTTTAATGGTCTCTTTTATTTCTCAAACATCGTGAGTAATACCGTGGTTCGTTACAACTTTTTCATAACCTTTCATAACATCGTCTTATGCAAAACCCGTTGCAGTCTATCGATTTCCCTCGGTTGTCTTACTATCTGTTGGGAATTATGATACGAATCAAGAGCAGACAACTTAGGTCTGGTAGTTTATCTAAGTTAGGTCTGTTTGTGTTATTAGGTCTGGTAATGTAATGTTAAGTCTGGTAGCATGTTTAAGTCTGGTTGACTTGTAAAGTTAAGTCTGGTCGTGAAGTTAGGAAAGTCTGTTAGAGTTATGTTAGGAAAAGATACAAAACGTGTATGTATCTTTATAGAAGATTTGTGAATATCTTCTGAGTCGGTTAGTATTAGGGTTTCCTTGTGTTATAAAAGGATCCCTAAAGATTGTTAGTTCGTGTGTGAGAGTTGTACGAGTTCACTATTGTGATTATAATCAATATACGAAGTTAGTGATATCTGTGTGTGTTCTTCATTGTTCTTGTTAAGATTCCGCATTAACAATAACAATCACCTAGGGTTTCTCAATTAGATTGGTTCGGATTTATCCTAACCATCTACTAGGTATTCAAGACTACTTAGTGATCCACATACAATTCGTGGACCAACAAGTGGTATCAGAGCAAGGAGAGAGACTCTGAATTCGAAGAACACTAAATCTCAAAAACCTAATTCTCACTCAAATCACCCTACACAATGTCTGAATTCGATAAGCCTGTTAACACTGAAACTTTCTCAATCCATAACAGTGAGGATGAGAAATTAAACCATGAAGATGAAGGAAAAACCGAAACCAGTAACTCCCAAACACAACAACAACCCATCCCTTCCACAACCACAATCTCAAACATAAAACTTCCATTACTGAAAAGAGAAGAGTATGATATATGGGCCATGGAGATGGAACATTATCTGGAATACATTGATAGCGATGTATGGAAGGTGATTCAGAAGGGAAATTCTAAGAAAAGAATTTCACAAGGGAATGATGGGCAGATCAGAATAATGCCACCAGTATCTGCTGAGGAGATTAGGGTTGTGGAGAAAGAAAAGAAGGCCAGAACCTTGCTTCTTATGGCTATTCCTAAGGAGCGTCTACAAAGGTTTCATGGCATTCTTGATGCAAAGGAGATGTGGGAGGCTATCAAGAAACGATTTGGAGGTAATGCTAACTCCAAGAAGATGCAAAAGGCTGTTCTTAAACAGCAATTTGAAACATTCAGTGTTTCAAAGACTGAAGGTTTGGAGAAGGGCTATGACAGATTTCAACATCTGTTAACACAACTGGAAGTTCATGGTGCAACAGTTTCAAATGAGGATGCAAACCACAAGTTCCTTAGGTCTTTACCATCAGAATGGGGCAATGTATCTGTGGCGATGAGGATTAAGGAGGAAGTAGATTCAATGACACCTGATGACCTATACAATAATCTCAGGATGTTTGAAAGGGACATCAGTAACACCACTCAGGCTTCAACCAGTTCATCAAATGTTGCTTTTGTGTCACAAAACAAAAGCAGTACTTACAAGGTTAAATCTGGTAGTGTTAGGTTTGGTATCTATGAAACTCCTTCAAATGAAAGGTCTGCTTCAAGTTTTACTGATGAGGTGATACATTCTTTCTTTGCCAATCAAACGGAAGATGAAAGCTTTATTAGTGAAGACCTAGAACAGATTAATGATGCTGAAGTTGAGGAGATGGACATAAAATGGCACATTGCCATGGTTGCTTTAAGGGTCAAAAGATTTCAGAAGCAATATGGAAGGACCATCAACTTCAACAACAAATCACCAGTGGGATACACAAAGAGGACAGTTGAATGCTACAACTGTCACAAGCATGGACATTTTTTTAAGAGATTGTCCAGAGAAGAAGCCTGCTGATGGGAAAAGAGATGATGATGGGAAGATGGAAAAGAATCAGATGAGCCTGCTGACAATGGAAGCTGGAGGAGTCAACTGGGGTGAGCATCCAAGAGTGAATGAGGAGTCTGATCATGCTCTCATGGCCATTGGTAATGAGGTATCATTATGCTCTAAATTATGCACTGACTCATATAATCATGTTAAGGCTTTGTGTGATGAGCAGCAAGAACAAATAGGTGATCTAGAAGTAAATTTATTAGCACATAAAAATGCTGTAAAAACTTTAGAAGCACAAAAAGTCACTCTTCAAAACCAACATGCTGCTTTAAATGAAAAACTATACTTTCAAGCTAATAAAATATACGAACAAGATGAAAAGCTTAAAAGGTATAGACAATTAGGGCTTAAAATTCAGAAGGAAAGGGATGAGCTGAGAAAAAGGGTAGATCAGTGGAACAGTTCAAATAATAACTTGTTTAAGTGTTGGGATTCTCAAATTAAGTCAAATAAAAAATGTGGCTTAGGATATGAGGAAAATGAGAATAGGGCTATATTTAAGAATAAAGAAGAGGACTATGCTGATAAGCCTTTGTATAATAGGTTTGTTAAGACTGGTGACGTTAAGGGAGTACCACCACCTTTGAGTGATGACTATACTCCTCTTGAAAAAGAAGAGTTGGATGATTCACTCTTTGTGTATGGTAAGAAAGGTCCTCAAGTACCTGAACCAACCACCTCAGAGGACAAATCTAGTAGGTATTCTTCTTGTCAATCCAATGACTCTGAAGGATCTATTGATGGTTCCTCTGATCACTCTAAGTCTGAGTCAAATAATGAGGAAAAAGAGAATCCTGAACCTAAGGTTGTTGAGAAGTGTGAACCTGTTGTTACTAAACCTGTAGTAACTGAACAAAAGGCTGAGACAGTTAAACCTAGTTGTGTCAATCACATAAAATCTCCTAGGGAATCTGTTAAAATGAGTGAGTCACCTAGAAGCAATAGTGTTCACAGAGAAAGTAGGAGTAGTTATACTTATGCTCCTAAAAGATGCTTTGTGTGTGGAAGTTTGAGTCACTTAATAAAAGATTGTGACTTCCATGAAAAGAGAATGAAAAGAGAGGCTGAGCAAAAAAGAATGAATGTTAATAAGGGTCATGGTTCAAATAAACCAGTTTGGAATAATGCTAGTAGAATTAATCATGCCAACCAGTTTGTTCCCAGACCTGTCCAACTAAATAACACTACCAGACCTAACTCTTATGTTAATTCTGGTAGACCAAATTTTAGGTCTGGCTACAGAAACTTTAATTTGAATAGGCAAAATGTTAATTTTATGAGGCCTAAAGTGAATACTGGTTATGTTAATTCTATGAGACCTATTGTGAACACTGGTTTTGTGAGATCCAAACAACCTGATGCGTGGTTTTGCAACCTTACAACAGGTTTTACCTCTCGAGGGATCTCAAGAGGCTTACAACCCCACCAGGCAGTGTACCTGACCGATGTAGTATAGTGTAGTGGTAAGTACGGGGGATTGATCGTTCTCCACAGGGAATAGTGTTCGTTAGGTATGAAAGACTACTCTAATTAGGTCTAAGGGTTGAGGAAGATTCTTTTTTTATGTTTTTTTTTATATTTTTATGAAAGCAAGTAAAATCTCGGTTTTGAAGGAGTGGGCGGAATTAGTTGCTAATCAACTAACCCAAATTACTACAAATGCAAATAAAATAAATAACTGAAAATAAAATGTTGGTGAAAACTTATGTGTAGAGAAATGTGTTCACTTAGATTTCCTTACTCCCTAACTATCTTTTACCGGTTGATTAGTGTGTATTAGTTGCGTGGATGACGGGTGTATTCCTTATTACCAATCGTGGGGTGGCGTACGTACTTCCCCAACTCTACAAGCTCCTACTTCACTCCTATGTCGAGCCGGCTAGGAAGCTCCTAACATGGGATCACTAGAATTCGCTTGTGCATTAAATACAACCATAAAAACCTTTAGTACGCATTTGGTTCATGTTTCTTAAGACGTTCAAGCAAGTTACCGAATAGGAAGTTAGCCAGTTTTCTTAAGCCTAACATAGATAAACAATCATCCAATACAACTAATAACACACTAATAACCAATAATCAATAGCTAGGTTTCATTAGATCTAAGCAAACACAAGATAAATCTAGCCTAACATGTTAAACAAAAGACAAGAACAAGATAAAATCAAACAACACATAGACATATTGAATGATTAATTGATAACTTATCTTTCAATGTAACATGGAAGATCTCAAGGCAAAAAGCCTTGAAAAAAGATGCTAAAATCGTCTTAGGGTTTTCTCCCAAAAATTCCACACTAAGTTCCCCCCCCCCCCTATGACAAAAAATTAGAAAACTATATACAGACTTTTGGATCTGACGGCGTCACCTTATGGAGTGTGACGCCGTCACCTCGCCGCTTCTAGGGTTCCCGGATGGCCTTCTTGACGCCGTCCCTCTTTAGCTCTCCAAAATCCGTTCTGGCTTATCAAGGCTTGACGCCGTCAGACCTTGAACGTGACGCCGTCCCTCTTAGAATTAAGCCGTGACGCCCTTGATCAGGTTAAAGCGTGACGCCGTCAGAATTCACATGTAATTTTCACTGGCTTATCATGAGTAAATTTCACGTCCACCTTTTCTTGCCAAGCCATGACGCCGTCTGGAGTAAAATCTGATGCCGTCAAATGTAACTTTTAGCCGATTATTGAGACTTTGTCGTTTTCTTCACTTTTATGCTCCAAAAACGTCCAAAATGCTTCCTTTTCCATATTTCTCCTCAAAAGTACCTAAAATGACAAAAGGAACGATTTAGGGCAATATTTGATCAAATAAATACGATTTAGGGCTTAAATGACCCCTTAAAAGCGGTACACTTTTCGCTTCATCAAATACCCTTACACTTGAGATTTGCTTGTCTTCAAGCAAATGCGCTTTTATTCTAATCAAAATACAAGTTAGGGGTCATTTAATGCAAACATAAAAGTAATTACAACAAATAATCGTTCCACTTTAATCATAATAAGCACGGAGATTACAAACTAGCACCTCACAAGTAGTGTTTAGATACTCACATCTCTCAAGTGTCATCAAAATAAATCTCATAAATGAAAACGGATAATATCTCTCACTACCTGTCATAGCAAATAGATTACCATAGGCTTGGGCAAGGATCGAAAACCTCCTCCACTAGGCGTAAGCACCTAAGATAAACTATCAAAGAGGGCTTTTACATGGGTTATAACGTTAGGTGTAGGGAAAAGGAAAACACGGTTTTGTTGGATAAAGGATATTTTACTGGTGGCGAGTTAAAGATCTTGATTAATTACATGTACTATACAATGTTGCTAAGCCAAGACTCGACTCAATCTTAAGCTAGAAACAAAATAACAAAATAACAAAAACATAAAATAAACATAAAATGAAACGGGATGGTAGTCCGTATGTTTTTTCTATTTTTCTTTTTCTCATTTTTTTTGTATTTTTCTTGTATTTTTTTTTTTTTCTTTTTTTTTTTTTTTTTGCATACACTTTTGCCCTACCATCCAAAATAATACATCATAGGGGCGTTGCATCCCCCTTACACTTGAACTTTTACATAACTTTACAATTAACTAATCTAATGACTCGAATTAAGATAATCGAAAACTTGGAGTACTTTTAAAATATTTAGCACATATGGGGGTAATAAATGATGTTCTTCCCCATTACTCCATTACACTAGTACTTTACCCATGAGTCCCAATCGTCCCAAAACAATATGTACAAAGATATGACTCGACTTAGCAACCATGTAATCAATTAGATAATTAACTTGGGTTTAAACAAATGTTGTAACAATAATGCACTAAAAATGAGTGCATACAAGGTAGGCTAAGGCGATTTGGGTGTACATTTAAGTGGGGTGTAAACAAATTCTTCCTTTAAGTAAAATGCTTAAAGGTAGAAACGAAAAGATAGGCTCTGAGGGGTGTACTAGGGGTATCGTGTACTAAAAATGAGTACAACGCAAAGGGTGTGGGAGAATTACTTGACCAATGTAGCCAATGTAATTATAACAAAAACACAGGTGTAAAACAATGGGTTAATCCTAATGCCTCTTATCATGTAGTAAATCTAACTACACGAATGTAGTCTCACTTGTGGCCTTGGAATGGTCCTAACGCAAGTTCTAGAATCTAAGTGCTACCGGTACACACATCATAGCATAAATGCTTTTCCTACCAATTCTAGGGGCGAACCTCACATATTTGGGGGTGGAAAATTTTTTAGTGGTACGGTTTTTGTGCTAGTCATATAACTCCTATCCGTGAGACGCTCATTAAGATCAAAGTTTCACTCCTATATGTTGTAAAAAAATTTAAATTTGGCACTAAAATTACCCTAACAGGTATTTATCTCAGTTTTATTACACATCTACTATTAAACAAACAAAAATCAAGCGTAATAGCATTCTCTAAAATCGTACTTTTACCCTCCCCTTACACTTAAGATGAACATTGTCCCCAATGTTCAAATAACAAGATGTAAAAGCATAAAGTAAAAGAATGAAATCAAATACTCCCCTGATTCGCTCGGTGGATAATGAAGTAACACGGTTAGATCTTCTTCCAAAGTAATGTTGAAGCTCCATGACTAATGCATCGCCATAAGCTTGATTCAAAACATTTCCTTGTCCAAAATAACCTGTTAAACCTGAGAAAACAAACACGAAAACCTGCATAACATCGGCGGGATAAATCTATATATAAGGATATAATGCTTGTTGAATGATAATTTTGCAGATTCCTGGAGATTATAAGTTGGAGATTTAATAAAAACTTTTTATGAAAACAAAACTTTCAAAAATTTCTGAAAATTAAATCTGACGCCGTCAGGTTATAAACCCTGACGCCGTCAGACATGACCTGACAAAAATTCTCATGTTAAGTTTCCGGAAAATTTCTGGAAAAACCTTTACCTTACTTCCTGGAAATCCTGCAAAACATCATTATGACTCGATACAAGCATTTGACTCAAACAAATACGAATATGTATGTTAATTTATTATTATTACGATTCATGTTAATTTGTGTTCTAATAAACCGATTTAGATTTCCCGTACACTTAACTTTTGCAAAATACCTTTATATGTAGTTAAGACGAAGTTAAAAACAAAATAAAGCATTTTCACAAATTAGTTTTGAACATGAATCAATAAGAATAAAAGTTAAACATACATACGGAAACAAATAAAATCAAACAAACAAATAAACAAACACACAAAGCAAATAAAGATTGGGTTGCCTCCCAAGAAGCGCTTTTCTTTATTAACGAGTCTTGTAGCTAGACTCAAAGTCCTTCTACCCTATGTAAGTGAGCTCGTCATCGAGGACGTCTTTAGGGTTAAGCTTGGATTGAAGTTTCCTATTGGTCCGCTTAGTACGATATATCTTTTCAAACTTCTCTCCATCCGGGTCATACAATGTCATCATAATATGCCATGACCCATCTCCATCTTTGGGTGGTTTGTCCCCATCCCACTTGTGATCATCCTCCTCACAAGTCCACTTATTCATCCCTAGGTTAATTGGCAAAACTCCTAGGAACTCAATCATCCTTCTAAAAACTAGAGGGTCTTCAAATGGATCCAATTCGGTGTCCCTAGCCAAGAGTTGTTCTACCGTATGTGTTCGGTTCACAAAGTCCTCTTCTAGGTAAAATGGGCGTTGGGGTCCTATGAAGCCTCTATCTATCCAAGGTCCATATCTAGATGGTCTCCTATTTAATTCTAACCAATGGGGTGTCGGTTCCTCACTAGTATCATAGGCGTGTTTCTTAACATCATAGACTGACCAAGTATCTCCTTCTCCTACCGCTATCTTAGATTCCTTACAATCAATCATAGCACTAGCGGTCGCCAAAAATCCTCTACCTATCAACAAGGGGCATGTAGGGTCGCTAACCATATCAAGGACGTGGAAATCGGCTAAAATGGTTAGTTTTCCAATGTGTACTAACACGTCCTTAACTACTCCAACCGGGTAAGCAACACTCCCATCCGCTAAACCTATTATTACCTCGGTTTCTTCAAGTTTTCTAAGTTTTAGAGAGGTGTAGAGAGGTAACGGAAGTAGGTTAAGGCTTGATCCAAGATCGGCTAATGTGTCATAAGCCTCCGAATTACCGATCTTGCAAGGTAGAACAAATAAGCCCGGATCATCTAATTTCTTAGGTAGCTTATTTTGAACAAAGGCGGTCCCTTTTTCGCCTAACTTGAGCTTCTTTTCATCCAACTCATCAACAACCGGACTTTCAAGGTGGAGCTCCTTGAATTCTTCGTCAAGGTTTTGAGTGGGAGGTGTTTCAACTATGTTGTTGACCAATTTGGATGTCATAACTTCTTGGTCATTTGGAACGACTTGGGTTTGTTTGAAACACGTGCTCATGGAATTGACCGAATAATATTGTGGACAAGAACTAGGGGACGAAACCGATGAAATAGCGTTGACGTTTAGTTTCGGGTTCTTGACCGTGTTACTAGGGAGTGCTCCCATTTCTCGGTCATTGAGGGCTTTCAACAAGGTGTCAATCTTATTGGTCATCTTGCTTTGTTTTTGTTTGAAATCGGCTTCAAACTTGGCTAAACGAGCTTCTTGAGATGCCATAAATTGGGACATCAATCCTTCAAAGTTATTGGTACTACCATTGCCGGAAGGATTGTTGTTGAAAGTACGGTTCGAGTTGGAACCGCTTGATTGGAAACGATTAGGTGGGTTGGAAGAATTGGTTTGTTGTGTGTTTTGGTTTTGTTTCCACCTAAGGTTCGGGTGATTTTTCCATGAGGGATTGTATGAATCACCATAGGGGTTTGGCTCGGGTTTGAAAGTGTACCACTTGTCTCCCGCTCCGTCGGTACGCGAGGATGCGTAGTCCACAAAAGCTTGTTCGGGGAGTTCTATGCAATCACGAGTATCGTGGGGACCACTACATAATTCACATGAAGAAGTGATTTTGTTCACTTGGCTTGAAGGTTTAGGAGCCTCGTAGGATTTCATGAGAAACTTGACTTGGTCTTCAAGTTCTATGATCCTACGGTCGGAAGTGCTTGAATTGTTCGAAGGCAAAGATATTGCCTTGACCGTTTTATTCAAATCACGGGGATCACTCCAACTTTCGTTGTCATAAAGAGCAAGATCCTCTAGGAGAGCCCATGATTGTTCCGCACTTAGATCACGTAGCTTGCCACCGGCCGATTGGTCAATGGTTTGCCTTGTGTAGAGATTGATATGGTCATAGAAGATTTGGACTTGGAGCCAAAGTTCTATGCCATGGTGAGGGACTTTTTGGAGTAAGTCCTTGAATCGAGTCCATGCCTCGTAGAGAGTTTCGCCTTGACGTTGTTGGAACATCAAGATATCATTCCTTAGCTTGGTAGTTCTTCCCGGTGGGAAAAACTGAGCAAGGAAACGAGTGGTGAGATCATCCCAAGAGGTGATGGATCCTGCGGGTTGACGTTCTAGCCACTGACTAGCTTGGTCCCGCAGAGAGAATTGAAAGAGACGCAGTCGGGTCGTCTCTCGAGTGGCAACATCAAGGTCTATAGAATCAACGATTTTAAGAAAGTCCTTGAGGTGTTGATTAGGATCTTCAGAACGAAGTCCATGGAATGCGCATCCGCTTTGCACCAACCGGATGGTGTCGGATCGCAAGGGTGTGATATTGGCTCCTTGAGTGAGCTCAATGGTGTTTCGATAGCCATGGTGGCTAGGACGGGAATACTCTCCTAAGGTACGGGCTCTAGGAGGTGGTGGTTGTTGTGGTGGGTTGTTGGGATTAAGGATATTACCATCTTCCATGATGTCGGATGGTATGGTTACGAACAAAGACACGAAGAAAATAGATAGACTAAAGAAAACCTGGAAAAAGAAAATAAAAATCTCACTAGAAAGGAATCTAGTGAGTAGACCTAATAGAAATAACAATTCAACCTAAACAATAAATATTCCCCGGCAGCGGCGCCAAAAACTTGATGCGTGGTTTTGCAACCTTACAACAGGTTTTACCTCTCGAGGGATCTCAAGAGGCTTACAACCCCACCAGGCAGTGTACCTGACTGATGTAGTATAGTGTAGTGGTAAGTACGGGGGATTGATCGTTCTCCACAGGGAATAGTGTTCGTTAGGTATGAAAGACTACTCTAATTAGGTCTAAGGGTTGAGGAAGATTCTTTTTTTATGTTTTTTTTATATTTTTATGAAAGCAAGTAAAATCTCGGTTTTGAAGGAGTGGGCGGAATTAGTTGCTAATCAACTAACCCAAATTACTACAAATGCAAATAAAATAAATAACTGAAAATAAAATGTTGGTGAAAACTTATGTGTAGAGAAATGTGTTCACTTAGATTTCCTTACTCCCTAACTATCTTTTACCGGTTGATTAGTGTGTATTAGTTGCGTGGATGACGGGTGTATTCCTTAATACCAATCGTGGGGTGGCGTACGTACTTCCCCAACTCTACAAGCTCCTACTTCACTCCTATGTCGAGCCGGCTAGGAAGCTCCTAACATGGGATCACTAGAATTCGCTTGTGCATTAAATACAACCATAAAAACCTTTAGTACGCATTTGGTTCATGTTTCTTAAGACGTTCAAGCAAGTTACCGAATAGGAAGTTAGCCAGTTTTCTTAAGCCTAACATAGATAAACAATCATCCAATACAACTAATAACACACTAATAACCAATAATCAATAGCTAGGTTTCATTAGATCTAAGCAAACACAAGATAAATCTAGCCTAACATGTTAAACAAAAGACAAGAACAAGATAAAATCAAACAACACATAGACATATTGAATGATTAATTGATAACTTATCTTTCAATGTAACATGGAAGATCTCAAGGCAAAAAGCCTTGAAAAAGATGCTAAAATCGTCTTAGGGTTTTCTCCCAAAAATTCCACACTAAGTTCCCCCCCCCCCCTATGACAAAAAATTAGAAAACTATATATAGACTTTTGGATCTGACGGCGTCACCTTATGGAGTGTGACGCCGTCACCTCGCCGCTTCTAGGGTTCCCGGATGGCCTTCTTGACGTCGTCCCTCTTTAGCTCTCCAAAATCCGTTCTGGCTTATCAAGGCTTGACGCCGTCAGACCTTGAACGTGACGCCGTCCCTCTTTGAATTAAGCCGTGACGCCCTTGATCAGGTTTAAAGCGTGACGCCGTCAGAATTCACATGTAATTTTCACTGGCTTATCATGAGTAAATTTCACGTCCACCTTTTCTTGCCAAGCCATGACGCTGTCTGGAGTAAAATCTGACGCCGTCAAAGGTAACTTTTAGCCGATTATTGAGACTTTGTCGTTTTCTTCACTTTTATGCTCCAAAAACGTCCAAAATGCTTCCTTTTCCAGATTTCTCCTCAAAAGTACCTAAAATGACAAAAGGAACGATTTAGGGCAATATTTGATCAAATAAATACGATTTAGGGCTTAAATGACCCCTTAAAAGCGGTACACTTTTCGCTTCATCACAACCTTTTCAAAAACCTCAGGTGAATGCAAATTTTCAAAGAAATAATTTTTATAAAGCTCATTCACCTGTAAGGTGACAAACAAATTCAAATGGGGGTTCTGCTGATAATTTCTCTGATTGCTGGGCTTGGAATCCATTTAAAAATGAATTTACCTATAAGTCCAAACATGGTTTCACTGGAACAAGTTCATACAAGACCTATAAGTATGTTGCTCCACAGAAAGGACTCAAGCCCACTCAGGCCTGGGTTGTTAAGAAAAACTTATTCTCTTTCTTAACATTGTATAGTTTGTATATTTGTTTGTTTTTCATCTTGCTACTCTTCTTGGTTATTCTTATTTTCAGTAGTTAATTTGTTTTCTGCTTTCCATAGTATGTGTGTTTTTGGTATTTTGTGCTTAACTTTGTTTTGCAGTTGTTAACTCTTCTCTATTGCAAGTAATTCTTATGTGGAAAATTATAACATCAGAACCAAAGAGCTTTTTATTTATTAACAAGAAATTGCATTCTAGGATGCAAGTTACAATGCTTCATAAGACAAAAGCTTTAACGCAAACCAGCTAAACATCACCACCTACACTTTCTGTTTCCCTTTGCCCATGAAGTCAGGAATGGTCTTCTTGGCTCCTCTGCCACCAAACTGATTCCACGCTTTTGGGCATGGAAGTCCAAGAATCAAGCTGCTTGGTGGGGGACGTGGCACAAAACCACTTCTCAGGGAAGGGACAATCTTCGAAGGAAAAGTCTCTTCATCATCTTTGGAGGGGTCTTCTTCTTCAGCACTTTTATCATCTACATCAGTAGGGGGAATTGGTCTTGAAGTCTTTGGTGCTTCATTGTCTGGTTCTTTTTCAGTAAGATCATAAGGAGCTAGCCATTGCTTCAGAGTTGACTCTCTTAATGTCTTGTTTCTTGTGATTGAAGAATACCCTGGTGGGAAGTATCCACCCCATCCTCCTGATGATGAATCAGAAGATGAGCCATTTGGATCCCAAGAAGAATCGGATGAAATCTCTATGGTTTCTGAGTTGGATGGATCCATTATGCTTATAAGGTTTTCTTTTGGTTTGTGATGGTTTTTGTGATAAAACAATGGGTGGTTTTATTGGGAAAATCAAGGTTTAATGTATTTTAATGCTTGGTTGGTGTATGAGTTAATACTTGTAGGGAAAGAGTTATTAATTGTATTTTTGGAAAGTTGACCACCGTCTTTATTTTGGTTAAGTATTTATTAGTGATAAAAAAAAAAAAAAAAAAAAAAAAAAAAAAAAAAAAAAAAAAAAAAAAAAGGGAGATTTACACTTAAGGGGAGGTAATGTACATTTAAGGGGAGGCAAATGTACAAGTTTTACATGTTTTTAAATCGGGTAAACTTAAGTGTTAAATCTGGTAGCTTGTATGTCTTGCAAAGATTGGTTTTTGTCTCCTTTTTCTTGTTGTTTCAACTAATTCTTGCAGAAAAGATTGGAATGAGATGATGCAAAGCCTTGCATTCGTTATATTCAGTGTGTAAGTCCACTCTCTTGGTTAGGTCTGGTAAGTTTATGATTCGGCCTGGTTGACTATTTAGGTCGGGTAGTGTTATATTTTTGACCGTTAGATCTGGTCAGAATAATAAAGATTTATCTAAAATATTACCGTTGCACTATTTTCGGTAAAAAGAGATATTTATGAAGTATATAAGATTAAAATTTGATATATTTTATCTCCTTTTATTCTTTATTTACTTCCAAATTTAAATCATCTTTATTTTTCACGACTCTGTTTCTACGCTCATATTTTCAAAAACCCTACCCTTCTAATCAACCAGACCTAAATCATTTACTCATCTATGGCTAACCTCAAGTTTGTGGACAAGCATAATCAAGTTGGTTTCTTGAAGAAGCCAGATCAAAGTGCAGGTTTCGAGGGGATTGTGGATTTCCTAAAAGGTTCTTACATTTTTTATTCATTAATTCATAATCCTACTATTTATCAGTCCCTTGTCAAGCAGTTCTGGGGGTCAGTTACCTCTGAGACTCTTGATGATGGGACCCCATGTTTAAGGGCAATTATAGATAAAAATGGCTTTACCATTACTGAAGCATCCATTAGGGAATGTCTCCAATTGGATGATGCTTCAGGAGAATTTGATTTGCCTAGTGAGGATATTTTGGAGGGTTTGAATACCATTGGATACCCCACTGATGGAAGTTTTACCTTTTGGAAAAGTCATTTTTCACCTCAGTGGAGGTTTTTAGTACATCATTTACTTCAGAGCTTAAGTCCCAAGAGTGGTGGATGGGATCAATTTGGAAGCAGAATTGCTTCTGCATTGGTCTGTTTATCATTTGGAAGGAAATTTAACTTTTCAAAATTAATTTTTGAAGGAATGGTGAAAAATGCTAAGGACCCAAAATTTTTAATGTATCCACGATTTTTGCAAATGATCTTGAATTTTGAAACTAAGGATAAAGTGCCTTACATCAGTGTGGCCTTTACTCCCAAACTTTTTGCAAATTTAAAAAGGAGTTTTCAAGGGATAGACAAACCTTTGCTTGCTGATATGCTTGGTACTAACAATGCAGGTACTTCTGGAGCTGCACAAGTGCATCCTGATGAAGAACAAGATCAAGCATCATCTAGGTCTGCTACACCTACATCTTCTCCAATTCCATCACCTCAACCAGGTCCCTCACCATCTGCTGAAAGACTATCTACACCTATCCAACAACCTTCACCTTCACAACCAAATGTTCCAAGTCCTGCAAGGGAGGAGGAACATGCTCCCATTACCATGGAAAATCTTCTTATCATAGTTCCTCAACTGCAAAAGAAGATTGCTATTTTGGAAAAGTCTAATGAGGCACTCAGAAAAGCTTATGTGACTTTAGTGAAGAAAGTAAAGAAAATGGGAGTAGCAATGAAGAAAAAGGGTGTTTCTTTTGATGATGAGGAGGGTGAAGCTGAAAATTCTTCCAAACAGGGGAGGAATTTGGAACAAGAACAAGAACAAGGAAATATTCTTCAAACACCAGTTCAAGAACCTCTTGTTCAAGATAATGTCACCACAATCAGCCCAGAGACACTGGAAGTTGCAGAGACTTTGGCTCAATCAATGGGCAAAATTAAACAGGATAGGAAAAGAAGAAGGTTAATTTTGTCTGTTGATGAAGAGATTGAAAAGTTTGGGACTATATCTGATGAAAAGTCTGGTAATGAACTTAGTTCTGGTATTGAAGAGCAACAATCTGCACTAAGAAAGGGAAAGCAGGTTGTGGAGGAAACTTCATTGCCAAAGAAGTCTAAGAGAAAAACAAGAGAAGAACTTGCATCTGAGGCTGTAATTGAGAGGATTAAGGCACAAGATTTTGCTGAAGAAGAAAGACAAAAGATGTTAGATGCAGTATATGCAAGACAATTGGCTGAAGAATCTGATGAATTTACAAAGCTGCTCAATGTTGATGATGAAGTAAGAGCAAAGTATGAAGAACTTCTAACTATTGAAGGTTTAACTGCTGATGATCGAGCCAAACAGTTAGCTGACTTCATAAATGCAAGAAGTAATGATGATACATTGGGTGGATTCTTAGAAAAGTTCAAGCTTCAGAAGAAATCAAAGATTCCCAAGAAGATGTCTATGGCAGAAAAGAAACATGATATGAAGATGTATCTTAAGAATCAAATGCATCTATCTTTGGAACAGATGAAAGGGAAGTCATATGAGGAAATTCAAGTAGCATATCTCAAGGCATTTGAAAGAGATCAAGGTTACAAAGCTATTGACTATGATGATGTGCAGAAATATTGTTTTCAGGGAAGAAAGGCTAAAGAGACTGAACTGGTCATTGAACCTGATAAGATGATTGATATACAACCTGAAGCTGGTAAGTCAACAGAAGAAGTGCAAGCTGAAGTAATAAAGCCTATTGTGTTTCAAAGAAGAAAAGGTTTGGAAAGGAAAAGTAAATACAAGAAAGTGGTTGTCGAAGAGGAATTAGATGAAGAACCTTCATCTAAAGGAGCCACAATGGGGACTATTGAAAGCACAAAGGAACCAACTAAGGTTGTCAAGTATCAACTAATAATGACTTGTGAGAGGGCTGCATATCAAATAATAAGGGAAGATAATTCTGACATTGTTTATATAAATTTTGCTGGAATTTTAAATGATGTGAATAGGGAGGATCTTCAAGAACTTTATCAGTTGGTGAACATTAAATATGGAGATCATCCACCTGAAGATGAATTTGAAAGAGTCTTTTGGGGCAATTTGAAGGTGATGTTTGAGCCACCAACTGAGTCTGATATAGTGTGGAAACTTCCTGAAGAGCAAAACATTGTCAGCTGGAGATATTTTCATACCTGCAAGGTACATTGTGTTTCATTAAAGAATGTTGATATTTATATGCTTGCAGAAGTGGAATATCCTTTATCATCAAGTGTTTGCAAGGAAATGATGAGCAAAAAGTTGTATGCTGATAAGAAGGATGAAGGATATGAGATGTTATTGGATTTGATTAAGAGGCAGTCTTTGAAGGATGTAGCCTAAGGGTGTTTGAAAGAATTTTCACAAGTTGTTAAGTGAGATTATTGGAACTTCTCACTTGGTGGAGGTGCTTTGCACTAACACATCAAAAGGTTATCAGTCCACCTTGTCTCATCAACATAAGGACTGGCTAATCCTGAGCAAACGGCTAACAGGTAAAGATTGCTCAAATCCATTTATGGCTGACAATTTGCCAAAAATTGTATGGTATTCAACTCACCATATCTAAGATAAGTGAAGAGTTGGCTAGCCCACAAGGTTATGGCTTGTGGTAAAGGCTGTGGAAAACCATAAATGGTAATCAATTCACCATGATGAGGTGCTTTTCCATCAAAGAATTGACTAGTCCAGAAGCAAACGGATTTTGGTAAAGACTTAACAAATCCATTGATAAGCTGATGATTTGCTAAAAATCATATGGTTATCAGTGTACCATGGTCTTACACACCAAAACATTGGCTACTCCAGTGGTAATGGCTATTGGTAAAGAGATTTTAAATCCATTACATTTTCAATGATTCACCTCTCACAGATGGTAACACATTTGGATGTGATGAGAATAGTCTGGAACTTAAATGAATTTGATGTACATATAGTCAATGTTGCTGCAAAGACCATATCAGAAGAGCTTATCAAGATTCAAGCTGCTAGAAAGGAACAAGACCTAAATACAGTTCAAAGTGTTCAAGATTCAATCCTCAGAAGGCTTAATCAGAAGAACTTGAAGTTCATGGAGCATGAAGATCAAGTTAGGGGAGGATTGTTGGGAATTATGATACGAATCAAGAGCAGACAACTTAGGTCTGGTAGTTTATCTAAGTTAGGTCTGTTTGTGTTATTAGGTCTGGTAATGTAATGTTAAGTCTGGTAGCATGTTTAAGTCTGGTTGACTTGTAAAGTTAAGTCTGGTCGTGAAGTTAGGAAAGTCTGTTAGAGTTATGTTAGGAAAAGATACAAAACGTGTATGTATCTTTATAGAAGATTTGTGAATATCTTCTGAGTCGGTTAGTATTAGGGTTTCCTTGTGTTATAAAAGGATCCCTAAAGATTGTTAGTTTGTGTGTGAGAGTTGTACGAGTTCACTATTGTGATTATAATCAATATACGAAGTTAGTGATATCTGTGTGTGTTCTTCATTGTTCTTGTTAAGATTCCACATTAACAATAACAATCACCTAGGGTTTCTCAATTAGATTGGTTCGGATTTATCCTAACCATCTACTAGGTATTCAAGACTACTTAGTGATCCACATACAATTCGTGGACCAACACTATCCGCATTCGAAGACGAGCTGGAACATTGGTCCCATACTTTTAGAACACCTACATCGCCTCGTAAACCATCGCCTAAAGACACGTCGGATGATTAGAGCATGACTTTAACATGCCGCCTTGGAACACCCTACTTTCGGAACACGACTTTTTAACGTCTCATTCTTTTTCACTCCTTGTGTTTTGAAGAATCACGATGCTAGGAAGGTAACACCGAAGCTTGACAACAATGTTTACCTTAACGTAATACTATCTTTCGATTTCAAGGACACAATTTGGAAACTTGTCGACCACCATTCTGACACCCACTTCACCAACTTATATGCTAATGTCTAATAGCGAGACAAAGCCATTCGGGGAAAAGGCTATAGAGTGTGAACTCAAACCAGAAGATTACTAACTCGAAGAAGAACCCCTCGGAAGACGTGGAGGAGAACCATTACTGCACCTACTCCTCTCGCTCGATGAAAGCCTATCACAAGAGAGCCCATCCAACACAGCATCTCATCATTGGTGACACACATGCCACATCATGACAGATATTACACGTCAGCAGAAACGAGCTGTAATGGCCAACCTACAGTCGTTGGAGTAGAGTAAAGCTCAAGGATCCAAGTACGGATCTCACTTAATCAACATTCGTGATATTTATTGACTTTACCATTTATTATTTGTTCTCATTTAATCCCAAACAACTTTCGTGATACTCAATGCCTCTCTCATTTTATGTTGTTCCTATTTAAAATGCATGTTTTCAACGTAATGCTTCTCTCATTTATTGTTGATACCCATTCATTCTCAATTGCAATCACAATGCTTATTGTCTTTGTCACTTATTGCGTTTCTCATTAATTGTTACCCTCAGCTAGCATTCGTGCTGCTTTTTGTATTTCTTATTTATTGATCGTTCTCATTTCTTCTCCTCATTTAGCATTCGAGATGCACATTGTCTTTCTAAATTATTGATTTTCCCAGTTATTCTTATATAACAATCGTGATATTTATGGATTTCATCATTTACCATTTGTTCTCTTCCATGACATTTATCGTCTTTCTCCTTTACTATTTGCCTTCACATTTATTGTCTATCTCATTTGTTCTCATCTAAGGTATCGTTACGCTTATTGCTTTCTTAATTCTTGTCTATTTCACTTACCGCACTTTCAACAATCATGTGTTTATTATCCTTCTCAGTTATGGATTTTCCTCATTCATTCTCATTTGAAATTCGTAATCAATATTGTCTATCTCGTTTATTATTGAACCTCATGTGGAATTCTATCTTTCAGTATTGACCTCTTTTATTATTCGTTTGATTCGTTGGTTGTCTCGATTAATTGATTATTTGTGTTAATATTCTATATCTCTTCGCTTCACTATTATTGTGATTTATGGTTCTTCAGTTTGCATTAATTTGAGTCATTGATCTCTCTTTTACACACCTTTTCATTTGCTTCTTCGTTCGTATAAACATCAAATTTTCTTTCGAGCACTCTATGCTCATACTAGTATGAATGATATGGACATCTTAATCCATTCATTATTGTTCTGATTCATTGATCCTTACATTTGCATCGATTGATAATAGTTTACTTCTTTGTTCATACAGATATCTAATCTATCTCTTTTATGCAGTCTTTGCACCTACAACATTACACTCGACAGAATTCTATTACTATTTTTATGATTCATCAAGATCTTTCATTTGTATTATTAATTACTCCTTGTAACAATTTTTACCCCAAGGCATTGGAATCTACTTCTTACGACTGATAGTACGCTCCTGTAGTAATCCCATTCGCATTAATCGCTAGTACGCATCGGGCGTAGGAACAACACTCCAGGACAACAGGCTGCAAGCAGTACAAGATCGTCAAGAGAGTTACGTGAAAGTTCGCCACGAAAGCACGTGCTAAGTTTCGGAAAATGATGAAAACTGAACTCGATGTACGTTGAACCCTTCAAGAATTTGGCAAAAGCTGGACCGGTAGTTTATCGACTCGAACCACCCAAAAGAGCCCACTAGCGTGCACAACACATTTTATGATTCGAACTCGAAGAAGTGCCTATCGGATGAAACCCTCGTCACTCCACTAGAGGAGATTCAACTTGACGACAAGCCTTACTTTGATAAGGAACCAGTTGAGATCATGAACCAGGAAGTCAAACGACTCAAGCAGAGTGCATTGCCATTGTCAAGGTTCGTTGGGATACTCGACATGGACCCGAGTACACATGGGAGCGAAAAGAGCAGATTGAGACGAGAATACCCTCATTTCTTTTTCGACACACCGTCAGCCGATAAGATAAACTGAATCATGAGGACATGATTCCTTTTTAACGGATGGGTAATGTAACAACCGAGAAATTTCCAAGTCATTATTTTACTAATTTTATTTGCTTATTATGCTATTTTAAGTAAATTGGCTTTTGCCGGGAAAGTTGCCCGCGTACGTCGTGACACGTACACTGAAATTTGTAATTTGAGTCAGGCTATGCTTAGACTACCCATTAATATGATTTATGTATCCCCACATACTTGTTTTCATATGGAATAATGTAATTTTCTATTTCTACGCGAAGTGTGCACATTTTTCGTTTTACGCGTTTTCGGCTTGCGGTTTGAGCTTTAAAGACGTTATAACACTCCGAAAGGCTCGGGAAATTTATGAAACATCAAATTGGGTCATTTTAAGTTAAATTTAACATTTTTATGAAAATAGTATCTTCATGACATTCATTTCCATAAACTAGGCATAAAACGTTACCGGTTTAGCCCCGTTGGCCTTCAAACTCACTCCGTGACTTAGGATACTTGTGCAAAACAAGTATATAATGTATTGTGACTAAATAATAAAAGAAATACACCTTGGAACCTCCCCAAAACCGGCCACCCCTTTTATCCTATCAAAATGCATGCTTTCTTTTATTAAAACCCATATTTCACACTTTATCTTCATTTCCAACCTAGTTATTATCACCATCTCATTTCTCTTTGGTCTCTCCCTCTCTTGAACGAAATAAAGCAGCCTCCAACACCCTTGGCCTTTAATTTACTTGATCATGTTCATCTCCAATCAAACATTAAGTGTTCTTGTTGGTTTCTTGATCTTGGTAAGTTCCCCAAACTCATTTTCATCTCATTCTTATGTTTTTATAGATTTTTTTTTAGATCTAAGCTAAACATCTCTTGCATGTGTCATTTAAGATGATTTGATTCAAGATTTAATTGGAAATAGGTTCTTTGATAATTGGTTAGGATTGATTTGTTAGAGTTATGCAAGAGTTTAATGGATTTTATGAGTTTTGGACTAGTTATTGATGATCTACTTGGATATATTGTTTAGAAAACTGAAGTTAATCCTCAATATAATCTTTCATCTTCTGGACTTATTGAGTTATTGGATGAATAAAAGGGTAGGGATGATTGATTTTGGACAAGCATGGGTATTAGACACAATAATTATACATAAAGTAGATCATTGTCATTGGCCCAAATCTGTCCCAGATTTCATCCAAAAAAACGACTTAACTATTTTGTCCTCAGGAAGTTTTATGCTTAAATAAAAATATTGGGAGTTAGCCACAGGTCTTAGGATCATTTTCCCGAAAACCTTACATCCTAATTCATCTTGGAGATTTTTAGAGAAAATCCACACTAAAACTGGTCCAGGAATGCATGTCAGATTTTATGGGCTATTTACTCTAAAATGTTGTAAAGAACATTAGGTTGGTGTAAACATTAAAGTTGTAGCCAAGACCTGTAGAAAACTTTTCCCACAGGCCATGTGTCCATTAGACCTGTAGTTAAAGAGATACACCCTTTTTTCTAAACTCATTTAGATGCTGAGTATAACTATTTAGAGACACAAGGGTAAATTGGTAATTTCACCCATGTTGTAAAGTTCTCAGTAATGTAAGGCATTGATTTTCATATATTACAGAGTCATACCTTTCTAAGCATATAAAGTTCATAATTTTAGCCTTCACGGTTTAGAAATGGCGACCCGAATAGTGCGGCAATTTTATAAAATTTCCATCAGCTTTACATTTTTAAACCATACAAGCTTTTATAAACGCCTTTCGACCCATGTCTTGCTATATGAATTTTAAATAAATGACCATATGATATTTTGAGTTCAAGTACTGAGTTAAGTCATAAAAATAAAGTATTATACCTAAATCCCCGAGCCTAAGTCGTGTTATATTTTATCTAGGTCACTTGTGATCTTTGCGGTTTTTCTCGACGTGCACACTTCTCCGATTTCCGTTGCTACTTCATTATTGGTGAGTTCATAGCCCCACCTTTTACTTGTTTAACTGTTTACAAACTCTGTGGGGGAGATACATGCTAGTTATTTTTAATATGATCACAACTGCTTGAAAACTGTATTTTGGATTGAAATTGTTTATTACCCGGTTATTATCATTGCCTAAGTTTCCCATAGCCTGAAAGTCCCTTCCTTATCGTGAACCGTTAGTCACTTGCGAGTGAACGCGAATGCCGTGAATAGATCTATTGGGAATGACATCCCCCATATTGGACTGCCAGGTGCGGCTACCATATGCACTGTATTTGAGGATTTGCTAGGTAATTAGGCTGTTACCTATTGTCGAAGGGCATCTTTATATTCTGGTGAATATCTGAAAATGACGTTAAAGTTCGGGGTCACGAGCTTAGGGCAATAATAACTGAATCAGACTCTGCATTTGTTGCTTAGTCGTTTTTATAAACTGAATTATATTGTGATCAACTGCTTATTACTAAAACTCTATGGATTCACTCAACCTTTGTGTTGACGTTTTAGCATGTTTTATCTCAGGTTTAAAGGCATGAAGGTCTTGGATGGAGTCGCACGGATATATTTTGAGGACTCGGCATATTTCACATTTGAAGAGTCTATATTTTAAAGATTTATGTTATGTTTAAAACATTTGCAAATCTTTTGAAAACATTGTGTTTTATGAAAACTGTTGGGACCTTTGCAAACTCTGAGAATTTAATGTATCAAATGTGAAACACTTTTAAAAACGTCTCTTTTCAAGGGTCGTTTTCCATGACTTGTACTTTGTGCTAGGAAGTAATACCCCAGTGAACTATCCTCCGCTGCGATAATTTTGGGGGTGTTACAGCATGTCACGAACATCTTCTACTACTCTTCTACAAGGTTTCTAACTCTAACAACAGTCTTCAATCTTGGTCCTTTCTGTGGAAACTCTGTCATCGCAAGATACCTGGTATTGCTGTCTGCAACAATCTCCGAACGCCAAGCAAACCTATTTTTCCAGAACACTGGGGTCATTCTACTCAATACGAAAATGATCTACATATTCCTCTTTCGTCTATGAGCACAACCACACTGTCACATTATGACAATCGTCCAAAGACTCGCGGAAAACATGATTCTATTAGCTAATACAATTGGCATCCTTTAGAGCTCATAATGATCACAACGAGTACGAAGGCCGCTTCAGGGATCGTCTCCATACCTACTTCACATCACCAATCTTCCTCTTCACGAATAAATGCTTCGCGGGGTTACTCTCAGTTAGTCAACTCCCTTCTTAGCAGTTTTTGTGGCTGTTTCTTATGTCCTTCAAACCTAAATGAGACCATCTGATACGGAGTTTTCAAAGATAGGCCAAATCGATCATTGATACGCGGAAATGGATAATGATTTTCGGATAGTGATATGGTTAAGTTCACGATAGTCAATACGCCGCCGCATACTTCTCTCTTCCTTCTTCATGAGCCAACAGGAAAATCCCAGGATAAACACTAGGGTGAAGAAAATCATATTTCATCAGTTCCTTTAATCTCTCAACTTCTATAGCGTCATGGTTTTGTCAACTGAGATCAATTTGATGCCAACTCTACTTCCCAAGCAGGAGGGAATCCCAAGAGGTTCATCAGAGGACATCGAAAAATTTTCGTACAACAAAATACTTCCAATGCCAGAGCTTTCTAAGGGTGGATACTAATAGGTGTCAGGAGAACTTGACAATCTAATGAGATCGGAATATGTGCTTTCATAGCAACATTAATTTTAACAGATTTAAGCGGTTGAGGGTCATCATAACAAAAGTAGGGTGAAGCAGATTGTTAAAAGTCACATTTCAGATACGGTAGTCTATGGTAGCTTTACGAAGAGCCATCCAATCCATAACTAAAAGACCTCAAAGTCGACTATATCAAAAGTAACAGATCCGTAGAACGAATACGGTCGTTAAACCAGACGGGTAGTTCATATATCAAGGTCAAGTACACGGTTCATCATTGTGTTGAGATAGATAAACGAACAGTTCAAGGTATTGAAATTTTGTTTAGCTTTTTAGCATAAGGGCAGGTAGGGTGTGTATCATTGGTAATACGAACATCTTATAATCGTCAAAAGTGAGATGTATGGAATATTAGTTATTAGCATCATCATGCTCAGTTAACAATTCCGTACTGAGATAGTATTTACATCATATCCTTCCAAAGGAAACTGGTTGTCAGGCAAGATTCATCATTCAAAGGGAGGGAATAAAACTTCCTATATCCATGGTTAATAATTACCAGAGTTCTCATAGGGTAGTAATAGATTTTGCAGGACTGAGTAGTATCAGATGATATATTTATATCCAGCACAGGTAATGAATTTATAGAATGTGTCAAACACATTATGGTCGAATGACCTTCGGGATGGTCGGAAAAGTATCAACTGTTTATCAAACAGATCGGAAGTGGAGATCAAAATCAGGAAGTGAAACTTAAATGGTGTAAGGTATACATGAAGTTCCCGATGTATCTCAATCTTACTTGGTTTCTAAACTTAGGTTGCAAAACTTTCTAGCTTCTGAAACAAATGTCCTTATAAGGCATAGCTAAAGGCAGAGGCACAAATCAGTGATGCGGAAGCAATGCTACTTACAAAGATGTACTAGTCTACCCATTCCTCATGGGTAATAACTTAAGTTCCTATGGGGAAATCCTAAAGCAGATTTTCGAAGGTTGTCTTATGAGCGCCTACAGTGGAAACTTAATGGTCCAAACTTCACAGGTCAAGGGTAAATGTATTACAAGTCGCAGCCTGTCTCTCTGATACCATAATTGTAACACCCCAACCCGATAAGGGTAGAAGTATTACGTTATGGTGACATATCAAAGCAAACATAAGCATATGACTAAATAATACAAAATGAATTTCAAAGGTTACAAAGGAAAGAATCTAAAAATACAAGGTTACAAAGGAAAGTCAAAAATAAATTCTAAGTCTGCAATTGTAACTACTTCTAGTCATCTCTAATCCAGACTAGCTATGAAAGTAATGTCCTCTAAGTCCCAAGTGCTCTCCACTCATAACCCGGCTTCCATCAAAAACCTTCCGCAGGAAAAGAAATGCGGCTGAGCTTAAAAAGCCCAGTGAACAGATATATATAACATAACATAACGGTAAATAAGCATAAGCAAACGAAGAAATAAGAATACGAAACGAAAAGCATAATCATGAAGGAGAACTAAGAATCAAGAATGCATAAGAACTTAATAAGGAATGAAACAGGGAATGAAATAAAAATAAAGAAAGGTTCATATAAGGATGTGCCATAAGAACTCCATACATAATCTATCAAATCATACAAATACCATGTAAGTATACGAAGAGGGGAGACCACTAAGTAAATTAAATAAAAATGTGAGAAGGAGTGCAAGGCACACACCACCTGGTCACCATAATCACATAAAACATAAAACCTAGGATGCATCCATACGCTCCCTAACATAAGTATGTATGTCAGTACTAGACTAAGCACACATAAGGTTGGCCAATAGTGAATCGCGATATAATACATATACATAAGGGGGAACGCCATAGATCTATCACACCTCTACGGAAGTGTCATGCCTAGGGTGCCATCCTAGACATGGTCATGGTACCTCCACAACTAGTTAAGCTCAGGCACGGATCTATCATAGCATACAACAATACAAACTAGCATGGCAAGAGAAACAAGATAGTAACTCAAGTAAGCATGGCAAACACAAGCATAGCATAGCAGAGACATTTAAATAAATGTCAGAATGAATAAATAAGAATGACAACCATACAATGAATGTCATGAGTCAAATAAGGGAATCATATCAAGGTCAAATGTCAAGTCATCAAAGTATCAAAGGTTCATCGTCAAAGGTTCATAATCGAAGGTTCATAATCAAATAGTTTATTTAAAGAAATCTTTATCAAATGATTTTCATAAAAATGATCTTTAATAACGGTTTTCATAAAAGTAGTCTTTAAAATTAGTTTTCATAAAAGATAGCAAAATTCCATATAAAAGTGGTATCGCATCGTTCGTAAACATCATTTTAAAATAGTTTTTCTCAAAACATTTCCATGATATAATTAAGAAAGGTTTTCACATCTAGTCACCAAAATCAAATGAACCTTCGAAGTGTAAAGTGATTCGAATACTAATATCACAGGGTAACGAACGAATTTTATCAAGTATTATATCACAAGGATCATAATGAACGAATGTCAAATGAATCATGAAGAACGAATCAAAGTATAAGGGAACATAGCAATGGCTTAGGGAATCCTAATGAATCAAGATCAAGAAAGTCATGAGAACGAAGGCACCCTTACTGAAAAAGGGTAGAATATCTGTACCTTAGGCCGCAAGTGGAAACACAAATAGAAACATAAAGATCGGAACCAAACTCCTTCTTCAGCGAATCTACACGAATACATGATCGTCTTATTATTAATATCTTATTTAAATCAGATTACTTATTTTAGTCGGCTTTTCATTTTTAGTAACTTTCCTATTTTTATCACGTTTTCTGATTTAATAACGTTTAGGGTTAACAAAATGACATTTAGATAATTTTAGACTTAACGTGGTAAATATTTTAGCTTAGGGTTAATATGAAACTTTTAGTAATTTTAGGGTTTAATGTGTCTACCTAGCAAGGTATAGGGTGAATTATGAAAGTTAAAGGAAAATACACTACCCTACTTTATGATGCATTTGACTACCATTTTAATCAGTTAAAAAAATGACTCACACTACTGTCCTATTATTTTATTCGAATGTGGGACATAGAAGGAAGAAAATCCATGCATAGAACACACATACCGCCATGCTTCTCTTTTATTTATATATGTAACACCATGTAAAAAGTTATATGCGCAGCCCATCTCCATTCGTATAAAGATATATGAAATATAAGTGTGCATGAATATGAGCTCAAGCAAGAAGACCGAACCCTCGAAACAGCTCGCGTGACGTCACAAGCCACAACACCAAAACAAACCCGCGACTCCCTTTTGTGTTTTGTTTAATATCGAGAACAAACCAAACGCACCCATGTCTTTGATTCTTTTCTTTTAGATCGTTAGGAGTAGATATAAGTCGGACAAGAGTGGACTAACATAGTTTCAACAAAACAGCTTCTTAATATCGACATGCAAGGTTTATCAAAGCATTATTTTATGTGAAACAAGTGGTGATAACATGAGAGTTTATGGGTCGTGTACTTGATTAGTTTCGAACAGTTTTGTGACCCTTTCCATGCTGTTGTGGTTCGATACAGAAAAGACACAAGGAACATGTTATCTCCTTTTTAGCTCGACACAAACCCAACACACCCATGGCTTTTTTGTTTTAAACTAGATCGACCCCAAAACCAACATGTATGCATATTCTTTATTTTAGTTCGAACAAACTTAGCCTCATACGTGTATAAAGGTTTAACACGACCCAAAACAAACAGAAACATATGGAGGTCGAACAAGGCGTGGGTCGACATATAAGCAAGCCTTTACAATCGTTATTTAGATGCATATTAGTTGTGATTTCATGTGACCCGTTATGATTTCATGTGAGTTTTTAGTCGAGTAACATACAAGGTTTTATTTACACTTGATTCATATAAGGTTCATGCGACTTATTAAACATATTCATAGCAGATTTTAGAGAGAGGAATCGAACAAGGATGGGATACACATTACCCTAAAAGATGAGAAGAAACAAACAAGGGTCGAATATGTAACAAGTGTTCCAGCCACAAACCCAATCCAAGAACTCCCTTTGACTAATCCATCCACGGCCAATCTATCACCTCAAGTTTGCTGTAGCACCACGACCAAGACAACCGAATAGCAGCCACCAAACGAACCACCTTTTGTTGCTTTGATATCGGGTCGAACAGAAAAAGGAACCAAGTAGCAGCCGAGCTTTGTAATGTGTTATTAGGGTTTTGTGATTTGTGAGATTTTGTTGAAATCGATTAAGAATAAATTGAGGAGATGCCGAGTTATATGGGAGGAAATAAAAGATACGTATCATATTATTTAATTGGGTTGTTTGACGTGTGAATAGGAAGGAGTAAAAAGTACGTACAACATTAAGAGGAGTGTGTGCATGCGTGGCCTCAAACAGCCCATACTTTACGTGTGAGAGGTGCTCACATTTGGTAAATTTACATAATTTGTGGGATTGATTTGGGGCTATTAAGTGACAACATATTTTCTTTAAATGATACATGAAATTTGGTGATGACATTTTATCTAGGCGTGTCATTTATTTGATAGATGTGTACATTTGATTTAAATCATTTGGCCTATATGAGACATATTAACGTGCCATACTTTTATTCATAAGGTTCTTGTATATTTTCATATAATACTTTAGGTTATGAGTTCATGTCGTATATTTTCGAGTCATAACACGATATATGACTCAAGTTTTAATTTATAGCGTATTTCATAAGTTCTTAAAATTTCAAAATTAGAGGGTATTTTGGTCATTTCAGATTGTGGTAATTTTGGGGTTTTAGATAACCTGTAAATTAATTGAACAAACTTAAATCGTATGCGTACCTTAAGATTCTAGCCAAACAAGAATCTAATTCCATGCAATCAACTTTAAGAACCGTAATTAGGGTTTATATGGATTATTGGAATTACCCCTTACTCTTTTGTAATTCAATCCAAGATTCAATCAATAGTGTGATTGAATCACGTTCTTGTACACACGTACTAATACCAAGTAAATGTTATGCTAGTAAACAAGAACACAAAACTAAACCAAACAATTTGTTTATAAAATAACACAATCGAAAACCCTTAAGGGTTGTTTGTTTCGATCGGCCACAAAGGGAAAAGAGGAAAAGAAAATCAATTAGGTATTGTGTGTGGACAAAGGGTGAAAAACAATGACTCTTGATTTTGCTTATATACTAATTGAAACTTGGAGTCCAAGTTACATATGGATTGGGTTATACCCATCCATAACCGATCGGCCTATCAATGAGATAGGGGATCCGGAACCTTCTTGACAATTAATTTCAATCTAGTCCTTCTCTTTTGTATTTAACGGTCGTTAATCAATTTTCCGTTAATTACTAACGGTCGTTATATATTTGTGTATTTAATAATTAATATAACCTTTTATATTAAATTATTAATCATTTACTCTTTATACGTAAAGTGTGCAATCCCGTGATCTCGCGTTCGATCCTAACACACAACTACTAATTTATGTCCACAAAACTAACATCTCCCACTTGGACATATTTTAATAGTGTGATCACATAGGTTAGCGTCTAGCAACACTTCGATGCCTCTAGTACAACTCGAGTAAGGTCTCCTGGAAAAACCTTTTAATGATTCATCATTATTATTATCCTTTTGTTACTAATACTACGTTAAATAAAGATATGGATCTAAGTCATTCTTTATTTAACTATTCTGTTTCTCGTTGTTTGTGATTGAACAAGATTACCAAATCTTTTGAACATTTCAAGGGAGATCTTGGGCATGGCCATGCAAACATCTTGTCAACCCTACGAGGGGCCCAGCAGTATTAAACTTCAAAATAAATTTGAAGGAACAAATTCTATCTTGATTACAAGCATAACCCATGAATTTTGTAACAATCCTTATGACTACCAGTTACGTATAGCGTTAAATTATTCCACAGAATGCACTACATTCATAACAGTTATCTAGTATCTCAAGTCTGAGGATAACTATTCATGATTTACTTAATAATAATATCCATAAAGTACAATCATGTAGTTTGGGATAAGTCCTATATTCAATTCATTGAATATCATGTGAATTTGGCATGTCAGCGCATCAATATACTATCAAGTATATTATACCAAAACTCAGATTTGTCTTAATTTAATGATATTCTCATATCATTAATTGACAACAGACAATTTAGAATAACATAAGTTATTCATAGATTTAAACATGCAAATATAGGACACAATTTATTATTAATGAAAATAAACGTACCAAGTACTTAAATTCATTACAAATAACAAATGCTTAACATCCTTTATCCAAATACTAAATAAATCAATGCATAAAAATTCTAGTTGATGAATTATGTCTCGAGCTATGACAATCATACTTGTTGACAAGACATAAATCAACCAACTTTGATCTATCAGAATTGTGAGAATACTTATTTCAATAATTCAACAGGTGAAGTTCTTGTATGTGTACATTCAACTAATTTGATATTGCCACATAATATTTCATAAAGTGTGTGCCAACCTCAATCACCAATTTATTATTATCAAACTTTCAAACATTTTTAAAGTTTAAAGTATTCTTATTATGTTAATGTATAATGCAACTATGCTCTTAGTAAGCGCAACTAGTTCACATGTCCAAGGATGAAATCCTACCATGACTAGTATTGAGTGTCATCTCAATTAAACCAGCATCATTGTAAACAAACAACAATATACTCTTTAAAATTCCGTAAACTTGAATATCTATTGTGTAATGTTTGATACCTTCCAAACTTTCAAGTTTGTTGGCTATGACAATTTGCACAACAATTGACAAATTGTTCATATATAGAATCTGGAAGCTGTTCCAGGCTGAGGATGTAATTCTATATTCAAACATATTCCAATAGAATAATCATTACACTAGTTATCTAAGAACTTTCAATTAGATATCAAAATTTTCATAACATCTTATGACAATTCGTTTATGTAACATGATGTTCATGAAAAATCTTCGAGTTATACTTAGATTTCATTCATGTTCTATCTTATTTAAAAGATATGTATCCATTTAGACATTCTAAATGATATATCATGTTCTTTTAGATTTATTTACCGCATATATTTATAATAATAAACACACATTCCAAGGTTATATGTTTTATTTCCTAAATCTTTCAAGTGAAGTTTCATTCCAAGTTAAGACTTAACATTTAACTTATATGAAATGTTACTTCCTATATGTTATCTAACATATATGATTTAAGAAAGTAAACATAATACTCCCACTAGCTTTCAAGAATACTTAGGAGTTATCTTATTTTAAATTATAAATCAAAACTTGGATTTAATATTTAAACATAAGAATTATCTCCTAGATGCATGCATTAATTCATTCATGAATTATTGCACTTTGTACACTTCCAAAGATTATTATGAATTCAAAAATCCTTTTGATTACTTACCGTCCTCGCTCAAGTAATCACTCAAGAAAGAGTTTTGATATTCCATTGTCATTTTTCATATTAATGAAAATAGGTATGACAATTATTATCTTAATATATTTAATGTGCTTAGAAAAGAATATTCAATCATAGTTAATTGCTTAAGTATGATTAATAATCTTGTCATAAGACATGCATTAAAATATGTGTATAATATTGTCCATATGATTTCTACACAAAGATTTAAACCACTAGGGTTACCTTATCTTTGAAGAAACTCATCTTCATTCTCTAGTCTAACTATTAAGAATTAAAATAAACCAATTTTTCAAAAATTGATTATCTTTATGGATAACATCTTTAACATTCATAGTATGAGTAATTTACCCAATTCAATATTTGGTAATGCATCATAATATAATCCTCAGCATATTAATCAAATATCTGAGATATCATTGCGGATCTATGAATGAGAATTCCATCATCTTGAAGTCTATCATTTACATGTTTAACCTCATTATGATTTTCACTAGTGTGTTTTAGAATATTATGTATATTGTAATTTTATCTTTTCAAGATAAAAACTCCCACTTGCTTTTTGTAATTTATAGACTATCTATAAATACTTAGCAAATAATGCAACAATACAATGTTCTCTTTTAGAACATTACAAATACATATTGACAGTTCTTGACATTTAGTTTGTTAATAACCTACTCATAAGTAGTTTAACAAATTCAGAACTTCATTTTAAGACTTAATGTGATTCATCACATTTCATAACAAAATAGTGTCTTATTAATCTTCTAGATTGGAGTCTTATTGGGTATATCCAATCCATACTCAATTTTCTAACATTGATAACTTTTGGAAGAAAAGAAGTCATAGTTATCTTTAATCAAACAATATAACAAGAGTTTGATTTTCCTAACTGAACATACGATAAACATTTGGTATTTCATTAGGATTAATATTGTAAGACAATCTTACAATATGTAAGATAAATATATTTCGTTTGCCTTATCTATTCACCAACTAAGTCAAGTAAATGGTATAATAGAATTTTCAAGCCAATTGCATGCTATATAACATAAGTACTTTCTGATCAAGTCACTTCATGTCCGTGTCTTAACAAGAAGACATAAACTGTTATAATCCCACTATAAGTTATAAATCATTGATCAACTCAATGACTTCTTGTATATGTCTTAATTAAAAAACATAACAAATTAACGTCTTACTTTATTATAAGTCTTGTTGGGAATTATATTTTCATAGATTTGATGATCACAGAACAAGAAGAATGAAACATGAAGAATACTGAAATGATAAGCAAAATACGCTAAGTAGATCCTGCTGCTAGGCATAAATCATACTGCTGCTAGTGTATTTTATACTACTGCTGGTACAGAGCATTCTGCTGCTAGTGCAAACATTCTGCTGCTAGTGCAAATGATACTACTGCTAGTGCAAACATACTGCTGCTAGTACAAATGAAGCTGCTGCTGAACAGTGAGTCATAATGCTGCTGGATAGATAAGGATGCAGAAGATATTATTTGTATATGAGTCTTTTGTATATTATAGATAATATCTAGATATTTGATCAGTCAACAAAGTTGTAAACAAAGATACAAGTTGTATCTTAATGACTGACACACGTTAAAGCAAGTAGATGACAAGGCTTATCATATTGTAAAAGATCTTCTTTTATACTATAAAAGAAGATCTTACCCTTAGATAAAATTATGTTTTATGTAGTGTTTTAGTGTGCTTAGAATTTAAACACCAAAGGGTGTCAATATGTAAAACATCAAAAGAGTGTGTGTGGGAACATCAGACAAGGGGTCTGATGTTGTTAGATTTGTTAAGCCTCAAGGTAATCAAGGTTTTCCTTGATCCCTGTTATTATAGTAGAGTAACCGTGCTATATTTGATCACATAGCATTGGGGCTGATTTTATAACAAAGAGAAATTGGCAAAACCTTGTTGTGATAGTATTGTTTCTGTCATTGAATATTCCGCCAATATTATCATTACGCTTTCATAGTTTATCCTAGATCAAGGTCTAAACAACCTTGAGCCCATAAACGATCACAAAACTTATTGTTAGTAACCTCTAAAATAAGTTTTCCCACAAATGGTATCAGAGCGGGGGGCTCTGGATCTAGGAAAAGAAAAGGTTTTAGCTAAAGAAAGAAGAAAAATTCGTTTTGCTTAAATTTTTCAAAACTGTTGCAGAAACAGTTGAGGTATGAATTTTTGGTTTTTCTTTCTTGGTTTACACACACAAAGGGGAAGAACACTCACTCAGAGGGAAGAGAGTTGGGTTATGTTCTTAAAAGATTAAAGGCTTGTTTATATTTATTTGGCGAAGAAAGTTATTTGTTGCTTATTTGAAGATGAAGTAGAATTTTTCAAGGTTGTGTTCTTATCATATCTTAAGGTGATTGCTACACTTTAAAGATAACATGTTCGTTCGTTCAAGTGACTATGAATTGACAAACACTTAAAGGAGTTACGTTGTAGTGCTCAGTGTCTCATAGAAGATGAGTTTAGTGTCAAGAGACTGAGGTCTCCCTATACCAAGAGATTGGGTATACGTTCAAAGTCAGTTTTAGTACAAGACATAAAAACACAAGGTTGGTTTATTCTGTTTCATCATCAAGTTAGTAATGATTGGTTTTTCTTCATCAATCATAAAAGCCTACAGAATTGGAGATTCAAATGGTTAACATATGGGTTTCAGGGGAAGCTTAAATGTTCAGATGTTTAACCATTTATTATATTTGTGCATCACCATAGGGGAAGATTGTTGATTCTTACTTCTGTTGATTAGTATTACTACTGATGGTTTAGATTTTTACTGTCTCAAGTTCATTTTTAGTGCGGAAAACTTAATGGAGGGTAATTTGTGACATAAGAAGGATAGATTGGATGTGTAGTACTAGTTCGTAGTTGTAAAGATCATATTTGTAATATTCTCTATTTGTTGATAACAAAAAGGGGAAGAGATGTGGTGGATAGCATAAATTAAGGGGAAGACAGTATGGTTTCATTCATGGTGAGATTTAGTTATCTCAATTTCTCTACTTCGTCTAGGGAAATTCGTACAAGAATGTTTTTGTTTTGTAATCATCAAATAGGGGAAGATTGTTGGGAATTATATTTTCATAGATTTGATGATCACATAACAAGAAGAATGAAACATGAAGAATACTGAAATGATAAGCACAATACGCTAAGTAGATTCTGCTGCTAGGCATAAATCATACTGCTGCTAGTGTATTTTATACTACTGCTGGTACAGAGCATTCTGCTGCTAGTGCAAACATTCTGCTGCTAGTGCAAATGATACTACTGCTAGTGCAAACATACTGCTGCTAGTACAAATGAAGCTGCTGCTGATCAGTGAGTCATACTACTGCTGGATAGATAAGGATGAAGAAGATATTATTTTTATATGAGTCACTTGTATACTATAGATAATATCTAGATATTTGATGAGTCAACAAAGTTGTAAACAAAGATACAAGTTGTATCTTAATGACTGACACACGTTAAAGCAAGTAATTCAAGTACTTAAAATTGCTTCAGAATACAACTTTGCAGATATGCTAACAAAAGCTTTTGATGTTGGAAGGTTTCAGTACATGGTAGCAAGTATTGGAATGCTTAATCTTTGAATTTTTCAATCTAATGTGTTTTTGTATATAAATTTTTGTTTGTGCTGTTGGCTTTAAACGATACTACTGCTATTACAAAAGTTTGTGCTGCTAGTACAAATTTAAATTGTGTTATTCATACAGTTAGTCCTATGATTATTCTAATATAAGACAAGTACTTTGTACTTTGTTCTTTTGGTTTTAGACTAACAATTTCAGGTATGATTATGTGAACACAAAGGATGTTTCAAGTGAAATGAAAGCAGCAGAATGATAATACTAGTTGCTGACATAATAGGTTTATGATAGAAAGAGTTTGGGAATTTCAAACCTCCTTAAAACTTCTTTCTTGAAGCTTGATTATGATGTTTCACATTGAATTGATGACTTAGTTGATCAGATAGTAACTGATACAACTCACTTTCTATCATTTTATACTTTTAAGTATAATGAGCAAGTCTAAGGACATCTGATAGAAAGAACAGCTAGTAAAAGTGAATCTAACACTTGTGTTAGAGGCAACAATTACTATGAGCTGGAAATCCTGTCAAGAAAGCCTTTTGAATAGGTTTATCTTTAAACAGGCAGTTATTTATAACTGAAAAACATTGGTTCTCACACAACTAGAGGTTGCTTTAGACCAAAATTTTGATTAATTGTCTGTTACACACTTAATCCCTTCAAAATGGTTGAAAGCAGTATGGTTTTTCATAATAAAATCATTTACATACTGCTAAGGCAAAAGTTTCTTAAAAGGATTTTCAAAGAGACTCACAAAAACCATCACATGATGGACCATGAGTCAAATGTCCCATGAATTACCTCTCATAGGAGTTAACACACCTAGAAGTGATGAGGGCAGCAAATTAAACTCTTAAGGAATTGATGGCTTCATGTACAACATTGTCTGATAACATGTTCGGATGGATAGCTCAGATGATGGAGAGAAATATTTTGGTACATAGTGAGAGATCTTCCAAACAGGGGAGGATAAAATGTTATTTGCATCTCAGGGGAAGTAATATCTCAGGGGAGGAAATAAAAAACCCAAAGAAGGAAGATTAACCAATGAAAAGGAGGAAAAGACAAGAGCATACAAGATGATGACATGGAGGTTGAAAATGACAAGAACAGAGCTTATTCTGGAGTATTATATTCAGAAGGGATGAAGCATTCCAAAGGAGAAAGTTCTATCTAGGTCAAACGAAGAAAAGTTTCAATTTCAGTTCACCACGTTTGTTCATCACTTGCAAAGGCATGCTGATAGATGATTTCACTTGTTGAAACAAGCATCCAAGACACACATCATCATTGCCTCTTATAATTCCTCCATCCAAGGAAATTGCACCATCTTTTAGGTCAATGTTTGAAGCCTGAAGATGTGTATTGATATTGTTAAAGTAAAAGAACAGAAAGCAGATGAGTTACTGAGAAAGATATTTAATCTTGAAGAACAGAAGTGTTTGAAAGATCTTCACAATCCATAATTTAATTGAGAAACATGTTTGAAATGGATTCACATGTTTAGGGGAGGATTGTTGGGAATTAAATATTCAAGAAGTTTAATATCGGGTTCTACTCAAAGAAATACGCTAAGTAGATTCTGCTGCTAGGCATAAATCATACTGCTACTAGTGTATTTTATACTACTGCTGGTAAAGAGCATTCTGCTGCTAGTGCAAACATTCTGCTGCTAGTGCAAATGATACTACTGCTAGTGCAAACATACTACTGCTAGTACAAATGAAGCTGCTGCTGATCAGTGAGTCATACTGCTGCTGGATAGATAAGGATGAAGAAGATATTATTTGTATATGAGTCACTTGTATACTATAGATAATATCTAGATATTTGATCAGTCAACAAAGTTGTAAACAAATATACAAGTTGTATCTTAATGACTGACACACGTTAAAGCAAGTAGATGACAAGGCTTATCATATTGTAAAAGATCTTCTTTTATACTATAAAAGAAGATCTTACCCTTAGATAAAATTATGTTTTATGTAGTGTTTTAGTGTGCTTAGAATTTAAACACCAAAGGGTGTCAATATGTAAAACATCAAAAGAGTGTGTGTGGGAACATCAAACAAGGGGTCTGATGTTGTTAGATTTGTTAAGCCTCAAGGTAATCAAGGTTTTCCTTGATCTCTGTTATTATAGTAGAGTAACCGTGCTATATTTGATCACATAGCATTGGAGCTGATTTTATAACAAAGAGAAATTGGCAAAACCTTGTTGTGATAGTATTGTTTCTTTCATTGAATATTCCGCCAATATTATCATTACGCTTTCATTAGTTTATCCTAGGTCAAGGTCTAAATAACCTTGAGCCCATAAACGATCACGAAACTTATTGTTAGTAACCTCTAAAATAAGTTTTCCCACAAATCTTGTAACAATTAAAAACTTCATGTTTATATCTTTACAATGAAACATAAACATGTTTAACTAAAGTAATTATGAACAACATCTATTGGTTTCAATAGTAATTTCAAGTTAATTTATTACTTCACTTATTTTATGTCATTCCAAAATTACATAAATATTCAAATTGAAGTAGTATTAGATTACTTTATTTATTTATGTCATTTCAATAATACATAAATATTTAGTTTGAAGTAGTCTTATTATCATATTGACACTTGTTCTAATAGGTATCTAATTTAGAAACTGCAAATTTTCCAGATACGGTCTCACGTAACATGGAGTTTTACCTTGTTATTGCAATCTAGCTAAGCTCTCACATAACGTAAATTGCAATACCAAGTGTTTCTTGGACTAGATGTGGTAGAACGTTAGTCTCTTACCTTGCAGTCAATAGAATCCTTTAAATCATATTCCTATATGTTGTACCTTGCACATAATAAAGATTTCTCCCACTTGTGCATGGAACAACATCATGTATCAGATAAACAACACGTCACTCGTTTGTTTATGTGATCAATATGATTGTGTCATAGATATTAGCATAATTAGTAGAACCACTTCATTGTCTAGTAAGGAAACGTACATGACTATCCTTAAAAACATAAGTGTCTACAATTGGAAACTAATTATCTCAAGACATTCTAGAGATAATCTGGGTTACTACCAAGATGACAAAGCTTGTAACTCCCACTGAATTACAGATCATTACAATAATTCATTATTCAGTAATTACAACACAATGCTCCCACTGGATTTAACAACATTGTAAGTGTTTCATAACCAGTAAAAGCAAATAGTGTGCTATTTATTTTCCTACACATTTGAGAAAACGCATACGTAACAATTACTTAGGTACTAAAAGAATGTATTCTACTTTGTAAATGATAGACTATCCATCAATGAAATTAACTTGAAAAATTGGGCGTGCAATTTCTTCCTTAATAGGTCTACCATCCCCACAATGGTATGTAGCACCTTTAAATGGTCAAAACAAAACAACTAGATAAAATATACTAGTTTGTCTTTTACCATTTTGCGGTAATTAGTCTAGCTTCTAATTTTAATAACTCATAAAGTGTCATACATATTTTCCTGTTAACCAAATATCATATTTGTTACAAAAGAATTCAATTACCAAATGAGGATGATGAAATCTCTATGGAAAATGTGCAATTCTCTTAACTATTTAAAGTTTGCTATGAGTTATATTAGAATTTAGACAACTCTAATGTTCCTATCATACCTTTCTCATTCATGAAAAAGAATATGATTAAGTCTCATGCTTCTCTCATGGAAAGGAGACTAGGTTTATCTTTTTAGTAAAGTTGACTCGAGCCAAAAACCCCTATGGGTGTAGATCAATTTACCAATAAAAGAATATCCCACGTTTACGGTTTAATGTTGCATTAATACATTAAAAGAATTTACAAAATTCAATTTTAGTATTTTCGATAATACAATCTTTAAGAAAATTAAATACCTATTGGTTTATATTCATATGAACCATAGAATTTTCTTAAAGCTAGGATCCTAATTAACATAATTCCATTACATCAGTTGATCGGCTAGTAATGAAAGTATTCAACAAGGTAATTGTCGAACAATAATTGACAAGCAATTTCCAATTCCTAGATCTTTATGGGATTTATATTGGCAAACAATTTCTAATATAAGCATGTTTTATCCCCATCTTATGCCTTGAGTCCAAGCTCTCACTTACAACTCAATTTAAGTCGTCTAATTAAAAAAACTACAAACTAACATAGTTTCATTACATTAGTTGATCTGCTAGTAATGAAAGTATGAATTTACCTTTCCATTGCAATCTAGTCCAAGCTCTCACATGACGTAAATTACAACTTCAAGTGTTCTTTTAATTAGATGGTATTAACTTAATTTTAAAGGGTACTAGTTTTGATGTTTATAATCAAAATATGTACGAAGAAGCATGCATACATCTTCGTATCACAAGTTTAATAAAACATTTTTATTTACCAATTCATTAAGATCAAATTTACAAGTGTTTTCAATTGAGGTATTGGATTCACCAATCAAAGAATTTACCTTTAATTATCATCCATTATATCGTACTTTTGCATAAGTCTAAAGACTTAGTGTTTCGGGTAATTACCACAAAGTGGCGCATGGAATTAAAGGTAATTCACCCTTAAGGTGATTTTGTACATAAAATAGTCGTACTTGGTAGCTCCAATTTGACGCACAAAGGAGCGTAGAAACAAAGGTCAGCGCGAAGCTTATTAAAAACCCGTTCCGACTTATACCCCTCTTATAGTTTGTCACAATTGGGCGAGCCGTTCGTACTTTTGGTACAAAACTCAACAATCAATTAAACACTTTGAAAATTTAACTCTTCGAAAATAATTCATTGTTTCACCATTATTTAGTCCATATTTTTTTTTCTATTCAAAATTACCCTTTTTCGTTTATAAACATGTCTTTACAATAAATAAACAAAAAACAAGTAATACAAATAAAAAATAAAACAACTAAATAAACTTACACAACATAACAATTAATTATGTAAAAAACATGTAGCCACATGCAAACTTAATTCGATAAAACCTATTAATAATCAATTTTAGGTTTATATTGTATATATTCAACTAAGACTATCACTTACAAAGGTAAGTGAGCCACATGCATCGACATATCGATTGCGTTAGTCATAATTAAATATACACCACATAGCACGTAATTGATTAATTAATATATTGGAGTCTTCCCCAATTCGACATCTATCAATTAAATTACATGTGTAAAACTTAACCATTAATTCATATAGCAAATTTAAACAATTTAAATTATATCGGCAATAAATCATTGTCAAACATGCACGTTTTCATAGATTATACATAACAATTATTCACGTATTGTCTCAAGATCACATACATAAACACATAAACATAACATATTAATCCTAGGGTTCATAATCAAATTAAATTACCAAACACAAACCCTAAAAAAATAATAAAGAGCAATCGGCCCTAAATTAAAAATTAGGGTTCGATTTGGATAAACCCTAAAATCGACCAAACATGTTAAAACACAATTCAAGATTCATTTTTTTATGCGTTTTGGTAATTAATTACACATTATCCAAGGCTCGTGATGCCACTGTTGAAATTTTAATACATGACAATCATAATTAAACAATAACATCAAAGTAAACATGCGGAAGCGAGTAGATCATATAACATGTAAATTAATTAACCAAACGTAAATAGTATGCGTACCTTAAGATTCTAGCCAAACAAGAATCTAATTTCAAGCAATCAACTTTAAGAACCCTAATTAGGGTTTATATGGATTATTGGAATTACCCCTTACCCTTTTGTAATTCAATCCAAGATTCAATCAATAGTGTGATTGGATCACGTTCTTGTACACACGTACTAATACCAAGTAAATGTTATGCTAGTAAACAAGAACACAAAACTAAACCAAACAAATTGTTTATAAAATAACACAATCGAAAACCCTTAAGGGTGGTTTGTTTCGATCGGCCACAAAGGGAAAAGAGGAAAAGAAAATCAATTAGGTATTGTGTGTGCACAAAAGGTGAAAAACAATGACCCTTGATTTTGCTTATATACTAATTGAAACTTGGAGTCCAAGTTAGATATGGATTGGGTTATACCCATCCATAACCGATCGGCCTATCAATGAGATAGGGGATCCGGAACCTTCTTGACAACTAATTTCAATCTAGTCATTCTCTTTTGTATTTAACGGTCGTTAGTCAATTTTCCGTTAATTACTAACGGTCGTTATACGTTTTGTGTATTTAATAATTAATATAACCTTTTATATTAAATTATTAATCATTTACTCTTCATACGTAAAGTGTGCAATCCCGTGATTTCGAGTTTGATCATAACACACAACTACTAATTTATATCCATAAAACTAACAAAGTAAGGATATCCGAAAAAATTATAATTATTACAACTCGCACGGATTAAAAATATAAATACGGCTAAAGTTATTATTTATTTTTTTTGAACAGCGAATTTCTTAATTTTTTGTCAGAATCGCACCTGCCTCAAAGGCAGGCCCTCATCCACCACTGGCCAGACTTATGTTGTCTTAACCGGTCCCACGCTGGGACAGTGGGGAATCACTGGCGTCCTCCCGGAAACCGGACCGCCTCCACACAAGTTTCCTTGCTGGAGTAACAGCCGGATGAAAACCGGGTCTGGCTCAGAATCGAACAGAAGTTCAAATCTTCATTGCCGGGTACCAACAGAGCAATGTGGTCCCTTCAAATGAAGGGTTCCCGGTTGGTCACCCAACCAGTACTACCTTCACGAAAGCACACTTAACTTAATAAGTGTGGCCCACTAGACCACACCATAGTTGGTAGCTAAAGTTATTAGAAGGTCGTATATTAAACTAAAAATTAAATTCCTCGTACTCATGTTTTCAAAACAAGATTTGGAATCATTAAGTTAGCATGTTTCTTTGCGTTTTCAAACATATGTTTCCAAAATAATTACGTCAAATAAAATCATTTGAAAATAATCGAATCTATGAATAATAAAACTTTTAAGTTCAAACCAAACAAAAGTATTTTAAATATGAGTAGAGATCATTTACATAACAAATGATCAATCATAGTCACTCATTTTTAATAGGAAAAACCCTTTAAAAACGTATGCAACTTGTCGTGAAAATCGGTTTTGCGTGACGAACAAAAAATGGATAAAAAGTGACAAATTATCTCCCAAAAACACATTTATTTACGCGTTTTTTTTACTCCCTAATCCGGTTGCAAGTTTATAACAAAAAAACCCATTTCATAATTTTCCACCGTGTATTTACAAGTCATCCTCCTTCCCTCCCACCACACGCCTTCCTTAAAACTGCACATGCTTAGTATAATGGTACGAGGTTTCCCTACAAGTACATCTTATCCTTAATTTAACCACACAATCATCTTCATACATCACTCTCAAACTGCACGTGTACGAAACCCTAATTCGTAAACCACATTTAATATTCCGAATTGATTGTCTTATTCCTCAATTAGGGCAGACAAAAGGTATATTCCATCTTTATTTTAATGTGTTCTTGCCCTACTTGTATTAATTTAAAATAAATTTTGTTTTTTTAGGGTTCCTGAAATTATTAGGGTTTATTAGTTATTTTTTTTTATTTGTACAGGTCTGTTATGATGGACATACCACTTGATGTGGTTTTCAAAATACACTACAATGGTGTCTTTATGTTTGACCCCTTAAGGTATGATTATGGTAGGGAGATGGTAATGGAGGCCTCCTCATCTGATAGGATCATGTTTAGTCCATTGTTAGACATGTTAGTTGCTAAGGTAAGGCAAAATATATGGGCATTATATTTTTGCATTCCTGAGTTAGATATTGATAGTGGTGGGTTAAAAATAATAGAAAGGGATGTAGATGTCCATGCTTTGTATGATCAAGCTAAACGCCATAAGACTGTTGAATTGTATGTTGCTCATTCCCCCCAAAATTTAGCACCCTATTACCACCACAACTTGTGTCTAGAGAGTCCTGACTCTGAAGTTACATCGAAAAAGAGGCAACATGATAAGCTCAAAAAGGATGCAGGAAATATGTCTGTTGACGAGTTGATTGCTTGGGCTGAGGAAGAATCACAGTCACCATAGTTAAGGTCTTCTCCTCCGTTTAAGGATAGACCACTTAGAAATAATTTTCAGGGCAAGGTTACATTCACTAGAGTGTGGAATCATGAAGATGAGTTTGCATATGATTACCCAGTCCTGACCGAAGATGAGGTTTATAAGGAGGACAATGTTGTAGCCGATAAGCTTGCGGATAATGTAGTGGTTGATGAGGTCATGGAGGATAGGCCTATAGAGAATGAGGTTGTTGATGAGGTTATGGAGGATAGGCGTGTAGACAATGAGGTACAAGATGAGGGTATTCAGGAAAGGCCTGCAAGTGTTGAGGTTGTAGAGAATAGGCTTGAAAATGATAATCATCATGAGGGTGGTTCAGATGACAATATTGATGATGTTGTGCTAGCAAGGCAGAAGAAACTTGATAAGGGAAAATCTGTTATGACAGCAAAAGACAAGGCAACAACAAAGTCAAAGAATGTTCGTAGGGGTACTGGTATAACCATAAGGGAGAAGAATAATCCTGTGCCATTAGAAAGTGAAAGTGAAGACAACATTGACAATTACGTTGATAGGAGTGATGAAGATCCATCTGGGTACGAGTCTTACGACTCTTCTTGTGAGTCTGATAAATCTTATGACTACTTAAGTAACGGGGAAGATGAGGTTATGCAGTTGAGAAAGCGTAACTTTGAACGCAAACATACTACACATGATGATCAAGATGCAGAAGAGGCATGTCATGAAGAGTCTTCTGGTGAGTCTGATGATTCTGGGTCTTTTAATTTTGCCCCATTAGTAAGGGAGCATGAAAAGTACATGGCATCTTTAATGAAGCAGTTAAGGGGTAATGGAGTTAGCATAACAGACCCTTTTTTGGCTGTTGAGAATTCTAAAAAGGACGACAGGTACCCTATTCATGATGACCAAACTCATTGGAGATTGAAGAAACCAAAGGTAATACTTATACATTATGTTTTTATCTTATGTGTACCAAGTATCTTTAAAACCTCTGACTATATTTTTTGTTGACATGTATTCAAAGCTTGGAGAGAAGTACGAAAATGCTGAGAGTTTTAAAGAGTGCCTTACTCATTATGCGTCGGCTAACGGCTACTCACTTTGGCTTGAGCGGACGACAAAAAAAATGTCATAGCTAGATGTGGACAACGCAAAGAGAAACTGAGGGATCCAAGTAAGGGCAAAAGGGCAAATTACAACAAGTACCCTTCAGAGAAAGCAGGCAACAGAGATTGCCCTTGGAGGTGTTACGGGAAGATGTTGGAAGGGGAATCTACATTTCAGGTTATTTCTTTACGGGATATCCACACATGTAGTAGAGATTTTCAATTTAGGAGGCTAGTTACTTATAAATGGATAGGAAATGAATTTGGTGATAAGATTAGGATGAATCCTAGAATCACTAACAATGATATAGCAGAACTAGTTTTTAAGAAATACAAATGCAAAGTAACTCGTACCCAGTGTGCAAATGCTAAGACATTTGCATTGAACGAAATGGATGTGACTATACAGGATCATTATGGTTTGCTTAGGTCATACGCAAATGCGTTAGTAGAATCAAATGAAGGTAGTACAGTGAAAATAGGCATGACAGTCAACCCTGATGAGAAGACTTACTTTGATAGAATGTATGTCTATTTCAATGGTTTGAAGGAAGGTTGGAAATTAGGTTGTCGTAGGATTCTAGCTTTGGATGGTTGTTTCTTAAAAAAAACCTAACCAAGGAGAGATATTGACGGCAGTAGGTAGGGACGGGAATAACCACATATTTCCTGTCGCATGGGTTGTTGTAACAGTGGAGAATAAAGACAACTGGAGCTGGTTTTTGCAGTTACTGGCTGATGATTTGGAGATACCAAATGGACATGGTGTGACACTCATGTCTGACCAGCACAAGGTAAAACATGTTATCAGAATTTATGAATGTTGTATACTTCTGAAACAGTCTCAATGCAATTGGTTATACTGTTAGCAATTAATTTATTAATTGTGAAGTGATGGTCATTTGCTAAACTAGAACTTAAGTGTCAAGTGTAATATTTAGTCTAGTGTTGCGGGCTATATGTATTAGTTATGTTAGTATAAACTTTGTATAAGTGTAATGCAAGTATAGACCACACAAGAGCCCAAGTAAAAGCCCACCCAATCCATGGGTTGTGGCTGTGTCGCTATATTAAACACATACACTCTCACATTTCATGTGTGTCTTGGGTGTGCCTCATTATTGTATCAAGAGAGAGTGTGTGTGTGTTCCCATAGAGTCTTTGTATTATTTCTTTTACAAGTGATAATCATTCGACTAGAAGTTTTACCATACGATCCACATACTACTTCTCATCTTGTTATATACTTTGATCTTGTGAGTGTCATCATATTGTGTTGTGTTTGTGTGATAAAGAAAAGGAAGTTCGATCATTACAAGTGGTATAAGAGCCGATCAACAAGGTAGGATTATTTTTGTGTTCGATTCTAAGCTAAAACACCCACTGTCACTTTTCTTTCATTAGAAAAGTTACATTTTGTGTTTTTCCTACTCAAATCATACGCAAAATTAAGGCCAAAAAGGTTGTGTTTGTTTGTGTTAAATCGACTTGGTTTATCATTTTGTGCATATCTTTCACTCGAATCTAGTGTTTATGTGTTGGATTTTTGTTTGTTCTAAGTTCTTTTAGATCGACACAAATCAAACAAGGGTTTATACGATTTGTTTTTTTTTTTTGGAAATATTTGATCTTTTGATTGCGTACAATCCTTGTTCTTGTATTATTGATTTGAGTTGGTAAAAGTTGGTGAAAGTAAGTCTTACAAGCAGCATGGTCAAGTCAGTGGGCAAGTGACTAAAGGAAAAGAAGTGGTTGAGCTGCCTCTTATCGAAATTCAGAAGATTCTGCCAACTATCGCAATTCATCATAAACTATCGCAATCTTGTAAAGATTGCGATAAGGGCTTTTATCGCAATTCAGAAGTTGTGATTTCTATCGCAAATCAAAAGCTAGTATTCTATCGCAATTCACGGACTTTATCGCAATTGTCACGGAAGTGTTTTATCGCAATTCATATATGAGGTTTTTATCGCAATTCAGCAAACTCTGTTTTATCCGACATCTTCTATCGCAAACTGATATCGGACAGTACAGCCAATTCAGATATCGGACAGAACTACTTTCGCAGTTTGATAGATTCAGTCCTTCTCTTTTCTAGCTGGTTTTGGGAAGTTTCAGATTTGACAGTTTTGGCCCTCGCACTTGTGTGAAACGATTTCCAAGTTAAATAACTTTTAAGGATTTGATTCGAACGTAATTTCGTCAACACCAAAAGTGAACTCGGTATTTTCGCGCTTGTATAAGTGTGTAAAATAATTCGACAAACGGATATCTACCCTCTTGTATAAGAGTGTTAGATTTTTATATAAATTATCAATTTATATAAATTAGATATATTTCTATCTAAATTGACATTTTGCCATAATTTGTATAAATTTTGGTCAAATTGAAATTTCTATAGAAATTGTCATTTTATCTAAATTGTAATTTACATAACTTTTGTCAAATTTGTAAACTTTTAACTTTGGCTTAATTATACTCTAATCAAATTTTGTAACTTTATTTAATTTGTTTCGTTTATCTAAACTACAACTTCAATGATCATCAACAACAAACCAAGGCTTCACAACAACAACCAAGTTTAACCTTCAACAACAACTCCTATTTTGTTGAAACAATCCTCCATCCACTTTATCATACAAAATTTCAAAGATGACTACACAGCAAGACATTCATGTCGCTGGTGCTGAAAACCGTCCTCCAATGTTAGAAAAAGGTGGTTATCTTCCATGGACGAGTCGTATGCTTCGATACATGAGAACCAAGCCTAATGGAAAAGGTATACTCTTGATTAAATCCATTGAGAAAGGTCCATTCAAGCCTCGTCAGATTCTAGTAACAGCTGGAAATCCAGATGCAACACCTCCCGTTTCTGCAACCTACCGGGTTCAGGAGGAATCAGAATATACACCAGAAGATTGGAAGCAAATAGAAGCGGATGACTTGGCAATGCACTTAATCCAACTCGGTTTACCACAACAAATATTTTGTGCTGTAGATAGTTGTGAAACGGCCTATGATATGTGGGAACGAGTTAGACGGCTTTGTCATGCCACTGAAATCGGTAAACAAGACATTGAAAACAAGCTTCTAACTGAATGGGAGAAGTTCACATCAACTCCAGCTGAACCCATTGAATCTTACTATACAAGGTTTTGCACTCTCATGAACGAGTTGATCAGAAACAAGTTGACACCAGCTCAAATTGTTCAAAACATCAAGTTCCTCAACAACCTACCAGAGGAATGGGGACTATATGTCACGATTGTCAACCAAACAAAGAACCTTCACGAGGTAAATTATGATCAGCTTTATGATTTCCTAAAGCAAAACCAGGAGGAGGCAAATGAAGTCAGAAATGAGAAGTTAGCATAACAACATGATCCTCTTGCACTCATTTTCCAAACACCTACACCTACAACAGTCAATACACAACCCTCTTCATTCCAACAATTCATGCCACAACAACATATTCCACAAACACCGTTCTACCTACAACAACAACAAGTAATCCCGGCCTACAACAACAATACCCGCAACACCCAGATCAAGATTTTAATGATCAGGATGTGTTAACTGCTGCTTTGACTCAAGCCTTTGCTTACCTAACAAAAGCATTCCAAGGACGCTACTCCACACCTACCAACAACAACCAAAGAATCTCATCGAACACTCGCAACAAGCAAATTGCACAGCCGAGTTTCAACATGGGACAACAAGGACAGATGGTTGGAGATATGGAAATCAGCAGGGATATGCTCCTCGATATCAGATGGGTAATCAGAATGCAGGGCAGTATGTTGGAAATCAGATGGGTCAGTATGCAGGGAATCAGATGGGTACAGCTGTTGGTAATCAAAAGGGTCAGAATGCTGGGAATCAGTTTGTGAATGTTGGTGCTCCGGGAACTGGGAATATGAATCAGGGTAATTTGATGAAGTGCTTCAACTGTCAGGGTATTGGTCACATGGCTAGGAACTGTCCCGACAAGCCGAAAAAGAGGGATCCAGCTTACTTGCAGAAAGCATTATTGTTGGCACAGAAGGAAACGGCTGGGTTACAGTTGAGTGCTGAAGAGAATGACTTCATGGCTCTTATGGATGATGCAGAAGATCTTGAGGACATCGATGCAAACTGCATTTTCATGGCAAATCTCCAGGAGGCTAAGTACGACACGGATTCGGAAGCACCTCCTGCTTTTGACACCAATGCGGTTTCTGAGGTACAACCATATGCTACATGTCACAATAATGAAATGTTTGATATGTCACCTCAAAATGAACAGCATCCTGGAACTCCTAATCTCACTTACGATACATACATGGACGAACCAAGTTGTAGCAATACTAATTTGGTAACTCCAGATATGGATCCTAATGGAGACTTCGAGTCACAGCATACTGAGAATGCTGAGGAAACACGTGCTTTATTTGAATCATTATTGCAAAATTGTAGTATTGAGATTGAAAAGGTCAAAATGATCAATCGCGATGTTAAGGCCGCGAATGAAAAATTGACCACTGAGCTTGAGAGTTATAAGGTTAATGCAATAGCTTTTGATTTTCATAACAAATGACAGTCAGAACTTGAGGTTAGTTTAAGAGATTCTGAGTTAAGAGAAAAACATTTGCAAATCAAATTTGACACCTTAGATGTTAATTTGAATGTGCAAATCAAATCTCTAAACAAGGAAATTTCTGAATTAACCAACCAACTTTCAAAACAAAAATCAACTTGTTCTAATCTTGAAAAGAAAAGAAAGAGTTGAATGAAAGGTTTTCAAAACGTGAAAAGGATCTTCTTAAAGAGATCACTGACAAAAAGGAAACCATTGCAAAGTTGGAAGATTTGCTTGTAAAAACGGGTCATTCTACACAAACAATTAATTTGTTAATTAACGATCCAAACCCGATTTTACATACAATAAAGAAAATGGCTATCGGTTGTGAAAACCCTTATTATCTCAAGAAAGCTCAGAAAGAACAGAATGTGTTATATAATGGTAGTGTGCTAAATGCTTCACATGATCCTTGAGCTTGCTCAACAGAGTAGAATTAAAATGAAACAAATGCACCCAGAAATTCAACCAATTGATTATAATAAGCTTAATACAGATTCTGGTGTTCATTTTGTTCAAAAAGAGTCACCAATGTTTTTCAAAAGACCAGTGGCTGTCGCAAAACGAAGAGTTGTTTCAAAACATCTGTCTAACATCGAACAAATGGCATCTAAAAACACTTGTGACACAAGTGCAGCTAGACTATATTTGGTTGATCTTAAACAGAGAATTGAAACACTTCAACGTATTGTGGCATCCAAAACAAACAGTCAACAGCTAGACTGGTTTTCAAGTTTTAATACTGAACTGAAAAAGATGTTTGAAAAGGACATTAATCCACATATTGCTGGAATCTATGCGGTTGCTCAAAATGTGGAACATAATCTTTTGAAAGAATCAGCAGAATTCGTTAAGGACCACAAATCCTTAGTGAAGGAAGCTAATGAATACTTGGAACGAATAAAGGTTTTGGAACAACATAATGACATACTCTCTGAAGGCGCTCTATCGACTAAAATTATGTCTATTATTTACCAAACATATTCTGTTGAGGATGATGAAAGACTTCGGGCTGAGACTTCTGCAATTGTTGTAAAATATGAAAATTCTCTTGCCAAGATTGAAAAACAAAATGTCACATATTTTAAACAACTTGATCAGAAAAAGAAAGAATGCAAGTATGAAAAATTGTCGTATGAGCGCTCTTACAAAAACATGCAAGATCAAATTGATCTTTTGAAGTCTCAACTTGAAAGTCAAAAAGGGAAGGGTGAGGAAACTACGGGTATAGCACCATCAACCCCCTTGCCTAGAGAGAAAGAAAAAGGGAAAGCTGCTGTAGAAACATCGAATGTAATAGCGCCTGGCCTTTATAGGATTAGTCCCACTACTGCGTCTGCCTCTACATCTAAAACATATAGGGCGATAGACAAAAGTAATACAGATAATCCAAACGAGATTAGGAATGCTACAACAACATCTCAGGACAACAACATAAATTCTAATGAGTGTGCCTTACCTTCTACAGGAATAGAAAGCAACTCTAGGAGCAGACGAAAGCCTAGGAGCAATACCAGGAAAACTAGAGTCTCGCCTGTCTCTGAGAGAATGCAAGGAAGTAGAAGCACACCCTAGGAATTTAATGCTTTCGAATAAGAAACATATGTCATCTGGATGTAATGTTAAGACTACTGTTTCAAGTGCATGTAATGACTCTGTTTGTTTAATGTACACGAAATCTTTGTCTGAAAATGCTTGTGATGATATTGTTTCTGACACTGTGAATGTGAATGATATGCCTGAACAGAAAAAGGTTCCTTCAGTAACTAGGGCTAAGTCTAGATATATTCGTAGACTTATTGCAAAAGCTAGGAAAACCACTAGTAGCCTATTGCCTAAGGACCATATTAAGTTTTGTGCATGGAAACCAACGGGTAGAATGTTTACACTTAAGAATGGCACATTAGAAATAGTTCCTAATGCAACAACGGAAACCATCTCTAAGTATAATTCACCTGTTACATCTAACCCCTTGGAACCAAATGTTAAACGGTTTCCATATACAAAATCATCTGTTCTTCGCAGGTCATTGAAATTTGTCTTTGGATCGTCGACTCGGGTTGCTCCAAGCACATGACCGGGAATCTGAAGCTGCTGATCAACTTTGTATGGCAGTTCATGGGGACTGTACGGTTTGGGAATGATCATGTTGCAGCTATTATGGGTTATGGAGATCTTCGGTTTGGGAACTACTTGATCACTCGGGTTTACTATGTCGAAGGGTTGGGACACAATCTGTTCTCATTCGGGCAGTTTTGTGATGCAGATTTAGAGGTTGCATTTAGGAGAAACACTTGCTTTGTTAGGAATTTGGTTGGGGATGATCTCTTAATTGGAGATCGTGGCACCAATCTCTATGCTATAGACATAAACCAAATGGCCTCTTCATCACCAATTTGTCTCATGACAAGAGCAGGCAAAAAAAAATCCTGGTTGTGGCATAGACGTTTGTACCATCTTAACTTTGATACAATTAACAAGCTTGCCAAAGACAACATCGTCAACGGTCTCCCAAAATTCAAATACACCAAAGAACACTTATGTCCATCCTGTGAGCAAGGCAAAAGCAAAAGGGCAACATACAAACCTAAAGCCGTACCCAGTTCGGTTGATAAGTTACATTTGTTGCATATGGACTTATGTGGCCCAATGAGAGTTCAAAGCATAAATGGGAAGAAGTATATTCTTGTAATCGTTGATGACTATTCAAGATATACATGGGTAAAGTTTCTGAGGTCAAAAGACGAAGCACCAGGCACCATCATCACCTTTCTGAAGCGAATTCAAGTTCTACTTCAAGCTCCAGTAAGGATTGTAAGAACTGAAAATGGCACAGAATTCACAAATCAGGAGTTAAAAACCTATCTTGAAGATGCTGGAATCACACACCAGACATCAGCTGTAAGAACTCCACAGCAGAATGGGGTAGTTGAAAGAAGAAATAGAACTCTTGTGGAAGCTGCTCGCACAATGCTGATTTATTCCAGTGCACCGTTATTCTTATGGGCTGATGCCGTTGCCACTGCTTGTTTCACTCAAAAACCGATCCTTAGTTCATCCAAGATTCAATAAAACCCCGTATAAACTAGTTAACAATCGAAAAATGGATATCTCTTATCTTCATGTATTTGGCGCTTTGTGCTATCCAACGAACGACAGAGAAGATCTGGGGAAGTTGAAAGCTAAGGGTGATATTGGAATCTTCATTGGTTATTCAGAAAACTCGAGGGCATTCAGGGTGTATAACAGGAGAACGAAAAAGATCATGGAGACGATGAATGTGAAGTTTGATGAAATTTCACAAATGGCTTCTGAGAGACTCGCTCTAGAACCCGCGCTTAACCCGATGGCTTCTAATCATACCGGATTAGGACCCGCACCAAACAGTCAAACTTCTGGACATATCAGTTCAGGACTCGTACCCCAAGGAGCTCAATCAACTCACACCGAAACACCAACAACTCAAGAACTGGAAAACTTTTTTGAGTTGATGTATGATGAGTACTATGGTAGCGCTTCGATAAATGCATCTCAACAACGTTCCGCTGCACCCGCTCAAAATCAACAACCACCACCACCACCAAATCAAGATACATCTACAACATTCGAAGCTGGCGCACCAACTCCCTCAACATCAACATCTACTCCTCTAACTCCATTAATTGAGATTGTTCTACCACGAGTTGATGAGCAACAACAAACCGATGCTGCGTTAGAAGGAGAACACTTCGAAAATCCATTTGCAACGGATTCTGCTGAATCTTCTTCAAGATTACATGAACCATCTAACACATATTCGTCAAATCCAAGGTACCCTTCTACGTTACAGTGGACAAAAGACCATCCAATAGAACAAGTTATTGGTGAACCTTCAAGGCCAATTCAGACGAGAAAACAACTCCACACCGATTGCGACATGTGCATCTATGTCTGCTCAGTCAGTCTAATAGAGCCAAAGAACATTCGGGAAGCAATGGCAGATAATGCCTGGATTGAAGCGATGCAGGAAGAACTTCTTCAATTTCAAATCCATGACACCTGGGATTTAGTTTCAAGACCAATTGACAAACTCGTCATTGATCTTAAGTGGTTATGGAAAAACAAAAAGGATGAAGAAATGACTGTAATTCGCAACAAAGCTCGTCTAGTGGCAAAGGGCTACAGACAGGAAGAAGGGATTGATTTTGAAGAGTCATTCGCGCCAGTGGCAAGGCTTGAGGCAGTCAGGATTTTCTTAGCATATGCCGCTCACAAGAACATCACAGTTTATCAGATGGACATCAAGACCGCTTTCTTGAATGGAACTCTGAAAGAAGAAGTGTATGTGAGTCAGCCAGACGGATTCGTTGACAAAGATCAACCAGAATACGTCTACAAGCTAAAGAAAGCAATCTATGGTTTGAAACAAGCCCCACGGGCGTGGTATGACGAATTATCATCTTTCCTACTTTATAATAATTTCACCAAAGGAACAATTGATCCGACCTTGTTTACAAGAAAATACAACAATGATATTTTGATTGTTCAGATTTACGTGGATGACATAATATTTGGGTCCACTAATCCGCAACATTCAAAACATTTTGAAAATCTCATGAAAAGCAAATTCGAAATGTCCATGATGGGTGAATTAAAATTCTTTTTAGGTTTACAAATTCATCAATCCCCACGTGGAATTTTTCTAAATCAAGCTAAATATACAATTGAGATTTTGAAAAAAACATGGAATGGAGAATTGTGACTCTGTTGGTACACCAATGGTCACTTCACCCAAAATAGGTGCTGATTTATATGGGAAACCAATGGATCCGAAGAAATATCGGAGCATGATTGGGTCTCTCATGTACTTAACTGCTAGTCGACCCGATATACATTTTGCTGTTTGTTTACTCGCACGATTTCAGGCAAGGCCTACCGAACTTCACCTCCAAGAGGTTAAACGGATCTTTCGGTACCTACGAAGAACCATTAACATGGGACTTTGGTATCCGAAGGATTCGGAGTTTACACTGATAGCATTTTCAGATGCAGATCACGCCGGTTGCCAAGTTACAGCAAAGAGTACATCAGGCGGAGCACAATTTTTGGGAGGAAAGCTAGTAGGCTGGTCATCACGGAAACAAGACTGCACTGCACTATCAACAGAAGAAGCCGAGTATGTGTCTCTATCTGCGTGTTGTGCCCAAGTTCTATGGATGAGGACAAAACTCACAGATTATGGCTTCTCTTTCGACCGCATACCTGTGTATTGCGACTCGAAAAGTGCCATAGCCATCTCGTGCAATCCAGTGCAATACTCGAAGACCAAGCATATTAGAGTCCGCTATCACTTCATAAAGGAACATTTCGAAGAGAGTACTGTTAAATTATTTTTCGTGAAGACTGAATACCAACTCGCCGATCTATTTACTAAAGCCCTCCCAAAAGAGCGGTTTGAGAACTTAGTTCGTCGAATTGGAATGCGAAGCCTAACTCCCGAAGAGTTAGAACGTCTTCTCGAATCTTCTTGATTTATATCAACAAGCTTCGCATGTAAATATTTTTTTAAAAAAAAACAAAACAAAAATTTGACAAAACCAACAAAAGCAAAATAGAAAAATAGAAAACTTTCAAAAAAAAAAAAAAACCAAAAATATTCTTCTGACGACATGTCTCTCGTATAATTGATATTCTGTACGTATCTAGAAATGTCATTCAACAATGATACGGGCATGTACAGATGCTTGAGCGAGAGTTCATTTAATTTTTTTCCAAAACATGTCGTTTCTCAAAATTTTCTTCACTAAGGCTTTCGTATATTTCAGTACGAAACCCGTTCTTTATCGTGAAATCTTTCATTGTAGCTCGGGTTCTCCAACTCGAAAAGATTTCATATAAAGGCTACATTCATGACTTCTGGTTATATCTGATCAGGACTCGCAATGTTAATGGTAAAAAGCAAAAACAGTGAGCACTTAATCAAGATTGTTTTAAAAAGATTTCTCAAAGTCTTTCTACAAATTTCTTGCTCAAGACAACTCCCTCTAAGACCCCTAAATGCTTTTAATCATATGCTTTGTTTAAGGGAGAGTACAAAAAGAAAAATGTTCCGCTTTCATGCTAAAATCAGTCCGTCTATCCAAAAAGTTTCATTTTAATCAACTGTTTTCAAAAATATCACTTCATGCTATTTTTGAGGGGGAGATTAAGTGGTAATTAGATATAAGGGGGAGAGGACGTGATTAAAATGTGATCAAAAAAGTTTTGTGGTCTGAATCTCTCAAAAAAGTTTTGTGGTTTGAATCTCAACCGAGCTCTTCAAAAAGACTCAATATAACCCTCGAATTGACGAAACTAAATGTCCGTTATCGAAAAGACATGTCCTGGACGGGTAATAATTTCAAACTGGTTTTCCAGTGATGTAAGCGTGTCTCGCAAAGGACTTGTCTGAGTAGAATGTACCAATTCGAGAGATGATCTTTGAATATGACTGAGACGGGTAATAATTTCAAGCTAGTCTAACTAGTGATGTAAGCGTGTCTCACGAAGGTCATGTTCATTGAAAATCGATCATTTCAAATGTGCGATCTCTACCCAACATGTGCATACTATTTCAAAAATGCATGAGCACATGTGAAGGGGGAGTATTTCAAAAATGCAAAACTCTCAATGTGTTAACCAAGGTGCCGTTTGTTTATTCAGACTTTTTATGTCTGAATCTGAATATCACTTCTGAATCTGAATACCTGGTCCAAAAGTCTGAATCTGAATTATTTTAGACTGTTTGTTTTTCAAAAACGTCTGAATATCTTTAATTTACCGTATTACCATTTAAAGGTTTAGCTAAACGGGACACGGGGTACACGGGTAAAAACAACCCTTCTAATAAATAAATAGAATCCCAGCCACCCACTCACTCTTCTCTTATCTTCTTTCTCTGTCTTCTTTCTCTGTAATATAATCCCAGCCACCCACTCACTCACAATTTCGATCCATCACTATCATTTTTGTCCACCATCTTTTCTTCCCCAAAAGCAAGTCACAAGACCTCATAGAACCCTCTGCTTCGAACCAAACCAAGAAGGTCTAGTGGTCGTGGTCGTGGGTGTTGTTTTGATTCAAGAAACAAGAAGGGTGGTGGGTGGTCGTGGTCGTGGGTGTTGTTTTGTTCATCTCCTCATCTTGTTACCTCCTCATCTCCCTCGCTGGCGAAGATGGGTGGTGGGTGGCGGTTGACGACATAAGTGTGTTGAAAAATAATAAGATCGAACATGGTTTTAATCTCAAAAAGGGTGATAGCTGCTGGGTGGCGGTGGAGATAGGTGGTGGCCGGTGTTTGATGAAAGCTTTTCTTTTTTCAGATGTAATTCAGACCATTGCAAATATCTGACTGAATTAGAGGTTTTTCAGAGGTGAATACGTCTGAATCTGAAAAAAAAACAAACGGTCTGATGTCTGAATACCTCTGACCGAATCAGATATCAGAGGTATTCAGACTTTTTTAAGGAAAACAAACACCACCCAAATTTGTTTACTCATGAACACTTTGAGAGACTTTCAAAAGGTTTCATGGTTTGTGATCAATAATCTAGGATAATCATGGAGCAATAAGGTGATTATGGTTAGGTTATGTCCAATGATCCGCCAGAACCGGAGGGATCTACCCAAGGACAATTCCAATAGATTAGAATTAGAAGTCCTTAGGTAAGATTGAAAAAAGGAGTAAATGAGAAAGGAGAAAGAAGGGGTTGAAGAATGAAAAAGAAAAGTTTAATGAAAGGGTGAAAAGAAATAGCCCTCCATGAAAACTTAGGTCAGAAACCGGGTCAATACATCTGCTGTCGGTACTCACTAAGGTGATACTGATATTGAAGACAAGACGTCATGGACCCAGTGACGCGTTGCACCACCCCTCCTATCAACTCAGATATCTCTCCAAAGATATTTGTTTCATTTCTCACGGAAAACACTGCATAATCTATCGACCTCTCACTCCGAGATGTGTTGATATTGAAAAGGTGGCACTCTGCTCCATGCCTCCGACGACTAAAACCAAAACACACATTATAGAGTCTAGAGACATGAGATTCATCAAAGATCTCTTAGGAACACTTTCAATGCAATACACTTGTGTTCATCTAAACGGATACAAGTTGTATGAGTCATAATGAGATCTAAGGATCTTGCCTTATGTCATGATGGTTACGTGTTTCAAACGGTCTACAGTCTTGAAGTGATACTTCAGTATACTTCAGAGGCACTCTGTAAAACCCCAAAATTAACATAATATGAAATCACAAAAATACCCTCAAATTAAATTTTTTGTGAATTATGAAAAACTATATAATTAATCTCACATGAACTTAACCTAAGATAAATATGTTCTAAGTTAATTGGTGAACTAAGCTAACTAAGAAATTATACATTGTGAAATTAAAGATCACAAAATAAAAGCTCACAAAATAAAAGCTCACAACTAGCTTATACTAGTCGAATCATATGTATCCCTAGTCTTTGAAAATTTCGGCCTATGTTAGCTACAATAAAAATAAATCAAATGTGATAAGTATAGAAGTTGAATTGTTTCCCTTTATTGCTTCCAAAAATTCTGCATATCTCCCCCTAAAATCCCTCTACAAACCGTGTGGTTTGATAACCCTCCAAGGCAACAAAAAAAATAAAAACCCTACTCTCCTTATTCATAATATTCGGCACATCAAAAACCACCAAAACAAACCCTAAATTCTCCATCACTCAAGTTTCGGCTGCTCTCTTGTTTCTACTGCTACGATCCAAACAAACCACAAAGAAAGGCTAAATTCAGTACGGCATTTCATCCTCAGACTGATGGACAGTCGGAGCGGACGATTCAGACATTGGAGGATATGTTGAGGTCTTGTGCTTTAGAGTGGACAGGCCATTGGGATGATTACTTGTGTTTGGTGGAGTTTGCTTATAATAATAGTTGGCACGCGAGTATTCGGATGGCTCCATTTGAGATGTTATATGGGCGTAAGTGTAGGGCGCCGGTTTGTTGGAATGAGGTCGGAGAACGACTCATTGAGGGACCAGAATTGATTAGGATTACTAATGAGAAAGTGGCTGTGGCTAGAGAAAAGTTGAAGGAAGCTCGTACTAGGCAGAAGAGCTATGCTGATCGGCATCGTCGTGATGTTGTGTTCAACACCGGTGATCGTGTTTTCTTGAAGGTTTCTCCGTTTCGAGGTGTTAAGCGTTTCGGTATGAAAGGAAAGCTTAGTCCGCGTTATATCGGTCCGTTCGAGATTCTTGATCGTGTTGGTGAGGTATCTTATCGTTTGGCGTTACCTCCTCAGCTATCGCATGTGCATAACGTTTTTCATGTATCGCTTCTTCGTGGGTATAATTATCATCCGCTTCACGTTGTGTCTTGCCCGTTCGATCAGATTCGGGAAGATCTTTCTTATAGTGAAGAACCTGAGGCTATTTTAGAGCGTCAGGAAAGAGTCATGAGAACTAAAACAATTCCATTCGTAAAGATTCTTTGGAAGAACCATCCTGAGAGCGAGGCTACTTGGGAAACCGAAGAGTCAATACAATCCGATTATCCGCATTTTTCTTTTTGACTTGGTACGTATTCCTTTTGATATCGTTTTTGTTTTCGCATTTCATTTCGACTTTGCTTTCGATTTTGCATTTCATTTCGACTTCGCATTTCAATTTTCGAGGACGAAAATTCTTTTTAAGAGGGGAAGAGTTGTAAAACCCCAAAAATTAACATAATATGAAATGACAAAAATACCCTCAAATTAAAATTTTTGTGAATTATGAAAAACTATATAATTAATCTCATATGAACTTAACCTAAGATAAATATGTTCTAAGTTAATTGGTGAACTAAGCTAACTAAGAAATTATACATTGTGAAATAAAAGATCACAAAATAAAAGCTCACAACTAGCTTATACTAGTCGAATCATATGTATCCCTAGTCTTTGAAAATTTCGGCCTATGTTAACTACAATAAAAATAAATCAAATATGATAAGTATAGAAGTTGAATTGTTTCCCTTTATTGCTTCCAAAAATTCTGCATATCTCCCCCTAAAATCCCTCTACAAACCGTGTGGTTTGATAACCCTCCAAGGCAACAAAAAAATAAAAACCCTACTCTCCTTATTCATAATATTCGGCACATCAAAAACCACCAAAACAAACCCTAAATTCTCCATCACTCAAGTTTCGGCTGCTCTCTTGTTTCTGCTGCTACGATCCAAACAAACCACAAAGGAAGGCTAAATCTTGTTCTTGATTCGTGTCTCATTCATTCTAAGGTAACCATGTAATTCATGCTATGATCCATTCGAATTTATAATCAAAAAACTAATCAAAGAAATCGTGTTCTTGTCTTGTGTTGCTGCTGTCGTACGAACCAAAGAAGGAGGAAGAGAAGATCCGTTCGTGTAGTGTTTTTGATATCTCGTTATCCGTGTTCTTCGTGTGATCTACGAGGGTATTGTATCACATACCTTGTTCAATCCTTGTTCATGTTCTTGTATTTTTAATCGAATTATATGACACATAAAATTATAAATGAAAAACCCTAAAAACTAATATATAAGAATCGAACATATAGGTAGGGGGACTTTCTTACGAGAACCATTTTATCTGCGAGAACTGAGAGAACCACAAAAAACATACATGCACGCCTTTTAAAATAAAATAAAAATACATGCAAATCATCAATAATTGTAAGTATCCACCTATGTTCTTCAATATCATCATGAACTCATCCTCTTTTTTCACAAAAACCTTACACAAGGCCGCAATATTGTCGTTGCACGCCTTATAAGAACATACATGCACACCTTCAAAGAAAAATGTTGTATTTCCAATTTCTTATCAAATTCTTTAGAATAACTATGTTTTTTTAAAAACATATATGTTGTTTTTAGAACATATGTGCAAAAATACAATTATTGAAGGCGTGCATGTATGTTTTTGGTGGTTCTCTCAGTTCTCGCAGATAAAATGGTTCTCGCAAGAAAGTCTCACCATATAGGTATATGATGTGTTTAATTGTTTTGACTATGATAAGACCTGTTATGAATCGACCTAAACATGTATTAAACATACCTATAATCGTTATGGGTTAAGGAATAAAGATTAGAATGAAAAACCTAAGAGATTACATGTTAGGATTAAAAACTGCTGCTGATCTGGAATTTTGTTCGACTTTAATCGACTGTAAATAAACGATGTGAACGTATATTTTGGTGTTTCTAGAGTCTAGAACTAAACTCAATGAAATGGCTATCTGGGAAAATTAATCTTATAATTTTTAGAGGTCTGGAAGGCTACTTTTTGATTTATAGAAAATTAAGTGTCATAACTGGAATTGTGAGTCTGGAAAATCAGTCCGGGTTTTTGAATTTTAGTTTCCAAACTGTGACGAATTAGGAGGTTTCCTTTGAACTGGGTAATATTTAGGATGTCTATTACTTACTGGAAGTTTTGTAGATTTTTATGAATTTTTCTTAAAGGGTTTCTAATTAATAACTTTTCGTATAGTAAAATTAATCAGAAATCTGGACGAGTTGGTTTAAGTGAATTTTAATCCATAGTTATGCTACTTAATAAAATCTGGAAAAATTAGGTAAAACACTAAAGACATTTGAGCATCTCTGGGAATTTTTGGGAATTTTATTACTAAGTTCTTATACGGTTTACAATTTATAGAAAACCTAACAATTTCGTATATAAAACTATTAGAAATTATAAAAAGGTTAAAAAGGAAATTAAAAGGTGTTTTGTGTTTATTTTATAAACTAAAGGGTTAAATTGTTAATTGCTAAAACTAAAGGATTTAACTTGTAAAAACCTGTAACTTTAGAATAATTACATTATTTACCCTAATCTTATCTTAATGACATTTTGAACCTTAAACTATCAATATGGTCCTCTCTAATACTTTAAAATTGATTATATGATACACTTGGATAATTTTGACTAATATTTCTAAATATGGAAAGTTAACTAAGATGGAAAGAAAATTAAAATGAAACATCTATGACTATGAAACTTATAAGTACAATATGATTATTTGTAGATCGGGTGAAGAAGGAGTGATCTCCTGCTTGCTTTCATTTCATTTGCTTTTGCTTGCATTTTGTTAAGGTACAGATATTCTTTCCCTTTTCAGTAGGGATATTTTCTATCAATCCGATAACTGCTATGCTTCCCTTTTATTTGATTCGTGACATTCATTGTATGATTGTCATTCTTTTAGATCCATTCTGACATTTATTTGAATGTCTCTGCCATGCTATGCTTATGTGTTTGCCATGTTTACTTGAGTTACTTTCTCGTTTCTCATTGCTATGCTAGTTTAATTTTGTATGATATGATATTCCGTGCCTGAGCTTAACTAGTTCTAGAGGTACTAGGACCATGTCTTTGATGGCACCTTAGGCATGACACTCCTGTAGAGGTGTGATAGATCTACAGCGTGCCCCTTATGTATATGTAATTGACGCGTCCCTTTTTCTTTATTGGCCAACCTTAATGTGTGCTTAGTCTAGAGCTGACATGCATTGCTTATGATAGGGTGCGTATGGATATATCCTAGGTTTTATGTGTATGTAATTATGGTGACCAGGTGGTGTGTGCCTTGCACTCCTTCTCACACTTTTATTGTTACTTAGAGGTCTCCCCTCTTCGTATACTTGTTTATGCTCTAGTTTAGATTTGACGGATTTATGTATGGAGTTCCTATGGCACATCTTAACATGACCCTTTTCATCATTTTGATTCCTTGATCTTATTGCTTATTCAGTTCTCATGCACTCTTAATTCGTTGTTCTTTGATTAATTCGTTTGACTTTCAGGTTTATGTTTTTCGTTTGTTTTTCTTATTCCTTCGTTGCTTGTACTTATTTACCTGCATATTTTGCTTTGTATATATATCTGTTCACTGGGCTTTTTAAGCTCAGCCGCATGTTTTCTTTCTTATGCCGCAGGTAATAAGCGGGGCGACGGGCTTGGGAATGAGAGAGCGTAGGAATTAAGAGACCTATTTATTTCATTTCGTTGTCCATTGTTTCGGACGTTTATTTATTCCCGTACTTTGAATATTATTCTTTACTTTGGTTTGTTTGGTTAACCCTTATGCATTTTGGATTATCTTTTGAACACTAGTCTTGATGTTCAAGACTTAGTTAGTTTATTTAAAAGACTTCCGCTTGCGTTTTAGTATGCTTTGTATGACTCCATAATGTGATATCTTGACCTTGGCGGGTCGGGGTGTTACACACTCAACGGCCTTGGTACAGATTAGAGAAATTTCTCACACTATGCTGATAACGATCTCGAAATCTGAACCTATAAGCGCTGGACGATTTATTGCTAACTGTTTTATGCAGGTACTGACGAAAGTCCATTTTACCATCATCATCTACAACGACGAAGCATCTGGACAGAAGAAGTAGATCAAGGCAAGAACGACCAAAGGACGATTCTTTGAAGATCACAGTGCATGAAGGAACAATGAATGAAGACTATTATACATCGACACACAAAGTTCAAGACATTAAAGGCAAAAGACCAATCACGGGAGCATCATTGAAATGACCATCCCTTAGGGGGAGATTGTTAGCAATTAATTTATTAATTTTGAAGTGATGGTCATTTGCTAAACTAGAACTTAAGTGTCAAGTGTAATATTTAGTCTAGTGTTGTGGGCTATATGTATTAGTTATGTTAGTATAGACCTTGTATAAGTGTAATGCAAGTATAGCCCACACAAGAGCCCAAGTAAAAGCCCACCCAATCCATGGGTTGTGGCTGTGTCGCTATATTAAACACACACACTCTCACATTTCATGTGTGTCTTGGGTGTGCCTCATTATTGTATCAAGAGAGAGTGTGTGTGTTTTCCCATAGAGTCTTTGTATTATTTCTTCCACAAGTGATAATCATTCGACTAGAAGTTTACCATATGATCCACATACTACTTCTCTTCTTGTTATATACATTGATCTTGTGAGTGTCACCATATTGTGTTGTGTTTATGTGACAAAGAAAAGGAAGTTCGATCTTTACATATACTCTTTAATTTGTTCCACCTGTTGTCGTAGGGGTTGATTGAAGCTGTGAAGGAAGTTATGCCACTTGCAGAGCATAGGCAATGCGCTCGCCACATATACGAAGGGTTCAGAAAACAATTCAGTGGTGTAGAATTTAGAGGGCTATTCTGGGCAGCTTCCAAAGCCTCATACCCACAACTACATAAGAAGATAATGGAAAAAATCAAGAGAGCCAATCCAAAAGAGTATGACTATTTGGTGCGAAAAGATCCTAAGACATGGTCAAGAGCTTTTTTCAATGAAGGCGTATGCTGTGAAGCAGTGGAGAATGGTTTTAGCGAATGCTTCAATTCAGTCTTGGTTAGTGTTAGACACAAACCAATCATAACAATGTTAGAGTCCATGCGAGTCATTGTAATGGAGAGACTGAATACTATGAGATCGTTGATGGAAAAGTGGACTAGTGATATATGCCCAAACATTCAAAAGATGTTGGAACTTTCAAAGGATCAACAAAGGTAGGTAAAAATATTGCTAAGTAATTCTATTTTTTTGAATATTAGAATAATGTGTTTAACTTTATATTTGATAGGTTTTGGCATGTAATACCAAGTGGTGGAAACAAATTTGAAGTAAGGAAGGGCTATGATGCTTTCAAGGTAGATGAGCCCAACAGAACATGCTCTTGTCGAATGTGGCAGATCTCAGGTTTGCCGTGTTGCCATGTCATAGCTTGTATATTTAAATTGAATAAGCTGGTTGAGGAATACGTTCCCGATTGTTTTAGGAAGGCAAGGTATATGTTAACTTATAGTCAATACATGCAACCAGTAGATGGCATAAAGTTTTGGCCAGATTGTAGTAACCTTTCTAGGATTTTGGGTCCCATTCGGAAGCCAATGCCTGGTAGGCCTAGGAAAAAGAGGGTCAGAGCAACCCATGAACCAAGTTCGACTAGGATTAGTAAGGCTGGTGTTGTAATGACCTGTAAAACCTGTGGTCAACTTGGTCATAACAGAAAGGGATGTCACAAGCAACCAACACCTTCAGTCCCTAGAGAAAAAGGAAAACCAGGAAGGCCGAAAAAGGAACAGAATGTTGAGCCTGGTTTAGTTGATGAGCATGATATTCCTAGGTTTGTAAACAATGACATTAATGAGTTTGAGATGGGAGAAACAAATATGAGGGGGAGGTTTAGTGATGGAAGAGTTTTTTATACTGGAAGAATGACGAATAAGACACGTGGGGGTCGTAAGATAGGTCACGTGAAGATGAGAGGAGGCAAAACAAAATCTGGTAGACTTCTACCAGCTGAGAGAGTTAGTAGGATGGGAACATGGTTGGCAATGGATGGTGCAAGCTCAGATACAATTGAGGATGGACAACAATTCAATTCATCAATGCCCCGCAGAACATAAACAGATAGTAATGCTGAAAACATACCAGGTACAGCTAAGTTACAATACAGATACCAAGTTTAAGGATTTTTTTCTAAATAATAAATTGACATACTGAATGTGTTACTAGGTACACAACAATCTCAAGTTGGTGGAGCAGTTGGGGTGAGCAGGAATATTTTAACAAGATCTAGGAAAGCGGCGCAAAGTGAAATTGTTGAAACAAGAAGAATGAAGGCTCCCAAAGGATCCACATCATTAAAGACTGCGGAACCTCACCAACCAACCAACCCAGACATTCCAAGAGAAATAACGTCAGCTGATTTGGCAAGAAGAGGAACAACATCCAAAAGGGGTGGAAACAATGGTTTGCCAAGAAGACTGACAAAAATCACAGACCTTCCAAGAGCAACAAGATCAGCTGCACCACAAGAACCAAGCCATACACCAAGAAAGAAATCCATTGCAAGAAAAACAAGATCAGGTGCACCCCATGAACCAACCCATACACCCGCACCTCAAATGATACCACCAAGGATGAAGAGTCAAAGAATACTACAAAAGAAATTGTCTGCACCTTTAACTGGACCAGGTTCTAGTGTGGACAATGAAATAGTCCTTGAGTAGTAACATAAACATTTGGTAAGATTGCACATATTTTGGGAACATGTTGTATGTGCATTAAAAAACTAGCTAGTATCAAGTGTATGTGTAATTATGTTGCCATATTTTGTCCATGGAAGGGCCTAATGTAGTTAGGATAGGAAAGTAATATAGTGCTGCAATTATTGCCACTATTATGATATGTAAAATATGTAAAGTAGTGCTGCATTTCATGCCAATACTCAGCCCTATTTTGTCCACTGAAGGGCAATGTAGATTAAGTAGGAAGGCTGTGTTCTTCTTGTAACATTGTAAGGTGCTTTGCACAAACAGTTGATGTTATGAAAGAACACAATTGGATATAAGTTTATGTCAGTTTCTTAATTTGGTCAGGTTTGAATTAAGTTTGGTCAGCTTTGAATGAAGTTGGTGTTGTTCATTATGTTTGGTGAGGTTTGAATTAAGTTTGCTCAGGTTTCATTGTAGTTGGAAATGTATATATATACCAGGTATGCTCATTTGGTCATATTGGATGTTCATTTGGTCAGGTTTGGTCAGCTATGAATATATATACCAGGTATGTTCATGTTTCATCAGGTTTGAATATTGTATGCTCCAATTGTTACAATTATAACAAGTAACTGAGAATTGAGATAACATAAGTTAACTTAACATTCATCAACTAGAAACAAAAAGATTGTGCATTACATTGCTTCATGAAATGTTACATAACATCAGTATCTTACGGACACAAGATTAGATAACATTAACTACTTTACAACTTGAAAATCAGTAGTTGATACTAGATAACACCAAGCACTAGTTTCTAATGGACACAACAATAACAGATGTAATCAACACCATCAGCACAATCATCAAAGCAGTGGAACCAACCAAGACCATGTCATACACTTTTCCCTTGACCTTTAACTCATTCAAATCTTTGTAAATCAGTTCCATGGGTAGTTCACATGTTGAGTTGTTTGCAACTTGGTTTTGAGCATCATCTTGGTGGGTAAGGCTGTCTAGCTTGCACTCCAAAATCTGGTTGTCCTTATACATTTTGTACACAAGGTCTTTGTAGTATTGTGAAGGTAACTCATCATCAAGAAATCCATACACATCACATTTTTTATCTTTATTCTACGCAATTCAATCCAGTAAACAAAAGTCAATAGCAACAACAAAAAAACAATTTATTGATATGTTTAGAGCTTGGAAACTTACACGTGTGGGACAACCTTTGAATCTTCGACCAGGATTTTCAGGAGTCCAAGCCACTTGTTCATAGATTGGGAAGTTACAAGTACAATGTGTCATACGAGCTATTTCTTCTTTGCTATATCTCCTTCGATAATAACGAGATGATGAAGTAGATGAAGCCATTACACGAACGTAATTGCAATTATGTGTCTCAATTCGAAATAATTAAAGAAATTGGATTAGGGTTCATGCTGGAAATTAGAAAAAGAAGAGGGAAAATTGTTAGGGATAAAGAGTAAAGTGGGGTATATAATTATATTTGTTATACATGCTGGCAAGTAGGAAAAAAAAAAAAAAAAAAAAAAACACAAAGGTGGCACCAACCGGATGACATGGAGCAAACCGGTTGGAGAGGTAAATTCATGCGTAAATAAGTGTGTTTTTGGGAGATAATTTGTCACTTTTTACCCATTTTTTGTTCATCAAACAAAACCGATTTTGACGACAAGTTGCATACGTTTTTAAAGGATTTGCCCTTTTTAATATTAAATAACAACTCACTTTTACTTTTTTTCTCAAAAAATCATATCTTTTAAATCGTTAAGCGAAAAAATTTATACTATCGTGACAAGCATTTAATCATCTTTCAATAGACAGTTACTTTGATACTTTTGAAAAATTTCTTTTGTCATTTTTTTTCTCTTTTTGTTTTTTCATTGTTCAAACCTGCATGAGAATCACATGTGATTTAACACTAATTTGAATAACAATTTAAGCATGTAGTAAATGAACATAATTTTTTTCTAAAAAACTTTAAAAGTTTCACATTTTTCTTCCTGAAAACTAGACATTCATAGCTTTCCAATCATATATAACACATTATATTTTGAATTGTAGACTAGTGAAGTTAATTTATCAAAGTTGGATAAAACACATAAAATTAGACGTGATTTTAACAACGCGTGATCTCAATCATATGTGATTTTTACCACATATGGTTATAGAAGTTTTATAAATGAACAGGTATAATCTATAACTCAAACAGAGCGTGTGATATATGATTGGAAAGCCATAAATGTGTGTTTTCCATTACAAAAACGAGGAAAGTCTTTTATTTATATACAAATACTTATGCCAAATTTAGTACAATTATTTGGTGTTCGATCTTCATCATATGTGTTAAATCAGATGTGATATGTCATGCGAATTTTAATGTTGAAAAAATGTAAAAAAATGAAGAAAAAAATCGTCGAAAATATATGAAATTGCGTATCTTTTAAAAGATAATAAAATACTCATCATGACTGTATAATTTATGCCTAACGGTTAGCAGTTCATGAGATATATATCTAAGGGTGAAACTGACATTCCAGAAAAAGTAAGAAAAAGAAAGCTGTAATAATTTTTTTTTAAACTATATGCTTTTTGTCGGAAAACAATTATTTTGGAACGGAGGAAGTATTAATTATACAAATAATTTAAATCACGCCTAAAAAGTTAATTTTTTTTTTAATTGTATTTAAGCCATGGAACTATTTATTTATTTATTTATTTAGTTTGGAGTAGTAATAGAAAGAGGAATGTAAGCTCCTAATATGACGAAACCTTACATTGAAAGATCTTTCTATCTTTCTGTTCCTCCAATCACTGTCCAGCAAAACCCTAGCTGCCACCACTACCATCACCGACGATGCGATCAATACCATAATAATCATGGCCACAGAAAGCTATAAATCACCATTGTTGTACACAGCAATTTTTTTAATTCTCTTTTTCGTTTGCCTCAATACCCAATTCAACTTTTTCACTTTCTCTTCTTCAAAACCCTATATAAATTCACCATCTCCTGCGTCACCACCGCTATCGTTAACAGCCCATGTGAGTACCAACATGACAACATTGACTGAAACATGAGTTAAACATAAATTTACATATTTTAATTATTGATGGTGTGATTGTTATATATGTACTAAATTTATGTTTGTGTTTTTGTATGTTTTTTTAGGTGATTAAGAAGGAGGAGGTCATGGAAGAACGGTTGTCTAGGGCTCGTGCAGCCATACTAGAAGCCGGTAAAACGAGGAGCTATAAAATGCCATGGCGGTCTGGTGACCGGAGGTTCACACCAAGAGGAGCCCTTTATAGAAACCCTTATGCGTTTCATCAGTTAAGATTTATTTTGTTTAATCTTTATTTCATGCATGTGTGTTACCAGTGGCGGATCTTGAAGGAAATTGTGGAGGGGGCCGGCTTAATAATCGGGGGGCCGGCTTAATAAATATAAATTTTTTTGGCCGAAATACGAATAAATTAACACTACGGAGCCAAAAAAACAGGGGGGGGGGGGGGGCCGGGCCCCCCCGGGCCCCAACATAGATCCGCCCCTGTGTGTTACCATCAAGTGTTTGGCTGATCCACATTTGATGGTTGGGTTTTGTTTTGATTGTTGAACAATAATGGTTATAAAAACAAACTTGGCCTGCTTAACTGGTTATGAGTTTATCATCAAAATACAGAATCTAGATATTATCTCATTTTTGCTTGATGATTTGTAATAGGTACTATGTTTTTTAAGCAAGTGTTAAAAATTTAACTATTTAGGGTTTAGAGGTTGTTTTCCTTAGGATGCATGATGCTCCCTTGTAGTTGTGTTAAGGTTGTTCGTTGTTTTAGTTGTGGTGTTTTGATTATTGTTTTCTAGGTGTTTTGTAGTTTCTAGCTTCTTTAGTTACTTACATGTGAATCATTTTACCGTTTAAAAAAAAAAGTTTCACTCAGTGTTATGCAAGTTTTAAGCCTTATTAAACCCCAACCAAAGTTGTGAAGAAACCATGCATGTGTCTTCATGTATGTATATTTAGTTTTATATTTCCTTGGGAGCAATGGGTGGTGACAAATTGGTATGGTGAGCTTTCAATTTGTAGCATGGGTTAACTTACCAATGGTAAAAAAAAACCACATCGTAACATACATATTGAAACCAAAAGTTGGAGAATATACTTAGCAACTGCATGTGGAACCATATATTATCAGTATAATATCATATGGTATTAAAAAAACATCATATGATATTGGTTAGAACCCAACCATAAAACCTGCTTAAACTTTGGTCAAGTCAAAATTTCCATATATGATATGTTTAATTATAATAAAAAATTGTTTGGACTAAGCGCTGAACCAAACATTCATAGATAAATATTTATTGCAAGGTATACTTAGTGGTAACAATAAGATTACTGGTTAGTTCAATATGATTATACAGTTTTGTCCTGAGTTTTGCAAGGTGCACTTCTGTAATCAAGTCATAGCTAGACATCATATTCACTTTAAACCATAGGTTATTCATGAGACTGTGTAAAATTATGTATATGATATGATCATAAACATATGCACATGAGACTGATAAATATTTATTTATGAATACGTAAATAGACTAAAAAGGTATGAAAACACTATGACCACTTTATCTATTTTGCCTTGAATATAAGAAAGGCCACCTACTAACATATGCATTTCAGGAAACCATGAAGCCTAGCTAGGTGCACCTTGTTCAGATGTGCTTAATTTACCCTTAAAATTCAAGTATTTGAAGCTATTTTAAGTACTTTCCAGTCACTTGCAAAAGCACCAAAACTATTTAGGGTAAGCCTACACTGTTAGGAATAAAGTTATAAAATATATTCTTTGAATTTCACAGATAATATTAATATGACAAATGACTTCTTAGAAGTTTATAATAATATTTCTTTGGCATTTGCATGAAATAAGGAGGAATAGAAATATATAGAGAACAAACATATATTTACAGTTTACCCAAGAGATAAAAATTGTACTGGTTTTTTTATTTTTTTTGGTAACCATGGTTTCCGACCTTTTGGCACACTTAAATTAATCTGAATCACAAAGATGACAAATTGTGATATAATTGTAGAAGCCACATAGAGATGGAAAAGAATTTCAAAGTATGGGCATACACTGAAGGAGAATTGCCTATCTTCCATGGAGGACCTATGCACAGTATCTACTCAAGTGAAGGTCAAATTATTGATGAAATCGAGAGTCAAAAAAGCCGTTATTTTACTCAAAACTCTAGTGAAGCCCTTGTGTTCTTCCTTCCCGTCAGTGTGGTATCCATTCGACATTATCTTTACGAAACTCGTGCTGATTATAATCGCCGAATCATCCAGGATGTTATAACAGATTACATTGGGGTTCTGTCAAACAAGTACCCTTATTGGAATAGAAGCAACGGAGCTGATCACTTCTTTGTTAGCTGCCATGATTGGGTATGTAATTTATTTTTATTTCAATTAGTTTACATATTCCCGTTCAAAAAAATTAGTTTACATTTTGCGTAAGATTAGAGTTCACTGTGGCATAAAGTTGCAAACTTGCGTGACGCTAGGGGTGTTTGGGAGTGCTCATTCAAACATTTCAATCATATGCTTATTGAATTTAGATTGAGAAAATAAGCTGTTTTAATGTTGTATGCGATTGCCAATTCGAACTGGTTATCTGATTATATATTAGTGAGATAAACATTTTGTTAAACAAGTTAAAATTGATTGTGTTAAAAAACCAGTAAATAGATAAACAGCTCTACTTAGCAATCCAAACACCCGTCTCCTTAGAGTTGTATTGGACATAAATATGTAACTATGTGTCTATGTTTTTCTCTTTGAACGAAAAGGTGTAAAAAATTATCCTTATACTAGAAAGTCACTGTTAGCCTAGAGAAACAGTTCTATTAACAGTAGATGAGCAACCCAAAATTGGGTCAAAAGACCGAATCATGCGGATGAACTTTATGTCTATCAAAGTCTCATCAAAACAACATTTATTTTGTACTATTCATCAAAATCTCAAGCACTTTTTTTTATCTACTTTGTAAGAACCTGTTCAAACTCTTGACCGGTATTTATGTTATAAACTCTTGATACAAATTATACTATAAATATCTTATTTATGATATAATTGTTTATTTTGTTAGGCACCTGAAGTTTCAGCATCAAATCCTAAACTCTACGAACACTTCATTAGAGTTCTTTGCAATGCTAATAGCTCTGAAGGTTTCCATCCAGAAAGAGACGTGTCCTTGCCAGAACTCAACATCCCATATGAACACCTCGGACCACCTCTCATAGGACAACCGCCTGAAAATCGTTCAATCCTTGCATTTTTTGCGGGTGGTAATCATGGGCATGTTAGAAAATATTTATTGGAAACCTGGCAAGGCAAAGATGAAGAACTTAAAGTATTTACTTACCTTCCAAAAACCCTAAATTACTCGGAATTAATGAGTAGATCGAAGTTTTGCTTATGCCCTAGTGGATATGAAGTAGCAAGTCCAAGAATAGTTGAATCGATTTCTGCGGGTTGTGTTCCTGTGATTGTTTCTGACCATTATGTACTTCCATTCAGTGATGTTCTTGATTGGAGCAAGTTTTCAGTTCATGTCCCCGTGGCAAACATACCGAAGATTAAAGAAATCTTGGAAGGTATTGGGATGGATGAATATTTAAAAATGCAAAAAATGGTGATGAAAGTGCAAAGACATTTTATTATACATAGACCATTAAAGCCATATGATTTGATAGACATGGTGCTTCATTCAGTTTGGTTAAGAAGGCTTAATGTAAAATTACCATAATACTAACATATATTTTGTTTAGTAAAGTTATTGTCTATCAAGATTCAGGATGGTTAAAGAAGATGTAGAACATATATACAACATTGTACAATCGTTTATGTTTTCTTATATACTAGCAGGTTAACTCCGGGTTGTGGCGGCAAGAGAAATGTAACTGTTAGAATGATCTTGGATCGATAAGATTGGAGATTAGTGTGTGTAGAGTGTGTGTGTGTGACTGAGAATTTTCTTTATTGATAATGAAGTGAAATGATTTAATTGAGTTCTTATCAAATGAGTGTTGATACTCACACCACAACTTTTTATACTTTCACCACAATCCGTGCATTACAGTGTTGTACGGTATGCTGTACAGCTTGTACAAAGTGGTGTAACAATCAAATAAAATGGTGTGAGTATCAACACCCTTATCAAATGAACTAACCTTCTCTTACTTATGATTGTCTTTCCACCATCTGTCGCGCGCCATTCCAGAACATGTACCCCACAAGCCCAAATGTTAGTGGTTAGGCCCAATAACGCTTCACTTTGACAAGTGTCCTTGGGTCTCTTGGTTCTTGGGGTATATAAAGTATAAACCCATTTTGGTTACCCTAAAACATTTCACTTTCACTTTGTTTGGACAACTGATACAACCTTTTCTCTTTATCTCCACCATTTCTTGCATATCACTACAAAAAAAACTAGTTGAATTCTCCACATTTTAAAAGGCCAAATAACCACGTTTAAAAATGTGTAAAATTATTGAGTCCATACTTTCTCATGTGTGGTAATAATGGGTGTGACAAATTTTTCTACACATATAAGTGTGGAGATATTATCCAAATTTCTATGGTTAAAAGTATGGAAATATTTTTTGAATGCCCACACCTAAAAGTGTGGCAAAATTGCAAAAAATGTTTATAATAAAAAGTGTGGAAACATTTGCTACACATATAAATGTAGCTTTATTATAATTGTACACACTTATATATGTGGATTATTTTTTTAAATATTTGTGACACTTATAAATGTAGCAAAATTATTATCCATATTAAAAAAGGTCTACAGTTTACCATACCGTGGCAAAATAAATGTAGATAATAGCACTATTTTTTCTAGTGATACCTTCCATCAACGTTCTGCTTTTTGTTACAGCGAGCTTTATAGTTTTTCCTTTCGAGCATGTTTGATATACTTATCATGGATGATGAAGGTTGGTAGTTTTCCTACTTTGTTTTGACTTCTCTTTCTGATTCTTTCTTGCTATTGTGTTTATCTATGGCTCTAGTGGTTTCTGTTGTTGGAAATAGTGAAAGTTTAGTGAAAATTAGGAAGTTTAATACTAGTTTTATAGGTAAGTATCCTTGGATTTTAGGTTATAATCCTTGTATTCTCATGTTAAAGGTTGTGCATATAATCCTCCTACCCCAAAGATGATAGCATTTTATCTTGATTATGGCACCCACTGTAACGTTAGACGTCCGATATAACGATTATATATTACCATTTTACATTTAAGGGATGATATTTTCTTAAATGCATCCCGTGGGTTTCATCATGGCTTGCGAAGCCTTGAGTCTGCCTCCAAACGTTGTCGTTTTTCGGCTGTTTTTTTACTTGAAATGTACTTCTTGGCGGACAGTTGAGAAAAGAAACATAAACGATACATATTTCTCTACTAAACTTAGCGCCACATTTTTTTATTTTTTTTAACCATGATTTCTGATCTTTTGGCCGACTAATCTACGGGGTTTGAACCCACCGCCACACAGACTCAAACCAGGTAAAGCCCTCCCTTTTCAGGAGGTTGGCGTGGCCACTTAAGGTTGTTTGCACCTAACGCCACAGGTTTTGTTAGCTAGCATTATAACTGGATATGGATAGACTACAGTAGTGAAGAGTTGCATGATCACTATATTGGTTGGAGTTATGATGTTCATCACGATAGTCTATTGCCTCGATCTTCCTACCATCCCATGATGTGTTCTTAGGCAAATTCATACCGTTCTACTTCCTTTGAGGATGTACCAAAAGTCTTACCATAAAGGTGCCCTCGTGGAGGCTTAATTGAGTATATACTCAGAACGGCAAATGGTCCATGAGCTTCACTGCGATGGAAATGTTAGCGGATCATATTTAGCCAACTCAACATGTGGCTTATAATTGTATTTAGTTGTGTACTTAGGCCCATTAGATTAATATTTATACTTAATCATGTAACACATTACGATTCATTCAATACAATCCTCATTTAGTTTACATGGTATCAGGCCTCTAAAGCAGCCGATCCATCCCTAACCTAAACCCTAAATCACGACTTAACAGTCGACCCTTCAAGCAAACCCTAAATTTCCCAACCTGACTTAACAGTCGACCTCCCTCCCCATCATCAACATGACTAATTCCAACACACCACCACCAACTATACTCACCCTCGTTGAAAAGCTATAAGCGGTACACAACATCAACAACCTGGTACCCGTCAAACTCGACCTTGATGAGTTAAACTACTCCTTTTGGTGCTACTTTTTCATCATTCACTGCCAAAACTTTGGTGTCCTAACGCACATCCAAGGTACGTCAACAAGCACATCAACATCGCCTCCACCGACGGATGAGTGGGTGACGGCGGATTCCATTGTCAAATCATGGATTTTCCTTACTCTTTCCCCTACCCTTCAACATAGGTTAATCAAAGCAAACCCAAAGACGGCTAAAGACGCTTGGGATCAAGTTGAAGCGATCTTCCAAGACAACAAACGTACACAGACAGTTGCTCTAAAGGGCGAACTACGTGTAATACAAATGGGAGAACAAAGTGTTGATGCGTACTTTTCCAAGATCGAGTCCATCATCACCTTACTTAACGACCTTGGGTCCTCCATGAGTGACGATGACGTCATTACTTATGCCATCAACGGCTTGAGTGACAAGTATGCTAACCTTGCCACAGTCATCGCCCACAAAGATCCTTTTCCTGATCTTGCAAAAAAGAGGTCCATGGTAACGACCGAAGAGATGAGGCTTCGCTCCAAGTCTCCAATCTTAACTGCCAATCACTACAAAAAAAGGTCACCTTTGGCACGATATTGTAGTGCCAAATCACAAAGAAAAGTCGAGACAAACAGTTTGTCTCGACAAACTCGACCCTTTTCGGTCGTACCAATTCTTTTGTCCCAAATCACGAGATGTTTAACGAATAAGCCGAAATGACTATAGAGCTCTATACAATGCGAACGACATCAACAACGCACATCAGATGCAATTCCTAACTATGGGCCAAGTGTTAACCACAATGTCTCACCAGGCGTAAAGCAGTTTATTAACTGGCTTGTTTCGTTTGAGTCTGTATGAAATGAGCCGAGATGTTTAATGAATGAGCCGAGATGATATGGTTATACACGAGATGTTTAACCATATCATCTCATTTAATGTACGAGAAGTCTTCTTTTTGAAATTACTAAAAGAAACATTAGAAGATGCTCAAAGAGTATGTTGGATAGTCATGACGTCTGCGTTCTTCTGTAAGCATGTGAACCATGGACATGTAGTTACTCAACGCCAAATGCAATTAGTAAGAAGCCGAGTGACTTGTCTCATGAAGAAATAGAGCATGAGTTGCGTAAACAACTTTTTTCTTCAGAAATGAACAGTTGCATTCTCTGTCTCAACACATTTAATGTACGAGAAGTCTTCTTCATGAATGAACAGGTTCATTTGACCCTTCAGTCCGATCAACATCCATTTCATCAATATTCAGATCTAAAACGTCTTCAAATACAGGTTTAGAACCGTTATACATGAGATGTTAAACAAACGAATGAACCGTTATACAAAAGATGAGCAACGACATCAACAACGCACATCATATACAATTCCTAACTATAAGCCTGGTGAGACATTGTGGTTAACACTTGGCCCATAGTTAAGAATTGCATCATTTAAACTAGTACACATTAATAAGAATGTGAGGGCCTCATACTTATCTCAATGTTGAACGCAACCTTAGAACTAATCACATGGACTTTGAGTGTATATTTTTTTAAATAAAAGTACTTAAATTAAATATATATTTTTAATTTTATAAAAGTATTTAATTTTAAATATAAAGTTTTTAATTTTAATTATATAGTAGAAAAGTTTTAATATTTATTTTAAAATAAAAACTGATTTAAAAAGTTTTTAAATAAAAAAAAAACGCAGTTGTCGACCCATTCTGCTTCTTAAAATGTTTTGATATTTATTTTAAAATAAAAAGCGATTTAAAAAGTTTTTAAATTAAAAAAAAAAATTACTCGCAGTTTGGGTCGACATTGTCGACCCAATCCGCTCCTTAAAAATGTTTTAACATTTCTTTTGGCGGGTTGTTTTAATTTTCGTGAAAATATTTTGGTGGTAAAATATGGCACGACATTGTCGTGCCATATAGCTTCCTGTATTTTTTTTTCCTTATTCTTTTCCCTTAAAAATGTTTTAATATTTCTTTTAAAATAAAAAGTTATTTAAAAAGTTTTTAAATTAAAAAATATATATATACTAGCAGTTTGGGTCGACATTGTCGACCGATTCTGCTTTCTAATATGTTTTAATATTTATTTTAAAATAAAAACTAATTTAAAAAGTTTTTAAATTAAAAAAAAAGGTTTTCGAGCTTTGGCACGACATTGTCGTGCCATATTGCTCAAAGCATTGACTGAGTTTTTTGTGAAAGTGGTGTGGGCCATGGTCGAAATTTGGGTCGACAATGTCGACCCAAAGATTTAGCTGGTGCCAAAGCTAAGCTTTTGGTGTAGTGAATACCACTTCGTCTGCTCCCCAAGTTATGCTCACCGAGACAACCCTGCTCGTACTCAAGCGTCACGCAACAACCGTGATCGAGACTCTCAATCTAACAACCGTACCAAGGTGTCTCAAAATTTCGGAAGGGGCTTCTGTCGTTGGGGAGCAAATTGTCGCTATCTTCATTCTGGTGGCTCCTCACGCAACAATAATAACCAGGTTAACAATAATAATAACAGGCATGTTACTTTTTCACATAACATGCACACTGGATTGGCCTCTCATGGACTTGATTTGGCGGGCCAGCAACAACTTTTGTCCCTACTCCAGGCTCAAAATAATTTGTTGGCTCAATATGGGCTAAACTATACTAATGCTCAAGGCTTAACTTCTCTACAGCCCAACAGGCAGTCCATCATGGGCTTAAGGCCCACTGCAGCTCCTGGTCTTCCACTAGCCCAACAGGCAACTCATGGTTTAACACCTCAACAGCAGGCATTCTTTACATCTATCGTTCAAGGTTCGGGTACTCAGTCCGCGCCCCCCATTCAGGAGACGTTGCAACCACAAGCCTTCAATGCCATGACACTTCAAGACCCCGCCAACGCCAATTGGAATATGGACATTGGTTCTTCTTCTCATCTTAACTCCTCTTCAAATAATCTTAGTACTATTTATAATTCTAGCATTTATCCTTCTGTTCTTGTTGGTGACGGGAAATCAATTCCCATCACCAACACGGGCCATAGCACTCTAACCACACCCTACCGACCACTTCATTTAAATAATGTTCTTGTTACACCCAATATTATCAAAAATTTAATTTTGGTTCGTCAATTTGTTCGTGAAAATAAATGTACCGTTGAGTTTGATGAGTTTGGTTTTTCTGTGAAGGATTTATGGACCTGTCAAATTCTACTCCGATGTGACAGTACGGGTGATCTGTATCCCGTCACCAGTCCTACCATACCACGAGCTTTTCTTGTTAGTCAGCATACGTGGCACCAACATCTTGGTCACCCAGGAAGTGATGTGTTACGTACTTCAGTTTCTAATAATTCCATTTCATGTAATAAGACTAAGTCTCCCGTGCTTTGTCATGCTTGTCAGCTTGGCAAGCACGTGCGACTTCTTTTTTCAGTATCTAAGACAATTGTTACGTCTCCGTTTGATATTATTCATTATGATTTGTGGACATCACCACTTTCGAGTGTTACGGGTATTAAATATTATGTATTGTTTTTAGACTATTTTTCGCATTATTTATGGGTGTATCCTTTACGTAATAAGTCTGATGCCTTGTCCAAATTTGTTCATTTTCGTGCTTTTGTTAAGAACCAATTCAATTGTGACATTAAATCTCTGCAATGTGATCATGGGGGCGAGTTCGATAACAACGCCCTACACCAATTATTTGCCTCTAATGGTATTACCATTCGCTTCTCTTGTCCAAAAACATCACAACAAAATGGCAAGTCTGAGTGGATGATTTGTACCATTAACAATCTCATTCGCACCCTTTTATTTCAAGCACATTTACCACCTACCTTTTGGGTCGAAGCCCTCCACATGGCCGCCTACCTTTTAAACATCTTACCCTCCACCGCCATACAAAATGATATTCCCCACACACGCCTCTACAAAACCACACCCAACTACACGGATCTTCGTGTTTTTGGTTTCCTTTATTACCCTCACATACACACCAACCATAAGCTTGAACCGCGGGCCACCCCGACCATTTTCCTTGGATACCCCACAAACCATCATGGATATCGGTGTCTAGATCTCAACACCAACAAGATAATACTTTCTCGTCATGTTACCTTTGATGAGACGGTTTTTCCCTACGGGTCTATGACTCCAAATTCATCACCATCATATACCTTTCTAGACACCTCCCCTAATCTCATTCAACAACACCTATTAACTCACCCCATACCTCACGCAACCCAACCACTCCACCCAGCCCATTACCACCACTGACCCACCTTCTCCTCCATCATCTACCAATGACCCACCGCCACAAACCCAATCCACTACTTCTACAAGCCCACAGCCCACTCCAACTAACACCAACCCTACTCAGTCAAATAATTCGGTTCAACCACCACAAAACACAAATTCCAATCCCGTATCGACTCACCACATGGTCACTCGCTATCGTGTTGGTTCTAATCGTCCCACTCAACGCTATACATTAAATGTGTCTACTATTTCACCATTGCCAAAGTCTTACAACCATGCGTTTAATGACCCAATTGGTTGAGTGCTATGCTTGATGAATATAATGCTTTAATTAAAAATAATACTTGGATTCTTGTGCCCCGACCACCGAACGCGAACATTGTTCGTTCCATGTGGCTTTTTCGGCATAAAAATAATGCAGATGGCAGTCTTAAAAGCTACAAGGCTTGCCTTGTTGCGAATGGTAGTACTCAACTTGCAGGTATTGATGTTGATGAGACCTTTAGCCCGGTTGTCAAACCGGCTACTATTCGTACTGTACTACTGTGCTTAGTCTTGCTATTTCTAGACACTGTCCTGTTCATCAGCTTGATGTCAAGAATGCCTTTTTGCATGGATCATTATTTGAGACTGTTTATATGCATCAGCCTCCTGGTTTTCGGGATATACAACATCCCGATTATGTTTGTCTTTTGCAGAGATCATTTTATGGGCTTAAACAAGCCCCTCGGGCTTGGTTTCAGCGGTTTGCAGCCTATGCTGCTCGGGTTGGTTTTCATCATAGTCGCTGTGACTCTTCACTATTCATTTACAGACAAGGGACCGATACAGCTTATTTGCTTTTATATGTTGATGATATTGTCTTGACTGCATCTTCTACAGCTCTTCTTCAGCGGGTTATTACTTCTCTGCATCATGAGTTCTCTATGACTTATCTTGGCCCGCTTAATTATTTTTTGGGCATTTCTGTGACTCGTAATACTTCTGGGATGTTTCTCTCTCAGCAGAAGTATGCTACTGAGGTGCTTGAGCGTGCTGGTATGCTCATTTTTAATCCATGTTGTACTCCTGTTGACACGGATTCCAAGCTTGCAGCTGTTGGTGATCCAGTTTCTGACCCTACATTATATCGCAGTCTTGCTGGTGCTCTACAGTCTACAGTATCTTACTTTTACTAGACCGGATATTTCTTATGCTGTTCAGCAGGTTTGTCTTTTTATGCATGACCCCCGGGAGCCACATTTCTCTGCTCTCAAGCGGGTCTTACGTTATGTTCGGGGTACCTTAGACTATGGACTACAACTTTACTCATCCTTAACCTCTTCTTTATTGGCATACTCCGATGCAGATTGGGTTGGCTGTCCTACTACGCATCAGTCTACTTCAGGGTATTGTGTTTTTCTTGGCAACAACCTTCTATCTTGGTCCTCTAAGCGTCAGGCTACACTTTCTCGGTCTAGTGCTGAAGCTGAGTATAGGGGTGTTGCTAATGCCGTTGCTGAGACTTGTTGGATTCGTAATTTATTGCGTGAGCTCTATCAACCGGTTTCGACTGCTACGATTGTTTATTGTGATAATGTGAGTGCCGTCTATCTATCATCGAATCCCGTGCAACATCAACGCACGAAGCATATAGAGATTGACATTCATTTTGTTCGAGATTTGGTTACTACTGGGCATGTACGTGTTCTTCATATTCCTCCGCATTATCAGTATGCGGACATCTTCACCATAGGCTTGCCGACTGCTTTGTTTGATGAGTTTCGCTCCAGCTTGAGCATTCGTCCTTCTCCCGCTCAAACTGCGGGGGGCTGTTAGCGGATCATATTTAGCCCACTCAACATGTGGCTTATTATTGTATTTAGTTGTGTACTTAGGCCCATTAGATTAGTATTTATACTTAATCATGTAACACATTACGATTCATTCAATACAATCCTCATTTGGTTTACAGGAAATGGTATAATTTATTTAATAAATACTTCTTTGTTTGTGTAAACTTTAGGAAAATAACACGATCATGGCATGAAAAAATTGTGAACTTGTGACCCATGGGTTTGTCTGACAAGTGTCCTCATGACACTAGCTATAAGTTATTAATAAAAATAAAAAGTCTATTTTAATTTGAAAAAATGAATTTAGTACACATTAATTAATTTTGTCAATTACCTTAATTAAATGCGAATTTTAATTAATCAATCTCATATTTTCTGTTTTAGTAAATCTAAATTAGAGAAACGTTCAACATATATTACAAATTTTCTAAAGATCAAATGGACAAAAAAAAAAAAAAAAAAAAAAAAAAAAAAAAAGAAGGAAACATATACAAATAAATCTTGTCGCGATGGGTGTATTTTTTGTCACTTAACGATTTAATGTTCGCAAAATATTTTATTTTCAAATAAAAAAAATAAAAAAATGGAAAGTGGTTTTTTTGTTTTGCTTGAAAAATGAATAACGAGGATTTGCTCATTTAATTTTTAAGGAATTTGTGATTTATATTGATCTCAACTCGTCTAAATTAATGCCTTGAGGCCACCCTAAACAAATTCAACAAGTATATACAAATTTTCAGCACTAACACCACCAATGCACCAAATGACAGAGTGATGATAAGACACCGATAGTTTAAACCTCACTGGTTGCACATTTAGGGGTGCATAGGGGAAGTGTCTGAGATGGTCCGATTCCTTTTTAAATTTTCAGCACTAACATATGCAGTTTTTTTAAGTAAAACAAATTGTTTTACAAGGCAAACTTTTCAATGCATAGTCAGATTTCGTGTTGCTGGCATTATTGTGAAATCGGTCTTTGATATTTCTTCATCAATACAAATTTATTCCTTGTATAATAACAAAAATCAACACAAAAGTTATCGAATAATAATATCTAAGGAATATTTTAAAAAGGATGGATTGGATTTCAAGCATAAGAAATCTATTACTTCTCTAGCAACCGGGCTGGCAAGAAATCAGTGAAACATAGTGTCTTGAAATCGAATGTTTTGAGTTCAACTGTAGACTTTGGCTTTTCGCTAGCTCTAGAAACAAGAAGGAAGTGAAAACCCCTGGCAAGCAAATGCCAGAACGACATACAGAATCCCCAGTAGAGCAAATCCTAAGATAACCCTGCATTATTAATAAGTCCATCATCAGTAATGGTCAAGTTTAATTACCATATGTTTGCTTTTTACATAAGCAAAAAGTAGACATACGAAAGCATGAATCACAGGGTTAGTAAATTGCATACAGTAAAAATATATTTTAGATAAACAATTAATTTAAGCAAGATTAGTCCATCAAATTTTAAATTTTGATGGATTCATTGGGGATAAAAAAACATGTTAAATAGAAATTCGAACAAAACTAAAGGGCGTGGTTTTGAAATAGTACATGAGTTTGACATTTCTCCACCACATTGTATTTCTGAATCTGCGTGACTGCTTTTTGAAGCGCAACGTATTGGTTTGCATACTTGCAGTTTTATCCATAAGCGACTCCAACCGATCACCCCTCTCTAGAACTTTGTCAATATTTTGTATCATCACATTCCGTACCTGTTTACAATTTATATAATATGCAACTTAGAATCCCCTGTGCATATAATTTGTAATTTCACATATCTTAAAAGGGAACATTTAATTTGACTTCACACATAGTTTGATCAATCACTTTAAGTACTCTTGTTAAGATATAACTGAGAAAACATGTGAGCAACAATGATCTAATCGATATCTTGTGATGCTAATAGGCAAATTGGTAAGATGTCTAAAATCAGATAAAAATATGGCTAAAAAGGAAATTAAGAGACCTTATGGAATATAACTCATTCGATGTATTATCATGTTGAGCTCTAACTTAAGGCAGATACTCATGATGACAACAAAGAAAACATTAGTTGATATAAGAGAGAAAACAAAAGAAAGAAAAGAATAAACATATGAATTGCATTATAAGTTTTAACTCACCTGACTCATTTCACCTTTTAACCGGTTCATCCTGTCTGCAGTGGGATCATTTGAGTAATAGTCCATTTGTTGACTTAGAACCCTTGAAAATTCATCGTTCATGCCATAAGCCTGAGCAGATAGAACTGCTCGACCATAAGTCCTAACAAATCTCTGATGAATGTCTTCCAGAAATGCGAATGGAATTCGTCCTGTAAAACATATAATATATATTGACCTTATTGTGCAAACCATCAATGCTAGTTAATCAAGCAACTAGGGAGCTACAAAAAGGGTTTAACTTCAAGCCTCTTCCTTCATTAAGAGATAAATTTTATCGGGTTTAAAATTTCAAACAATGCCTACTATTCTACTAAATTTGATGTTGTATAGAAGAACAATAGAGCTTTTTGCTGAATTCTATTTAATGAAACAGAGTTGAGCCCTTAAAGCCATATGCAAACACGATTTTGAATCTGGTTCAATTTTTCAGTTTTAACACTAAAAGAATGCACAACCTGAAATGTAACAGTTCATCTTACAGAGAAAGAAAATAGATAAGCATAACCATGTTTTCAGTTTCACGCTTTTTTCATGTACCTACGTGAAGAAAATGATTTATCGACTTTCGTGATCACAGATGTTCCGTTATCTTTGTCCAAAGTTAATCAAAGTACCTTACATAAGTAAAATTTCCTCACTAAAGTTTGTTTTCTGCCTCATTTTTTGTGTACTAATGAGTATCACCCAATCTTATGTATAAGTTTAAATTCAGAATGATTGTCTAGCTGACTTGTGATTTGTTCTTTTCTTAATTGCATACTCGATTAATATATATTATTCACAACAAAATCATAGGATTGCTACAAAACTATGAAATTATATGATCACAAGTCACAACCTTTAGAATCAATGAGCTTATAACTTAACAACTACACAATTTATGATCCAAAAGTAGAATAGATAAAAGTTAAAGGAACCGGTTTTGGCTTACTTCCAGCAACATCATCAGCCATACAAAGAACAGTGAGACCATCAGTACGCTTAACATGAAAAATATACCGATCTTGCGAATAAGAAACATTCATATCATTATTTCCGGTGATTTTCTCGAGAATTTGCCTAGCAATGGTGCTTGCATTCGTTAATGTACCGCTGTACTCCGCCAATACAGTAGATTCTCTGGCCACCAACGTGAAAAGGATCGTCATTTTTTGGTATATATCAACCTCTAATTAACGTGACAATGAATATGCAAATAATATCTAATCGAGCAAATGTATGATTTGATCTATTGCCAAGATTAGTGAGTTTTCTTGTTAATATTTGATGTGTTAATGTGACACTGAGTGCATGGGGGAGTAGCTAATCTGGACCAACCAAATATAGAAACTATTGTTGTTGATCGAAAAAAAAAAAAAGGATATGTGAATTAAGACTATATATTTTTAGATAGTAGAATGTTCATTTTATTCGGGGCAAATGGCACAAACAGGTATCAAACTTAGGGTCCATTTCCAATCAAGGTACTTTTCTTTTTTTCTTGCATAAAAAGGTACCCAACAATTTTTTTTGGCGGATTTGGGTTTTTTACTAACGTTCGTTAACTCGGTTCGTTAGTAAATTACATGTTTGGTCCTCGAATTCGTTAACTCAGTTCATGCAACATCCAAAAACAATTTCGAATTTCTTTTTTTTACATGTTTGGTCCTCGAATTCGTTAACTCAGTTCATGCAACATCCAAAAAAAATTTTCGAAAAATATTTAAAAAAAAAAATTATCAAAAAAATATTTCTTAAAATATTTATATATTACTTTTTAAATTATTTTTTTTCGAAAAATATTTGAAAAAAAAATTAAAAAAAAATATTTCGAAAAAATTAAAAATATTTTCGAAAAAAAATTTCGAAAAAAAAATTTCGAAAAAATTAAAAAATTTTCGAAAAAATTAAAAAAAATTCGAAAAAATTAAAAATATTTTTCGAAAAAATTTTCGAAAAATATTTCAAAAAAAATAAAAATTTTCGAAAAATATTTTTTTTAAATAAAAAAGTTTCGAAAAAAAAATTATAAAAAAAAGTTTGAATCTTTTTTAAATTACTTTTTTTTTTTTCAAATTTTGAAAAAAAAAGTCATAGAAAAAAAATTTCAAATTTTTTTTTTTAAATAACAATAAAATTCTTTTCGAATTTTTTTTTCAAAAACTTTATTTTAAAAAAAAATTTTGAAAATTTTTTTCTATGACTTTTTTTTTCAAAATTTGAAAAAAAAGTAATTTAAAAAAAATTTCGAACTTTTTTTTTTAATTTTTTTTTCAAATATTTTTCGGAAATATTTTTTTCGAAATATTTTTTGAAATTTTTTTTTTTCAAAAATTTTTTTCGAAAATATTTTTAATTTTTTCGAAATATTTTTTTTTTAATTTTTTTTTCAAATATTTTTCAAAAAAAAGTAATTTAAAAAGTAATATATAAATATTTTAAGAAAATATTTTTTTGATAATTTTTTTTTTTTAAATATTTTACGAATTTTTTTTTTGGATGTTGCATGAACTGAGTTAACGAATTCGAGGACCAAACATGTAAAAAAAGAAATTCGAAATTGTTTTTGGATGTTGCATGAACTGAGTTAACGAATTCGAGGACCAAACATGTAATTTACTAACGAACTGAGTTAACGAACATTAGTAAAAAACCCAAATCCGCCAAAAAAATTGTTTGGTACCTTTTTATGCAAGAAAAAAAAAAGTACCTTGATTGAAAATGGATCATAAGTTTGATACCTTTTTGTGTCATTTGCCCTTTTATTCGCATTGAAAAGTTGTAAGATTTTTTTTTTTTTTTTTTTTTTTTTTTTTTTTTTTTTTTTTTTTTTTTAAACGGCAACTATTATAGAAAGACTAGCAAGAAGCTAGCAACAAAAACATTACAAAGAAATCAAGTGGGGGTTTTTAAGCCAACTCTCCCACGTAAAAAACTTATTACATCTACTCGAACACCAATTAAAAGATAAAGCCACAATCTCGTCGAATATCACCGAACGTCTTGGAGCAGACGTGTCAAAAACTGTTCTATTACGGAAACCCCACATGTACCACCAATAAGTAGCAAACACTCCATCCAACAAAGCCTTCGTACCAACAGGCATACGAAAGGATAAAAACCAAGACTGCCAATAGTGAATAATTTTTTTGCTTATACGGGTACTTTTCTTTCAAATTCGACATTTTTGAAGTATTTTGAGACATTTTGTGATATTTTTGCCCCTCTCAGCTAATAGGAATTTTATTATTTCGAAGGTAAAAAATGTCACAAAGTACCTTAAAAAGGACGAATTTGAAAGAAAAGTACTCCTATAAGCAAAAAAAATTATTCGCTACCCAGAAAAACAAATAGTGTCAAGTATGATACTTTTTAAAAATATTTTTCCTAATTTTTTAAAGATTAGAAAAGGGAATTGATACTCACACCAAATAAATTGATGCACACACCACAATATCACATCACTACTGCATAAGTTATAACATGGTATGTGCATAATTGTGGTATATGCATCAATTTATTTGGTGTGAGTATCACTCCCCATTAGAAAAACATTTGGTGTTTGATTCGGTAGAGTGGCTCACAAAGTCCTTGCCACTAAATCATACACACAAACCTGAAAACTTGTAAGATTTTACTATGATAAAGTTCAAGAAGAAAATTACTGTAGTAAATTACGATTACATATCTTTTGAATAATTAAAACAACGAGTTGGGAAACCCACGCGTTGTAGCGGGAGTTTTTAGATATATGTTGTTTGTGGTATTGTTTTTGGTTTTTGTTTTTTTTGTTTTTTAAAAAATATATATATATATATATATATATATATATATATATATATATATATATATATATATATATATATATATATATATATATATATATTCTTAAGCTGCATAATTAAGGATTACAAATGATCAGTTAAAATTCTCCAATTTTTCATAAATCTCTTTTGATTTAGAATGCCGTCTATCTCTTGCAGCAAAAGTATGATTTTTGGAAAGTTATGCATATTTATACTCGTTTTTATCAGAAAAATTATTTCGGAAACAATGGCGCAAGTTTTATAATTTTTCGAGTCCGTTTGATACCTCGAATGGGCCCCACAATGCTTAAAGCAAAAGTATTACTACATTGACAGTTCCTACCCCCGCCCAATAATTAGCCCGCACCCCTTCAACTTTGCAATTGCCCAAGTTTACCCCTCCTTGCGTATAAAAGGGCTGATTTTTATTTTATTTTATTCATTTCTTCTTTCTCTCTCACTCTCACACATACTCTCCCTTCCCTCTCCCCTCTCCGGCCAAAACTCCGGCAACCACCACCCACCGCCGGTGACCACCGTGCCGGAAAATATTCCGGCGAACTCAACTTCTTATATCATTCGATAGATCAGCTTGCGCTCATCATTTCTGGAGATTTTCAGTTCCATCCGAGGAGTATAGCACCACGAACCGCCACACCGCCACCACTATCAGCCGTCGTTCTTTCACCGTAGTTTCCCTACCACCCCCTCTCTTCTATAAGGTAACTCACGCGCCTCATCTTTTTCTTATTTTCATTTTAAACGAAACCCTATTTTCGTATTTCACTATAAAACCTTTCGATCTAATTATAAATCGTGTGGATCTGTTTTTATTTCGCCACATAACCCTTGACTCAGTCCGAGTCAGGGTAACTCACCGAGTCAACTCGTGTTGACTCGGGGTGAGTCGATTATATTTTTACCTATTCCGTACGGTTCTAATTTATGATTTATTTTGTAGCTGAGTTGTGGAGTTTTGTGTAACAAATAGACCTAGTTGGTCCTGGTGATTGAAGCCGAAGAGCTTCGAGCTCGTATGACGCTTTGACCGTGACTCTTTGAGTAACGGCAGTACCGGAATTAGGAGTTTACAGCATCATTTTTAGTCTCAATTTAAATTTATTTTATTCGGTTTGATTATTTATTATTCGATTTGGTTGTATTATTATTTGTTTTGGATTCATTTTAATTCGATATGGTTGTATTCATTCAGTTAGATTAGATGTTTTTTGATTGAGGAAAAAATGATGATGATGATGATCGGTATAGTAACTTTGCATCTGGGTTTTAGAGCAAAAAAAAAAAAAAAGTTTGTGTTGGTTTTCATAAGAATGAACCCATGGTAGATCTAGGTGAAGAGAGAAGCTTCTAGTGAGAGGAAAGAGGCGGTGAAAATTCAGGTGTGGGTCTGTGTGTTTTTTTCTGTCAGTGAAGGCATTAGCCATTGTGTAATTTTGTGATGAAGTTTCTGGAGTAACACAAAAAACAGCCACAAATTCATTGCCTAATTTTGTGATGAAGTTTCTGGAGTATGGCTTAGTTTATTTAGTATACATTTTATTTATTATTATATTTAGATATTTACATGTACTTGTACTAATCACTTTGTTAATTGTGATGAACAGTACAGCAACAGTGAAAAACAGTTGCTTGTACAGTATCACCATATGTAAAACACCAAAAACAGCCACAAATTCATCGCCTAATCACCCTTCTAATGACTTTGAGAGATATTTTTTGGTCCTATCCCATACCCGCTGTTTAATATATAGAATAATATGTAATATGTGTCCGTTTGTCAACATAACTAAATTATTTGTTACTTAAGAGGAGGGATGTTTGGATCCAAATTCTCAAACATGCTTTAAAAACATTATATATTATGCATTGAATAATTATAAATTGCTTATATATATGAATCTATCACAAAAAAAGGCTTCTTTTTAAATTAGTTTTAGATCCCCACCCCACCCCGCACGCAAGAGGCATTGACATAAGTCATACTAATTGGAGTAGCGATAGTTTGATATATTTATTTGATTATCTGCTGAATAAAAACATATATATTAAAAGGTTTCAACATTAATTGCTACGTATATAATTAGGTTTCAAAACCATATCTAAACACTCCAAAAACAATGGACTCGCATTTTCTACCTTGGTGCAACGCTTGTCTTTATCCATCATTTACCTGCATATGACAAAGTAGAAACTCATATAGAGTTGAACTCAATTTATTTTAAATATTACATACATAACTCGTACTAACGGGAATACAGTGTCTAATCGAAGATTTAACGTTTTCTACCATCTCATTTCAACTTACAGAAAGTTTCGCTAAAGACATGTTCTAGAAAATTTAAGATTAGATATTTTATAAACTTTCGTTAAGGACATGTTCTAGAAAATTTAAGATTATATATTTTATAAAGTTTTGAGCTTAAATGTAAATTTTATTAAGCAATTATAGTATAAAATTATTTTAAATTTAAATACATTTAATTAATTACTCTTTTTTTCTTTTTTAAGTTTAAAATTTTTTAATTTACACACAATGGCTTGTAGATATTTTTCTCCATCAATATACATAATTAAATTTATTAATAGTTTAAACTTAACCACTAATTTTAAAAATAACTTTCTTGCGAGAACTATCTTATCTGCGAGAACTGACAGAACCACCAAAAACATACATGCACACATTTTAAAATAAAATAAAAATACATGCAAATCATCAATAATCGTATGAATACACTTATGTTCTTCAATATCATTATGAACTCATCCTCATTTTTCACAAAAACCTTACACACGGCCGCAATATTGTCATTGCACGCTTTACAAGAACATACATGCACACCTTCAAAGAAAAATTTTGTATTTCCAATTTCTTATCAAATTCTTTAGAAAAACCATGTTTTAAAAAAAAAACATATATGTTGTTTTTAGAACATATGTGCAAAAATACAATTATTGAAGGCGTGCATTTATGTTTTTGGTGGTTCTGTCAGTTCTCGCAGATAAGATTGTTCTCGCAAGAAAGTCTCACCTAATTTTAAAAATAACTTCTTTCTTTTTAACTTTTTTCTTTTTACAATTTTGACACATGCAAATTTATGTAAACTTTTTATCTAGACAAAAGAAATTAAGAGATATTAACCAATTCAATTCAATTTTAACTTTTTAATGTTCGATAGAGTGGCTTGATCATGAAATATAGCTCTTCTATTTGTCCAATTTGATTAGAAAAATTAATTCATTTTCAACTTCTTTTTATTTATTATATAAGAGGTTAATATAACGCAATTAAAAAAAATGGATAACTCATTTTTTTATGTGAAGTGATATGCACATCACTCAAAGTGATGTGCACATCACAAAATCATATTAGTAATATACATGGTACAACTCTACACATGCATATTTGTGGTGTGCATATCACTAATTGTAGTGTGCATATTACCAACTTTTTTTATTAGTTATCTACTTATTTACCTTTAAGAATCATTTGGAAGGATTTAACGAGAAGGAAAATAAAATAAGATGAATGAAAATTATTTATAGCCTCACATTTCAAATGAAGAGGGAGAAATTCATGGGAAATGCATATTTTTTTTAAAGTGCATCTGAAATGTGCGGGTGTGCTTATTTCTCATTCTTTTTATTTTACTCTTATTTTTTATTGCATCCTCACTCGGCCCAATAAAGCATAAATCAGCCCGTACAGAAGCCCAAATCATCTTTTGAAGATAAATATGGATGTTTGGTCCTGATAAAAATCCAAGTCAACTCGTTCATGAAAAACATTGCAGTTTTGACTATACAAAACTCCAAGCCATCTGCTCACCACAACTTGTATGGTAAAGGTACAGGTCATTATCACCTTTATCTCCCTACGTGTCACAGACACTCCCACTCGTCACAATGTATTTTCATTAGTATTTTGAAACTCGGTTTAACCTATCTTGTTGAACAGGTTAAACTGTTTTTGGTCCGAAAAACAAGCCAAAATGAACCAATTTTTCGAGGCTTGAAAACCTAGTCTGACCCACCGAGTTTCATGTGACTCGAGTCAACTCAGTTTACCAAATTCGGCCATGTTTGATATTTTTCTTTTATTTTTTTTTTACAAAAAATATATTTGACAAGTTTGGATTGATCGTAATGATTGATGATATTGTTTTCAAGTTTAAAACTTGTATTGTTGAATTGTATGTGTTTGGTATTATATAATATATATTTTATAAACTTATTATCTTACTGATATTGAATTTTTTAGGCTTTATGTATGTTTGATATTATGTATTAAAGGTTTTATAGGTGCTTGGTTAGCTAAAATATTGCAATATACTTAAATGGAAAACCGGGTTGACCCGACGATCGAACCGGTTGAACCAGTAACTCAACCGGGTTGATTTGAGACCCGGTTTTCAAAACACTGATTTTCATAATGAGACCTTCTCACTTTTCTATTTATTTTTGTAACATATGCATACTTGGATTTGATGTTAGGTTGAATTCTAGAGAGAGAGAGTGAGAGAGAGTGGGAGTTCTAGAGAGAGAGAATGAAAGAAAATATGTGTTGAATGATTAGAAGCTCCAACCCTTCCCATGTGTGGGAAGGGGTATATATACTACAAGGTTTAGGTGCCCCTAGCGGGCTGTGGAGTGAGCTGACAGTGGGTAAAGACCCGACCCACTCCACAAATACTAATATAACTAAACTAATACTATTAATACTAATAATCCTACGAGCTACATAAATGCTAAATAGATACTCGGGGTGACCGAGTCTTCACATGAATATTTATATTCTTAACAATCTCCCCCTAAGGGAGGTCACCCCGGAAATAATATTTTGAATTCTAGCATTCTTTCATATGAATTTGACTTCATAGCTCGTAGTCTTTGATTCTTCAAATTCATTAGTCTTTGTACATTCAGCAGTGAACTTTTGATGACCGTTCTTCTGTCTTTGATGATCTTTGGTGATTCTTTGATGTCTTCATCCAACGTATGTCTCCAAGTCATCTTTTAGCAGCATGTCTCCATGTGATGTGGTACTCGTTGAGCCGACATGCTCACACTATTCTAGGTCATGATTTTCAGCATCAGAGTTTGCAGAAGCAGTGTTGAAGGTCTTTTAGTTTATCATGACTTCTTTGAATACGATGATGGTGTAGTGTGAGCATGTGGTAATGGATTGGCATCTTTTCTGCAATCAGCTACAACCGCCAGGAATTCCTGCATACGACAGTTAGCAATAAAACTTCCGGTACTTACAGGTTCGAACTTCGAGATTGTTAACAGCATAGTGTGAAAACTCTCTCTAATCCTTACCAAGGCCGTTCCTAAATCGAAAACCCACAGAGGGCTTACAAGATCTACCGTAGTAAATCAACGATTAGGTGAGTCGCTGGAGTTCACTCCACGACTGTAGACCATTTGAAACCGCCGCGACCACTAAGCGTAATCCACAAGGAATTACCGAAGTGACCTGCTTTTAGGGCTGTTTGATGTTGACCCTGGCAGGAATTTCCATTCAATCACTGAGAATTACATTTGTAAATTTCCTCATAAATGTTCTGGCAGATTGCTAAGATCTGCGTAGGACTCATAAGTTTACAACTAGTGTCCTTAATGTTGAACAACCGGTGTAGAAGTAACACGTGTTCCTATGAGATCTTATGATGCATCTCGTGGCTCTAGACTCGATAAGTGCAATTTTGGTAGTCGGAGACTGGAGCGGTGTCTCCTGTTTCAATATCAACATAACTCGTAATGAGCAGTCGATAGATTATACAGGGTTCCCCGTGAGAATGAAACAAGTCCTTTTAAGAGAACTTGAGTGGCTTAGAAGGTTTAGTGCAGTGCGTCACTGGGTCCATGACGTCTTGTCTTCAATACCGGCGTCACCTTAGTAACAACCAGTAGCATATGAATTGAACCCGGTTTCTGCCCTAAGGTTGAATAATTTGGAGGGCTATTTCTTTTCACCTTTTCACATTACTTTTCTTTTTAATTCTTCAACCCCTTCTTTCTCCTTTCTCATATTACTTCTTTTTCATAATCATACCTAAGGACTTTCTAATACTAACTATTTGGTATTGTCTTTGGGTAGATCCCTCCGGCTCTGGCGGATCATAGGACGGTTTTCCTAACCTTAGCCACCTTATAACTTCATGACTATCCTATGTTGCCGTCAACCAAATCCTTGAAAAATCTCTCAAAGTGTTTATGATTATGAAAACACATTTTGCCAACACTTTGAGAGTTTTATACTTTTCAAATGCTCCCCCTTAACATGTGCTCGGATGATTATATTATAAATTTGCACATGTTGGGTGGAGTTTGCACTTTTTGAATTGATCCACTTTCAGTGAACATGACCGATTCGAGACACGCTAACATCACTAGTTAGACTAGCTTGAAATTATTACCCAGCCTAGTCAAGTCCACTGAAAGTTTCTCGAAACGGTACACTCTACTCAGACACGTCCTCTTCGAGACACGCTTACATCACTGGTTAGACCAGCTTGAAATTATTACCCGGCCAGGACATGTCCTTTCGATTAATGACAGTTTTTGTTTCGTCAATTCAGTGGTGAAGTCTGAGTCGCGCTCACATGAGATGCCACATCCTTTTTGTTATCACAAACCATTTGCTCCCCCTCAATATGTGCATCGATATGCGAAAGAGTTTATCACATATGGGAGAGCTTACATTTAAGTCCAAAGAATCACATTTTCATCAGCTTTCATATTTAAATCACATTCTCTCCCCCGATCAAAAATTTCAAACCTTTTGAGATTTGAGATCCCAATTGATTTAAATAAGTTGGAAAATGTGGGAGAAAATGTGGTCAGATTTAATATATTCTGATGATGGAGCATACAACTGCTCCCCCTTAATTTATGAGGGAGATCCACTACTTATCATGTACAAAGATAATCTTTATGACACAAATGATATTGACCTTTTTGCGCAGACGATGTGATCATCCGCTTCTCTGAGGGAGTCAGTAGTCAACATCAATTAACCATCCACCAACAAAACTTCCCAAGTATTGTAGATCCCCACTTGGCGAGACCAGATGATATGTGTCTAAATACACATATATTTTATATTGTTAAACCCACATAAACTGCCAAAAACACTTTGAAAAGTCAAATAATACAGAAAATATCATAAAATGTGTTTTTATATGATTCAGGAACAAAAAGATTGAAAACAAGTGAAAAACGAACAAAGTTTGCTTAATTGTCATTTTCAGTCCCTGAAGTTTCACAAATTGGCAGAACTAGTCCCTAGATGTTCAAATCATGTAAAAAGTCATTTAAGGTCCTTAGGGATTCATTAGTTGTCAAACTTAGTCCTTGAAAGTTAAAATTGCAAAAATGACAACTTAGATCCCTGAACTTTTAAAAATTGGCATAATAGATCCTTGGAAATTTAAAATGGAAAATAATTACATTTATGGTCCTTGGTTTATAATATGTTGCAGGTTAGGTCCTTGAAGACACTTTGGAATATTACACAACACACCCTAAAAAATTAGCTTATTACATAATTGGTCCTTGTACTTACTAGACAAACCAAATCCGGACCCTTTATATAATTTACTAAATCCATAAATCCAAACCCAATCCATCCCTTTACCCCAGCCCAATCAAACAACCTAAGCCCAAACCACCCTTTTATTAAATAAAACCCAAACGCAAAATTGGTTTGACTAAAGTCAAACCAGTCAACTCCTCCTTCCCCATTACCACCCCGCCAATACCACCACACACCTCACTGGTTTCACCACCACCTCATCACCTACTCTCCCCACTCTGTCCCTCCACCTCACACAACCTCCCAAATGCCATTAATCCCTTAAAACCCTCACACGCTACCCCCCCACATAGCTGCTATACCACAAAAGCAGTCAACAATTTTTCCCGCCAAAATGAACCAAAGGCCAAGATCGACTTCCAGCCATCCAAGGGCTCAGAACAAAGTGGGAAAGACTCAGAGACACTCCTTGGTCCATATAAGTCAAGAAAAATGAAGAGAGAAGGCATTAGTTAGCTTAGTGTAGTTGTAGTTTTAATTTTAATGTCGACTTAAGTTTTATTTAAGGATTCCAGTTGTAATTTTCAATCAAAAAGCTTGTACTCAGTTATTCAATGTAATTTGAACTACTTTCAATCTTAATTTCAAGTTTTAATTGATCAATGCAATTTTGACAATTTTAAGTAAATTTGACACATTTGCCTAAAACTTGTTAAATATTGGTTGCCCTGCTTTATTTAAGTTCTATTAAGCTCAATTCAAGTTATTTATCAACTCTCATAAGCTTTAAATGTATGAAAGCCTGTTTATCTCATAATTCCATTTAGTCAACAAAAGTCAAAGGTGTGGTTTCATGTTGGATATGGGTTAATCAGGACTGGAAATTGGTTGCTGAGGTAATTTTTAAGTCATGCTTGGGTTAGTGTTTTACCCTGTTTCATTTAGGGTGCCAAAGTGCTTGGTCAAATAAAGCCAACTGCTCTCAAGCAAGGAAGAACATGGTTTGATTTCGTGGTACTGGAGTTCATTTGGTGTTGTTGAAGCCTGTTTAAAGACAGGCTTATATCAAATGAGTCCCTTGTTTAGCTAGGTCTTTATTTGTAAGTTCTCATCTAATTTTTTATGCTTTTATTGCATTTCTAATATTAAGTAGTTATAATATGTTAGTTTAATATAGATAGCTGCTTTTGTGATCATTCTAGTAGATATAGCTTATTTGAGTGCTTATAGTATGCTATTATGTGACTTTGAGTACTATTGTGATCTTACTGCTATGTTTTAGAGTAAACTGCTATATCTTGTTCTGGTTGTTCTTCTTGTGTTTTCAATGTTTATTTAGCTTTAATTGCACATCTAGAATCTGTTTTAGGCTTAAATCCAGTAGGCTCAAGGTTAAATTGCATAGTTGTAGTGTATTAGGCTTGATAAAGGACTGTTTGGTTTAGTATTAATCTAAGTGAACTTCTTGTTGTTTTGTTGTTTTCATTGCATGTTCAGTCTGCATTAGGCTATTAGTGGTTATATCAGTCATAAAATTTAGTACTTGTTTAGCAAAAAGTCAAAATCCATCTCAAAATTTCATAACAGTTTCACTGTTATGATTCTTGGTTTCAAATCCCTTCAAATCCTTTCATAAGTTGTTGTTTTAACTTAATTTAGTCTTAATTTAGCTTATTGCATCATTTTCAGTAGATAGGATTAGATCAAAACTCACCAAAGTCAAACAATAGGTTTTCTTCAAAAGTCAAAATCCAGGTATAAAACCAGTTGCTGAGGCTGCTGATCTAGGGGCAAATTGAACCTCAATTGGACATTTTCTGATAGGGCTTTTGTGTTTTTTAGATACCCAGTAGTGCTAGCTTGCTTTTGCCCCCATTAGGTTGCCTCTTAACAGCTTATTTGAGTGCTTAATCTAGTCTGAAAGAAGGGGTGTTTGCCTGATTTTTCTGTGTATAATTTTACATCAGCCAAGTGCTTATCTTGTTAATCTCTTGTTCTTATTTATATTATTCAGTTGTTTTAAGCTTATTATAGTGTATTATAATAGTCCTGATCATTTGGTCAATTTTAGTGCTTATTTGCTTATATTTGGGCTTATTCCAAACTGCTTATCTGCCCATTTCTGCTTATTTGGATTATTAAACTTTTCATTTTATTTTTCATAGCTTTTTAATAATATTTTAGATTTACTCAGAAAATTTCATAATTTTCTGAATAGTTTTGATATTTTTAATCATTTTAATTAGTTTTTAATAGTATTTAAATCATAATAAATAGGAAAATAATCAGAAAAATATAAATCCAATTTTCATAATTTTCTTTTATCATTTTTAATCTAGGAAAAATATAAAAATATTTTTAGTCCTTAAGAAAATCAAAAATAGAAATATAGTGATAGCTTCTATTTAATAGAATTTATCTTTTTAAATTTTAATTAAGTAATTTTCATTTTTATAATTTTCTTATTTTCTATTTACTTAGTAATATTTTTAGAAAAAGTTTTAGAATTTTCCTTGTTCATTTAGTATTTTTTATAAATTTAAATAGTTAATTAGTTATTAAATAATAAATAATTAATAATAATTAAATAAAAAGTATAAAAAATATAATTTAAGTTTTTAAATAAGTTTTAAGTCATTTTACATTTTTAGGTTTTAAATTTCATAAATTTCAGTTTTTGTCCCATTTTAGCTTTTCCGTTACGCGTTTCAGTTTATTTATTCGCGTTTAAATATTATTGTGCATATCTGTTTTAATTTGTTATTTAGAATTGTTTAAAGCAAAAATCAAAAGCAATCTAAATCATCTGTCACTCTAATCCTAGCTTTTCACAGTTTTCCATTCACATCTCGTTGGGAAACGACCCAGGTGATCACTTGCCTGGTTCACACTACACACGAGCATTCGTTCTTAGACTGTTTGCCTTTTATCATTTATTACGGTTGACCATTCACAAGTGGTTGACTTGTGTGATAGAGAAATAAAAGATAACCGGTTTGGAACGGATCAAATTTTGGCGCCGCTGCCGGGGAGGTGTGCTGCGACAGTTGTGTAAGTTTTAGCGATTAGTGATTCGAGATCCTTTTATCAGAAGTTCCTATTTCCCAAAAACAATATAAAATACCAAAAATATTTTTTCTCTTTTCTATATATATATATTATTATTATTATCACATAAAAAAATTAAAAAACCCAAAAACATTTTCCGTTTTCTTTAACAAATAAAAATTAACCATCGAGAACCAAGACAGAGTACTACCTAACTGGGGGTACGACCATAATAAGTTCCCAAACCTAAGATTAAAACTTGCCTTTGTGTCGCTTGCGAATTCGGCTCACCTTTGATTGATAAACAAACTCTAACGGAGGTTCTAGGATAGTCTGACATTAAATTGTCGGACTGAAAGAAGCGGGTTTTTAAGGAGCGTAATTGCCCACCTTTGCTTCTCCGCCACTCTGTGCGTTTTTCAGTCAGAGAGCTACCGTACGCTGGTTGATTTAAGGTTTAAGTTCCTTGTGTTGTGCTTTGATCTTGTTTTAATTAAAAAACCAAAACACCAAAAATATTCATCTTTACCCTCTTACCCTTTTTGATTCTTTATCCCTTTACCCTCTATCCGTTTGATTCTATCTTCTTAAACCCTCTTTAATATTTAATTCTCATGTCGTCGCGAGACGATCACTGTTGTAATTGTGAAGGTCCGCTGGATGATAATAATCGTTGTTCCAAGTGTAAGTGTGAGAAGTGTGGAGAGTATGCACCAGAAGGATTTTGTCATTGGTGTGAAGTAGCCCGTAACAGAGAGCTTAATTGCATCATTAATTCCATCAAATTTCCTGAACACCCTCCACAACCTCAGCCATCTTCACCCACTCAGCTTAATTGTTGTATGTGTGAAAATCCGTTGGGGGATGATTCACAGTGTAAGCAATGTTTTTGCACTTATCAGCCATTCACACTTGATTATCCAGATTTTCACAACGATTTCAGTACCCCTTCTCAGGATTCATTTTGGCAAGAGCCGTGTTATCAAAACTTCGATGATACATCATTTCAAAATATGCCAAATGATCCTTGTGAACATTGTGGAGGTCCACACCCAAGTTTTGATTGTCAAGCAGGAAATACATCTGTCTATGAACAAGATCCATGTAATCAAAATTTCGGGTATGACCAATATCCATATGATTCACCGAATCAGTCACAGCAAATATATTGTTGTGAGTACTGTGGTGGTCCACATTATGAATCCGATTGTCAAACAAGGTCCCCGCTTGTCTATGAGCAGGTCCCTTGTAACAATTACGACTATTCTTGTCATGACCAACCTCCACAGTATCAAATGATTCAACCTCAGCCATCTCCTTTTGAAAAATCTTTTGAAAGTGTATCCCAAAAACTCCAAAATATGATAGATGCACTTAATGATTTGGCTGTTAAAAAAACCCAAGAAGATCATCATCAGAAAACCATTGGAGAGCTTCTAGCTGAAGAAGAACAAACAGCTAGAATAGAGTCCAAATGTCGTCAAACTTTCATTTACGATGACGATGATGACGATTCTATGTGGGAAGTTAGCGAGAATTCGTCTGCTACAATCACACCTGTCCAGAAAAGGCAGGAAGACAAGACTATTGCAGAATTGCTAGCAGACGAGCAAATGGAACGTATAAAAGCCATTTGTATTGATGAAGACGACGACGAGGAGAGTGCTATTCGTTTAAATGATACCGTTTCTCAACTCCCTCAGTTTAGTGCACCCACATCCATATCACCTACTTTGGACTCCGAGGACTCTCTTATTATGGGGGATGAGCCTCTTAGCACTGTTCCTGAAAAGGAATCGGACAAATTCATAAAGTCTAGTGCTGAGAACCTTATCCTAATCCCAAATGAGTCTGAGGATATTTCCGACAGTGAAAGTGATGATTCTTCTAGTAGTGATCATTCTCTTGACACTACTGATGATTTTTTCGGGACGTTTTCTAACGCTCTTTTCAATGATTCTTTCGGGATTTTCTCTAATCCCCTTTTCAATTCAAATGATGATTTTTCCTCTAGTGATAATGAATCACTTTCTGATGAGGATGTTCAAAATGAAAGTCTCAAAGTCCATTCAAATTCTCTTTTTGAATTTGATGATGAGTGCTTTTCTATCAAAATAAATCCTCTCTTTGATGAAGAGTTAGAAAACGATGAGGTCAAGGACTCTATTATCCATAAACTTGATGATGTGACCTCAAATCTTAATCCCGATCTTTCTCCGACATATGTGACAATTCCTTCTGAGGATGGCCATTATATTGACTTCACATATGTCGTTCGAGTCTTTCTACCTTTTTCTGCTTATAAGGTAGCATATCCTTTCCCTCACTCGTTTGGGAATGAGAACAAAGTTTTTGACCCCGGCATTTTCATTTATCATTTATGAGCCGGATCTCTGTGTATATCTTATCGGAATGGAACTTTCAAGTACTTCAGTGTTTATCAAAACATCTTGAACGAAAGTCCGATGGAGATTTTTTGTTCCACATGCTTCTCCAAGAACAAATGAATTCGGGGTCGAGTCAAGCTAGCGACTCGGTTAATAAAAACAGTAGCAAAATATGGGTTTTCACCCATGTCTCACCCTAAGTGTGGGGGAGATGCCCCACATGTTGTAAATATGTACAGTCAAAAAAAAAAAAAAAAAAAAAAAAAAAGAGGGAATTTGCATGCCTTAACGGCTTAAATGCAAATTAAATAAAAATAAAATAAATAACTATATGAAATAAAAGGCTATTAGTATTTCCCTTTCACGTTCTAAGTGTTGGTTTAACAACCGGTTCTTTGAATATTGAGGGCAATATTCAGTTCTAAGTGTGGGGGGGAATTCTGGCGAATTTGATCACATGTATACCCTAGTTCCCCCGTTTTTGGCCAAAATTTTAAAATTTTTTCATTTGGTCACAACAAATGGTTATCAGTCCACCATGTCTAACCCACATAAGGACTGGCTAATCCTGAGCAAACGGCTCTTGGTAAAGATATATCAAATCCGTTTATGGCTTGCAATTTGCCCAAAATTGTATGGTATTCGACTCACCATATCTTCATAAGTGAAGAGTTGGCTAGCCCGCAAGGTTATGGCTTGTGGTAAAGGCAGTAGAAAAACCATGATTGGTAATCAGCTCACCAAAGATAATATTGATAATTTATCTAAGAGTTGGCTAGTCCAGAAGCAAACGGCTTTTGGTAAAGACAAATCAAAACCGTTGACAGCTGATGATTTGCTCAAAATCATTTGGTTATCATTGTACCAAAGTATCACATACTAAAACATTGGCTACTCCAGAAGTAATGGCTTTTGGTAAAGAGTTGAAATCCATTAAATTTTCATAAAAGATTGCTAGGGACTAGCAATAGTTTAGTGTGGGGGATTTGATATGTGTCTAAATACACATATATTTTATATTGTTAAACCCACATAAACTGCCAAAAACACTTTGAAAAGTCAAATAATACAGAAAATATCATAAAATGTGTTTTTATATGATTCAGGAACAAAAAGATTGAAAACAAGTGAAAAACGAACAAAGTTTGCATAATTGTCATTTTCAGTCCCTGAAGTTTCACAAATTGGCAGAACTAGTCCCTGGATGTTCAAATCATGTAAAAAGTCATTTAAGGTCCTTAGGGATTCATTAGTTGTCAAACTTAGTCCTTGAAAGTTAAAATTGCAAAAATGACAACTTAGATCCCTGAACTTTTAAAAATTGGCATAATAGATCCTTGGAAATTTAAAATGGAAAATAATTACATTTATGGTCCTTGGTTTATAATATGTTGCAGGTTAGGTCCTTGAAGACACTTTGGAATATTACACAACACACCCTAAAAAATCAGCTTATTACATAATTGGTCCTTGTACTTACTAGACAAACCAAATCCGGACCCTTTATATAATTTACTAAATCCATAAATCCAAACCCAGTCCATCCCTTTACCCCAGCCCAATCAAACAACCTAAGCCCAAACCACCCTTTTATTAAATAAAACCCAAACGCAAAACTGGTTTGACTAAAGTCAAACCAGTCAACTCCTCCTTCCCCATTACCACCCCGCCAATACCACCACACACCTCACTGGTTTCACCACCACCTCATCACCTACTCTCCCCACTCTGTCCCTCCACCTCACACAACCTCCCAAATGCCATTAATCCCTTAAAACCCTCACACGCTACCCCCCCACATAGCTGCTATACCACAAAAGCAGTCAACAATTTTTCCCGCCAAAATGAACCAAAGGCCAAGATCGACTTCCAGCCATCCAAGGGCTCATAACAAAGTGGGAAAGACTCAGAGACACTCCTTGGTCCATATAAGTCAAGAAAAATGAAGAGAGAAGGCATTAGTTAGCTTAGTGTAGTTGTAGTTTTAATTTTAATGTCGACTTAAGTTTTATTTAAGGATTCCAATTGTAATTTTCAATCAAAAAGCTTGTACTCAGTTATTCAATGTAATTTGAACTACTTTCAATCTTAATTTCAAGTTTTAATTGATCAATGCAATTTTGACAATTTTAAGTAAATTTGACACATTTGCCTAAAACTTGTTAAATATTGGTTGCCCTGCTTTATTTAAGTTCTATTAAGCTCAATTCAAGTTATTTATCAACTCTTATAAGCTTTAAATGTATGAAAGCCTGTTTATCTCATAATTCCATTTAGTCAACAAAAGTCAAAGGTGTGGTTTCATGTTGGATATGGGTTAATCAGGACTGGAAATTGGTTGCTAAGGTAATTTTTAAGTCATGCTTAGGTTAGTGTTTTACCCTGTTTCATTTAGGGTGCCAAAGTACTTGGTCAAATAAAGCCAACTGCTCTCAAGCAAGGAAGAACATGGTTTGATTTCGTGGTACTGGAGTTCATTTGGTGTTGTTGAAGCCTGTTTAAAGACAGGCTTATATCAAATGAGTCCCTTGTTTAGCTAGGTCTTTATTTGTAAGTTCTCATCTAATTTTTTATGCTTTTATTGCATTTCTAATATTAAGTAGTTATAATATGTTAGTTTAATATAGATAGCTGGTTTTGTGATCATTCTAGTAGATATAGCTTATTTGAGTGCTTATAGTATGCTATTATGTGACTTTGAGTACTATTGTGATCTTACTGCTATGTTTTAGAGTAAACTGCTATATCTTGTTCTGGTTGTTCTTCTTGTGTTTTAAATGTTTATTTAGCTTTAATTGCACATCTAGAATCTGTTTTAGGCTTAAATCCAGTAGGCTCAAGGTTAAATTGCATAGTTGTAGTGTATTAGGCTTGATAAAGGACTGTTTGGTTTAGTATTAATCTAAGTGAACTTCTTGTTGTTTTGTTGTTTTCATTGCATGTTCAGTCTGCATTAGGCTATTAGTGGTTATATCAGTCATAAAATTTAGTACTTGTTTAGCAAAAAGTCAAAATCCATCTCAAAATTTCATAACAGTTTCACTGTTATGATTCTTGGTTTCAAATCCCTTCAAATCCTTTCATAAGTTGTTGTTTTAACTTAATTTAGTCTTAATTTAGCTTATTGCATCATTTTCAGTAGATATGATTAGATCAAAACTCACCAAAGTCAAACAATAGGTTTTCTTCAAAAGTCAAAATCCAGGTATAAAACCAGTTGCTGAGGCTGCTGATCTAGGGGCAAATTGAACCTCAATTGGACATTTTCTGATAGGGATTTTGTGTTTTTTAGATACCCAGTAGTGCTAGCTTGCTTTTGCCCCCATTAGGTTGCCTCTTAACAGCTTATTTGAGTGCTTAATCTAGTCTGAAAGAAGGGGTGTTTGCCTGATTTTTCTGTGTATAATTTTACATCAGCCAAGTGCTTATCTTGTTAATCTCTTGTTCTTATTTATATTATTCAGTTGTTTTAAGCTTATTATAGTGTATTATAATAGTCCTGATCATTTGGTCAATTTTAGTGCTTATTTGCTTATATTTGGGCTTATTCCAAACTGCTTATCTGCCCATTTCTTCTTATTTGGCTTATTAAACTTTTCATTTTATTTTTCATAGCTTTTTAATAATATTTTAGATTTACTCAGAAAATTTCATAATTTTCTGAATAGTTTTGATATTTTTAATCATTTTAATTAGTTTTTAATAGTATTTAAATCATAATAAATAGAAAAATGTTGGATCGATATACTCTGACCAAACTAACTTGTAGCTTGTCTACGGTTTAACAACTTTGAATGAATTCAAAACTATTAATAGTGAAACACTGATATACTTTGCTAAGTATGCGGAATCTACTTCAACAAAGCTAAGAAGAATTTAATAAACGACTATGAATATTATTAAAACCTTGAACCTGCTTTCTTACACAGATTCACTAACAAACTCTAAACTCTAATAATCGTATATCACTAATCGCATATACTTGTCTCTCTAAAACACATATATCTCTAATGCCAACCTAGGGATCCTTTTATAGGCACAAGGAAAACCCTAGTCGGTTTACAATACTTGAACGACAAGTAAATTCTAATTATAACTCTAATCTAATACGAATATTCTAGAATTACACATTAGTCCTTAAACTATTTGCATGGCAGTCCTTTAACGAGCAGCAGTACTTTAATCGAATAGCAGTACTTTGACTTGAATAGCAGTACTTTGACTTTTATAGCCCAACAATCCTCCCCTAACTTGAATTCTACTTGCTTGATTTCAAGTTTCTTTGTATGTCTTTAACTTCAATACTTTATCTTCAAGGAAAGGTTGTTTCTTCAAACCTGACTCGTTATTGTTTTGTCATCATCAATGCAAACAGTATCTTCAATCTTCATCAGCAACAATTCTTTTCAGCATCAGATCTTTTCAGCAACTCAGCATCATATTGGCAATATGTACATCAGATCTTAAGAGTTTCATACTATTCTCATCACTTCCAGGTGTGTTAACTCCTGTGAGAGGTGAATCATTGAAAACTTAATGGATTTTGATGTCTCTTTACCAAAGCCATTAACTCTGGAGTAGCCAATGTTTAGATTTAGGAAAAACCATGGTACATTGATAACCATATGATTTTTAGCAAATCATCAGCTATCAACGGATTTGAGTAGTCTTTACCAAATAGCCGTTTGCTTTTGGACTAGCTAGTTCTTTTAGTACAATCACTACCATGGTGAACTAATTACCATATAATGGTTTTCCACAGCCTTTACCACAAAGCCATTATCTTGTGGGCTAGCCAACTCTTCACTAATATAGATATGGTGAGTTGAAAACCATACAATTTTTAGTAAATTGCCAACTAAAAACGGATTTGATAATCACATCAGAGCCGTACCCTCATGATGAGTCAAACTCTTTCTTGTTTATTAAACATGGTGAGTTGATTACCATTTGTTGTGTAGTACAAGTACTAACACCATACTGTTGCTTTCAAAACCATTTGTTGCTGTTTAATCTTTGTGCTTTCAAAATGTTTTTGCACTTATCAAAAATTACTAATTTTATCAAAAGACTTTACTGGTTTTATGCTGCAAGCAGTACTTTGAGAAAGTACTGTCTGACCAGCAGTACTTTGAAGAAAGTACTTTATTTTTCAAAAGATTTATATAATAATGAAACCATACCAGTAGTTATGCATTAATCTTCAAATTCAGTAGTCCACTTGATGAATAATTTTATGACCATCAAGGCTACTTCATCCTCTTGTTCCACTTCCATTCCATGCTCTAGCATTCTGATCATCAGATCTCTTGTGAGTGGATATCTTTGTTCTGCTAGCATATGAATCATAGTGCCATCTTCTAACTCTAAAACATGTATCCCAACTGATCCAAAGAATCTCCATCTGTTAATCTCCCAGTTGTCTTGATTTTCCCACAAAGCACTGTCCTTAGACTCCTCTGTGTCCCAGATTGTTGTGAGATCTCCTAACAATATCAAACCTACTCCTTGTGGTGGAATATGCTCAAAATAAGTTTGCACTTGGAGATATAACTGAAGCATATCATCTCTATCAATCAGATGTAGAATATCCCATAATGAATTAAACACTCTAAAACTTCCATCTTGTCTATGAAAGATCAGATAATCTCCTTCTTTAGATTCTACAACTGAAAAAGTAGATATCTTGGACTTCTTATCAGAATCTTCTTTCAATTTTGGATTCTCAAAGTCAACAACTCTAAGATAATTTCTGAGCTCATCAACTGTGTCTGTTCTCAATTCAACAGCTTCCTTGAACTTCTTTGATGGCTGTTCATCAGTGACTCTTTTCCTCTTTGAGCTTCTTGTAGCAGCTCTTTCCTTTCTTTTATCTTCAAGCTTGTCATCTTCAAAAGAAATAATGCCTGCAAGATCTCTTTGAATAGCTTCTCTAACAGCATCATACAGATCCTTCATCTCTGTATATGTCAATCTAACTAAACCTGTGTATCCTTGACCTTTCAGATAAGCCATCATATCATTCCTTTCTCTAGCTTTACTAATTGGCCTTCTTGATTGAACATTCTTTCTTGATTCTTCAGCATCTATCTCTGCTTGTAATATTCTAGCTGCTTCCTCATTTTTGGCAACCTGAATTTGTCTTAACTGTGCCAATGTCATCTTCTTCTTCTTCTTTTCTACCAAGATCCCTTTGCCTTTATCGTTTGGATCTATCTCTTGTGCAGGTTGAGAAGAAGTATGATGTTGTTGTTCAACCTCATGAATACTAATACCTCTTTGACTTGACATATTAAGCATGATATCAGCAATTGTTTCATCATCACTGTTAGTATGAGCTATATCATCTTCTTCCTGAGCTGGTTTAGAAGGACCTATCTCCTCTTGAACTTGAATTGAAGGACCAATATCCTCTTCAAAATCTAAGGTTCTAGGTGTAATAGTGAATTTCCTCTCAGTACCTTGTTGAGCAGTACTTTCTTGAGCAGTACTTTCAGCTTCAGCTCCTTCTAAGTTTATTTCCTCAGTATCACCACTTCTCACTTCAACAGTCGCTTCTTCCAAATTTATTTGCTCTGTTTCATCACTCTTCCTCTCAACAGTATCTTGAGGAATATTTTCAGGTGGTGTCCTCTGAGTATCATCCATAAATCCAGCATCTTGTTTCAAAATCTTGTTCAAAACCAGCATCATCTTCATTCAAATTCTCTAAATTCCTCCCCATTTGGAATGAAGATTGCTTCTTAGACTTTTTCTTCTTCGAAATCTTTGTAGGTATCCTACCACTCTTCTTCTGAGACTTCACCCATAATCTATGGTGTTGAACCAGTGGCCAAACATACCTCTTCAATTTTTTAAACTTAGTCTTTAATTTGTCTATCCTAGCAGCTTGAGCCTCACTCTCCTTCTTCAACCTCTTTAACTCCCTTGTTAAAGCATAATTGTCCAATTCTACCTCTTCTTCTTCAAATTGTTTAGACACATTTGTGGAAGAATCATCAATAGGAGATGGTGGAGTATTCATACCTTGGTCTGACTCCCCATGAGTAGGAATGTCCATAGGAGCAGTACTTTCCCTAGTAACAGAATGTGGAGAAGCAGTATGTTGAGAAGCAGTGGGTTGAGGAATACTAACTTCTCTAGAAACTGGAGACTCTTGGCTTGCTGACTCAGAATTTGCTTCTTGCTCTTGCTCTTGCTCTGCATCTCTTACAACTTGTGCAACTCCCAATATATGAGCAGTCAAAGGTGTGTTGGTTCCAGAAAACTTTGCACTTTGTTTAGATAGAAAAGTAAACACCTTTGATGGAAGTTTGACAGTGGGTAAAAAAACTTTGAGGTTTAGGGACATCCTCAAGTTGATTGTTCAAGAATAACTGAACAAACCTTGGATACATCAAAAATGGTGAACCATTACCAATATGTGTAAGCATACCATCCAGAATGAGTCTTGAGAAATTGAATCTTCGATCGGTAGCCAAACCCACTAATGCAGATGCAATATTTTGACCAAATTGATCAAAAGAAGTACTCTTGGGACTCAAACAATGAAGTAGAACATGAATTAGGTACTTCCAATGAGAACAAAACAAAGGCTTTTGAAAAGTAAGCTTCGTCAGATCGCCTTCATAACCTAAATCACTTAAAGTGTCCCAAAGCACTTGTTTTTCAAAACGAACAGCCCCCCCTTCATCATCAAACATCAACACATCCCTAATCGTGGCCTCAGTAATCCTAATAGCTCGTCCAGCAACCGTAGCCCTAATCAACGAATCATCTTCTTTCGTTGCAGTAGCCCAAAATTCTTGCATCCAGGGACCAATAACATCAGGGTCAACTAAAATAGAGTAGTTGATGGAAGACCCAGTTAAGAAATCAATGATCGCATGAAAATCAAGATTATCCCTTGTCTTGTCCAAATTAGCGATCATATTATGTTTGCTAACAGTAAGGCGATTAGCCATGATGAGTTGGTAGAGAAGAATTCGCTTTGAGTGTGTGTTTGGATAAAAAGATTGTGGTGTAATAGCGAATGAGGGATCTCAAATATGTAAAAAGGCGGGGAAATAGGAGTGAGTTTCTTTAAATAGGATGAAAATAAATCAAACTCTTAAGAATAAAGTTACCGTTTGGATTAACTTATTATCTCCGCCGTAAGGAATTAATTAACCGTGAGCCCCACAATTTTTTGACCGTTGGAACAGTACGTCCACGTAAGCAGTACGTTGAAGCAGTACGTTGCTGAAGCAGTACTTTGAGCAACAAAGCAGTACGTTCCATCTTGTTATCCACAATCGATACTCCAAACTAAAACCAAGAACTTGTAAAAGGTTCATGCTTAAGTTCTAACTTAGAGCTAATGTTGCCTCCCCTCAAATACAACATATAGGCTAAACTAAACTATTAAAACCAATACTTTCATTAAGACCGAATAGAAAGTATACTAACTAATACTAAAGCCTCCCCTCAAATGTAGCCTAATAGTTAATCATCCCAATGCTCACAACTAAGTGGTTGAATCTTGAAACATCAAATCCCTTAGTGAGTAGATCAGCTACATTATCATCTGTGTGAACCTTAACCACATTTATAAGCATGTGCTCATAACAATCCCGAATAAAGTGATGCCTAATCTGAATGTGCTTGGTCTTGGAGTGATAAACAGGATTCTTCACAATGCAGATGGTACTCTCATTATCAATGTTGATAGGAGTATTCTTGAAATTGAATCCATAATCCAAGAGTTGATTTTGCATCCACAAAACTTGTCCACAACAGCTTGCAGCAGCAACATATTCTGCTTCAGTAGAGGAGGTTGCAGCAATGGTTTGCTTCTTACATTGCCAGGAGACTAATCTTCTTCCAAGATATTGACATCCTCCTGAGGTTGATCTTCTATCATAGTTATCCCCTGCATAGTCACTATCTGAAAAGGCTTCTAAGTGAAAAGGTGACTCCTTAGGATACCATAATCCTAACTTTGGTTGATGCTTGAGATATCAAAAAATCCTCTTGACTGCATACATATGGGAAACCTTGGGTGTAACCTGAAATCTTGCACATAAGCAAACAGCAAACATGATGTCAGGTCTTGATGCAGTTAAGTACATAAGACAACCAATCATAGATCTGTAAAGCTTGACATCCACAACTTTTCCATCTTCATCCTTGCCTAGAGGTTTATTTTTATCAATGGGTGTGGTGGCAGGCCTGAGATTTGGAAGATCAAATCTTTTGAGTATGTCTGCAACATACTTTTCTTGGTTAATGAAGATTCCATCTCTTGTTTGTCTAACTTGAAGACCCAAAAAGAAGGTTAATTCTCCCATAGAACTCATTTGAAACTCCTTCTGCATAAGGTCTTCAAATTCTTTCACCATAGACTTCTTTGTAGCTCCAAAGATAATATCATCCATATATACTTGGACTAACATAATGTCTTTCTTATCCCTCTTGATGAACAAAGTCTTATCAATTGCTCCTCTCCTATAGCCATGTTGTAATAGAAAATTCGAGAGTCTCTCATACCAAGCTCTGGGAGCTTGATGAAGGCCATATAGTGCCTTGATCACTTTGTAGACTTTGTTTGGATGTGCAGGATCTTCAAAACCAGGAGGTTGTTTAACATAAACTTCCTCAGAAATTGTGCCATAAAGGAAAGCACTTTTCACATCCATTTGGTAGACAGGAAATCCCATGTATGATGCAAAGGCAAGAAATAACCTTATTGCCTCTATTCTTGCAACAGGAGCAAACACTTCATCATAATCCACTCCTTCTTCTTGGCGATATCCTTGTGCAACCAATCTTGCTTTATTTTTGATAACATTCCCTCTTTCATCTCTTTTGATTCTGAAAACCCATCTTGTACCAATGACTCTTTTGCCATCTGGTAAATCACATAATACCCAGACTTCTTGAAGCTTAAATTGTAGAAGCTCCTCTTGCATGGCTTCAACCCAACTTTCATCTGCTAAAGCTTGAGCTACCTTTTTGGGTTCTTCTTGAGATAAAAAGCAGGCAAACAGGCATGTTTGTTGATCCTTGTGATTCATCCTGTTTTGTTTGTAAACAAAGCTAAGTAAAGCAGTATGTTGCTTAGAAAGTCCTTTAACTTTGTTCCTTGTAACCACTCCTGAAGAGGGTGATCCAATAATATTACTTTGAGGATGAGCTTTATGAACTCTCAATGTAGGAGTTGGTGGTACTGGAAGATCAGACTCCAAGTTAGTAAAATCAATGCCTTCATTGGAGAAAATACCTTCTGGAATAAGCTCATCATCAATTTCTTCTAATCCAGGAATGTTAGCATTAACTAAATCATCATCATCAACATTGGAATCATCAGCATTGTTCCAATTTGATTGCTCTAATACATCAGAAGTACTGTCAAAAGGATCAGCAGTACTTTGATCTAAAGTACTGTGGGCAGTATCTTGAAAGTTACTCCTTTTCTTTGCAGCCTCATAAGCCTTCCTTTGTTCATCTTCATAGGATTGTGCTATAGTTTCTTGAAAAAGCATCCTATTAAGTTCATCTTGTATGGCTTGATCTTCATCAGATACTGTATGAGTTGGCTGAGCAGTACTTTGTTCCTCAACAGTAACTTCAGGTTCTTTGTCAGGAACTTCTTCTGGTGTAACATTGACTCCATGAACAATGTACTGTGAATCATCTTCTTTGTAATTAGCCTGATTCTCTTCTCTAACAGGGACATAATTCATAGATGGTGTGAACTTGAGATCAAGATCAAACATCCAATCAGGACCTTTACCTTTCTGAGTTTCCTTATCTTCCAAAAATTCAACATGAAGACAATCTTGTACCTTTCTGGTATTCCTGTTATAAACTCTAAATCCTTTGCTATTTGTACAATAACCCAATAAATATCCTTCATCTGACTTACCATCAAATTTTCCCAGAGAATCAATGGTATTTAGAATAGTCAGAGAGCAGCCAAAAGGTTTTAGAAAACGAATGTTTGGTTTCTTTCCCATGAGTAACTCATAAGGTGTCTTCATCTGAGGTTTAGTTACTGAAACTCTATTCAACACATAGCAAGCAGTACTTATGGCTTCAGCCCAAAAGAGAATAGGTAATTGGGAATCTGCAAGCATTGTTCTAGCTGCTTCTATCAAAGTCCTGTTCTTTCTTTCTGCAACACCATTCTGCTGTGGTGTTCTAGCAATGCTAAACTCTCTCTTGATCCCTTTCTTGGCACAGAATTCATCCATATGCTTGTTCTTGAATTCTGTTCCATTATCACATCTAATACCTCTTACTTTGAGTCTTAATTGATTTTCAAGGGCTACTATCAGGTCATGGATAGCATCAAAGGTTTCATCTTTGAATCCCAAGAAAAAGACCCAGCTAAATCTGCTACAATCATCTGTCACAACCAAGCAGTACTTCTTCTTGTTTAAACTTTCTACTGAGACTGGTCCAAACAGATCCATGTGTAGCAACTCCAAAGGTTCTCTAATATCTCTTTCCCCAAGCTTCTTACATGAAGCTTTATGTTGTTTACCCTTCTTGCAAGCCAAACATGAATGATCAGCCTTGAATGTTTTGGAAGGTAAACCTTTAACTAAATTTCCTTTGACCAGCTTGTTGATGTTCTTAAAATTAACATGACCTAGTCTTCTGTGCCACAGATGTGCTTCTTCCAATGATGCCTTTGCTACTAAACATGTTGCTCTTCCAGCAGAATTGAGACTCTTTAAGTCTAAACTGTATACATCATTGGTTCTTGGTACTCTCAATGTCACCAAGTGATCATCAACAAATTTGAACTCAGGGGAGAGAATGAGACATTCTGTATCAGTAAACAGAATTGGATACTTCTTGTCACAAATTTGAGATACTGACAATAGGTTGAACTTGAGCTCCTTTACATATCTAACATTCTCAAAATCAATACATCCAGCCTTGATTGTTCCTTTGCCAGTGATTCTTCCTCCATCAGGATCATTACCAAATGCAACTCTTCCTCCATAATATGCCTTAAAGTCTGACAGGATCTCCTTGTCCCCTGTCATGCTGCCAGAGCAACCGCTATCAACAATAATATGATCTTTAAGCTCCTCCTCTGGGTTGCCCTGCACATTAAAGAAAAGGGTTAGTTTCTTTTAGGAACCCAAGCCATTACTGACTTGTGTTCCCCTTGTGGAGTGACATACTTGAATTCCTTCAGTATGTAATCTCCACTGGTTTTAAAGGCATGGTCAATTATTATTTGAGTTGGTCCCATGTCCTGTGTTGTAGTATCAACAACACTCCCTGTTTCACCCTTATCTGATGAAAGTACTTCTTGTTCCCCATCAGTACTTTCTTTCTTAACCCAATTTCGTTTGACCTTAGGTTTCTCTGAGCTAGGTACTCTGCTTGAGGTGGAAGACCTTTTATATGAATTGAATCTCTTAGGTCTTCTATGTGAAAAAGTATGAGCAGTACCATGAGTGGGTGAAAACTTATCAGTCCTTTGAGAAGGTACTTCTTGAGACTTATCAGATTGTGAAGGTACTGGTGATTTGGAAAACATTCTTTTCTGGTGAGGGTACCTATAGTCTTTTGAGAAGTTACTATGGTTGACCCTATTTGAATGATTCCAAACTGGTCTAGTCTCTCTTGGCTTATGGGTGGGAGGTCTATTCTTTGGAAACTGACTTAAGTATTCTGAATGAAAGTCACAGTGCTTAATCAAGTGATCAGAACTATAGCATACATAACATAACTTTCTCTCCATATTCCCAAATCCTCTTCTATGATTAAAAGGTTTCCTGTAGTAAGCAGTATTTTGAAAAGTTTCTCTTGGAGGTACTGCTGACTGTCCAGCAGTACTTTGAAAAGTTTGTGGAGGTACTGCTTGTTTTTGAAAAGCTATAGGAAACTTTTGATCATTACCCTTTTGAAAATCATTCTTAGGTTTTTCAGAACTAATTCTACCATTTAGTTTCTTCCTAAACTCTAGGTTGTCTACACCATAACGAGAAACATCTGTCCTAACAGGTTGAAACTGACCAGTGGGTGGAGGAACTGAATGGTACTCCTTATCTTTCTTAAACTCAGGAGGTGATTCACTAATTGGTTCCTCATTCCTAGATGTGTTTTCTTTTGAGCTTGTAAGGTCATCATCACTAGGTGGAATCTCTTCCTTAGCACTAGGTGGAGTTTCTTCCTTATCACTAGGTGAGGTCTCATCTGAACTACTAGCTTCACCATAACCTAGTCCAGCTCTACTGTTTATTACTCTTTGTTTTTCAACAAATTGAACATGTGATAGACCAGCCTGTTTAATACTACCAAGTCTTTCTAACAAAGTATCTCTTTCCTTAGTAATCTTTTCTAATTCAGACACCTTACATCCTAACTTCCATTCACTTAATTTCAATTGGTAATCTTGTTGCTCATATTTTTCTGCCCAAGCTATTTCATTATTTTCATGTGTTAAAATTTTGGCTTCCATTGACTCTAAAGTTAATTGATAACCAGCTACCTCAGACCTAGCTGTTCTACAATTATCTCTTTCAGTCACATAATCTTTAAGCAACTTTTGATAAACATCATTACACTTAGAGCATACCTCAGAGACATTGGATGAACTTGGTGAAGTGGCTACCATAGCAATCTGAACAGGTTCATCTTCATCCTCCATGCTCCAGTCAAAGCTTCCAAGACCATCTCTTGATTCCAAAGCAGCATATCCAGGTTCCTCATCAAAAGCTGTGCCCCAATCAAATTCTTCCATTGCAACCATAGAATAGGTTACAGGTTCATCATCAAATTCAGCACTCCAGTCAATCTCTGCTAAATTTTCTTGAGCCACCAAAGCTTTTGGTTGTGATTCAGTAATAGGAACCTCCTTTCTTTCAACCTTGGGTTGTTCAATCATCCTGTTTGCCTGATATTTTGCAAACTTGCATTCCCTTGCAAAGTGTCCAAGCTTTTGACAATTGAAACATTCAATCTTAGATTTGTCAAAAGTGATACCTTGTTTGGCTTTGAAATCAATTCCCCTTCCTGTCTTGTTCATGAACTTCTTGATCCTAGCAGTAATCATAGCTACTTGCCATCTTATGTCAATCTCTTCTAAAGCATCTTCTTCAATCTGCAACAAGTCTTCTTGATAGGTAACAGGTAAAGTGGCTTGTTGTGCAAAGAAGGAACATACAATTTCATCAGAATTGGTGTTGTTTGTTGGTGATGGGTTGGGGGTAGTTGTGGTTGTGCAAACATGCTGTGAATCACCAACAGTACTTTGAGAAGGATAAGCAGTACTTTTAGTGGAAGTACTGCTTCTGTTTTCAGAAGATACAAAAGCTATGTTGTGAGTTTTCTGAGAACTGTGACCATTCATCTCTTGCTCGTAGACTTTCAAATTGTTATAGAGATCATCAAAGTCCATAGACTCTAATCCAGGTTGGCCTCTAATCATAGTAGCAACCACATGCCAGACAGATGGCAGACTCCTTAAGAACTTCAAATTTGCATCTTCAACAGATACCTCTGCTCCATATAGTTCTAGCATACTAAGTAGATTTTGGAATCTGTCATAGGCAGCATCAAGACTTTCTCTTTCACCAACAGTGAAGGTTTCAAATTGCTGCTTCAATAAGTTTCTATGCATCTTCTTTGAAGCATCATTACCTCCAAATCTTGTCTTGATAGCAGCCCATAATTGTTTTGCATCCTTAGCATCATGAAACTTCAATAGGTGACCATCAGGAATAGCAGACAGCAGTATGTTGAGAGCCTTATCTTGATTTCTCTTTGTAGCTGCTGGTAAGGGTGGTTGAGGTGGTTTGGGTTGTCCTTCAATTTGTAGAGGTTCATCAAGAACAACATTACCATTGACAATTACATCCCATAGAGCATGGTCAGTAATAGCAAGGTACTGTCTCATCTTCATGCTCCAGAGATCATATTCTCCCTTCTTGATGATAGGAATTCTAAGTGAGGTGATGGATGGGATAGGTGCAGCTTCAGTCGACATTGTTGAGGGTTTGTTGATAAATCGGTTTTAAGGGTTTCTTCTTAATCAGAGTCTCCACACAAGCTCTGATACCACTTGTTGATAAATCGGCTTTGATACCACTTGTTGGATCGATATACTCTGACCAAACTAACTTGTAGCTTGTCTACGGTTTAACAACTTTGAATGAATTCAAAACTATTAATAGTGAAACACTGATATACTTTGCTAAGTATGCGGAATCTACTTCAACAAAGCTAAGAAGAATTTAATAAACGACTATGAATATTATTAAAACCTTGAACCTGCTTTCTTACACAGATTCACTAACAAACTCTAAACTCTAATAATCGTATATCACTAATCGCATATACTTGTCTCTCTAAAACACATATATCTCTAATGCCAACCTAGGGATCCTTTTATAGGCACAAGGAAAACCCTAGTCGGTTTACAATACTTGAACGACAAGTAAATTCTAATTATAACTCTAATCTAATACGAATATTCTAGAATTACACATTAGTCCTTAAACTATTTGCATGGCAGTCCTTTAACGAGCAGCAGTACTTTAATCGAATAGCAGTACTTTGACTTGAATAGCAGTACTTTGACTTTTATAGCCCAACAAAAAATAATCAGAAAAATATAAATCCAATTTTCATAATTTTCTTTTATCATTTGTAATCTAGGAAAAATATAAAAATATCTTTAGTCCTTAAGAAAATCAAAAATAGAAATATAGTGATAGCTTCTATTTAATAGAATTTATCTTTTTAAATTTTAATTAAGTAATTTTCATTTTTATAATTTTCTTAGTTTCTATTTACTTAGTAATATTTTTAGAAAAAGTTTTAGAATTTTCCTTGTTCATTTAGTATTTTTTATAAATTTAAATAGTTAATTAGTTATTAAATAATAAATAATTAATAATAATTAAATAAAAAGTATAAAAAATATAATTTAAGTTTTTAAACAAGTTTTAAGTCATTTTACATTTTTAGGTTTTAAATTTCGTAAATTTCAGTTTTTGTCCCATTTTAGCTTTTCCGTTACGCGTTTCAGTTTATTTATTCGCGTTTAAATATTATTGTGCTTATCTGTTTTAATTTGTTATTTAGAATTGTTTAAAGCAAAAATCAAAAGCAATCTAAATCATCTGTCACTCTAATCCTAGCTTTTCACAGTTTTCCATTCACATCTCGTTGGGAAACGACCCAGGTGATCACTTGCCTGGTTCACACTACACACGAGCATTCGTTCTTAGACTGTTTGCCTTTTATCATTTATTACGGTTGACCATTCACAAGTGGTTGACTTGTGTGATAGAGAAATAAAAGATAACCGGTTTGGAACGGATCACCAGAATAAGTATTGCTTTGTTGAAATGAAGGTGGTGGTGGTGATGATAGTGTTGTTGTTGTTGTTGCTGATGTTGTTGTTGTGGTGAATTCAGAGCCAGTCAATAGAGTTTGAATATCTGATCAAATGGTTAGAGCGGGAACTGGCACATTCATATTGGCCATGGAATCTGCATAAGAATATCAACACAGATATACATACATACAGATTCATTTTTCATTAATAGCTACCACATAGCAACTTGCCAACTCATAATACCATATTCATCTCATAATCAAACCATAGTCAGGAAATACATCAAACCGCTATCTAGCATGAAGAGAAATCAGCAATCATGAACATGGCAATTCACTCATATTTCAACATTCAACTCAGGATCTTAGGGACATGATTCTAACACGATAGCTACATACCTAAGCATATTCTGAGTGCACAAGCAATAAATCAACAATGATTCGACTAACAAAAGTCAATCAACATTTGAAACTCATTCAGTTAAATCATACAAATGCCTGTGGAGTATTCAAGAACATCAATCACAATGGGTTTTCTAACTTCTTTTAGATTTTGAGTTTTAAAGTATTTAGGGGATTAAACGAGGATTCTAAAGTGACACAAATGGGCCTTCTAGTTACATAAAGCTAGGATACTATAAGCAAATTGCACATAATGCCCTAACATTTCTAACAACTAACACATTTGGCCATTTGAGATAAAGCTTAGTAAGATCCTCTTCAACTAATACCCCATTAACTACAAAACGTTTTCTAACAATTATGAGATAACCAAGAAACCCGTTTGATGATATAAAATTTGAAATCACTCTCCCGCTCAATCAATGACCCGTATTCTAGTTAAAGAGCTGTAGTCATTGATTGAGTGACAAATTTTATGCACAATCCAAGTCTGAAAGAATTTCAACCAACATGTTACCACCATGTGTCTCACAAATAATTTTCAGAAGAATTATAGAAGGAAAATTATTTGCATACAAAGAAGATTTCTCTTCCTTTACAAGAAATGATGCACTGAAATGTACATCAAATTGGGAAAACATGGATATAAAGTAATCCATGCCCGGGTGAATGTCACCCAGTGGGAGGAACAACCGTCTTTTTGGCGACGTGCTTTCCCCATTTTGAAACGCGGGTTGCTATCTAAAGTAATAGCAAGCCATCATGACATGTTTTAACTATTCATTTTAACTTCTGCTCGAGCTTCATTTAAAGTCCCTTGTCATTATTGAATGACATTTCTAAGACCGTAAATGTTATCGATAAACAGAAGACATGCCTAGAGGAACTATTTTTGATATTTTCTGTTTTACTGATTTTTATGGTTTTTCTTGGTTTTAATATTTTTCTATATACAATTTTCTGGTTTTATAATTTTCTATATACAGTTTGGTTTAAGATATGTACAAACTATATTATTCAGTTTAAGACGATGTTGACATGAATACCGAAATAAGGATATCGTTCTTGTACTTTGTAGAAGTCAGTAGTCAACATCACTTAAACTTTTACCACCAAAGCTTTCGAGGCTCCTGAAAAATCGTCTGAACTTGAGCCTTATCAATTGTAAAGCTTTGATAGCTTCCCCCCAAACCGACAATCTTCTTTTTTAGCAGTTTCAACGCTCTTTTTCAAGCTTACATAAGGTAAGTGTACAGCGGAAACCGTAGCAAACCATATCAAATATTGCTGCTCCTTTTAAGAATAACCATCGTGATTCTCCGATCGGGGGATCCTCAAATAGATCAGCAGTGTATCATCTCACACTTGAATAATTCTTCTCACATTACTTCCCGCTGAAGTCTGAAGGAATGCATACCGAAAGTATCCAGAGTCCACTTCCCCCTAGTAGTTGAATTGATGCAATCAGTCTCATTGTATGAAGCCCAAAAACCCGAAGTACACACTCAATCCCTTTCATGAAGTCGAAAACGTAACATCAAGATCAATTAAGACTCGGAGATGCACTTTTCTCCCTTCAGGAAATTGCAGATGAGAATTGTTAAACCCAAGTCAACTAAGTCCCGAGTGTAGGCAATTTATCCCGTATGTAGTCGAAATGATACAGACTAACTAGAGGAATCATCATACCATTTTGTACCTCTTTTATCATCAGAAACTGTTTCTTACATCTCTTCCCCCACGTAGTTGGAATGATACACCAGAAGGCACGAGTTAAAACACTGATTTTCTCTAAGGTTATGAAATTTATCTTCCCGGAATAACTTCAATTCAGAAGAAGTATAAAGTTCATCACGTGTACTCGTTGTGCGTCCAGATGTATGTCTCCTTCCCCCTTGCTGGTTTTGATACCTCAGAATCAGCAACACATTTTACGCACATATACTTGAAATCTTGTGAGAAGAACAGACTTGGCTCAAATGTATCCTGTGAGAATCAACTGCTACAGAAACTCTATCTGATTATCTTTACCAACCCTTATGTTCTGTCGGCTATTGCTGTGACCACTTGGTGAAGTAAACCCGATACACCAAACTTGAAAATGACGAAGAATTCCCCAAATTTGTTACTTAAGCTTGCACTGTTGTTGATTGAAGAATGATGCAGAAGAAAACCCCTAAGTACCCTTATACACTCAACTAAGAGCCAGAGGAAGTACAACACCTCTTGAGACTATCCACATCTGCATCTGCGTGTGACACTGAGCACTACAATGTAACTCCTTGAAGTGATAGCTATAACCCGTGAGAACTTCATTGTAACTCCTTTCATCAGGTATAACTAGATAATCCAAGTCCCAATCATAAATTTTAAGCACGAGCAAGTTATCATTGAAAGTCATGCATCCAACCAACCCCGACTTCAAGATAAAATAAGATCACGCCTTTGTGAAAGTCAACTTCAACCTCAAATAAGGGATGCCAAATAAACTCCGTAATCACTTGACATTCCATGTTCAAACTCTTAGCCGTTTTGACGTTTTAGCCGACATTTTCCTTTATTTTCTTGTGGTTGATTTACAGAGTGCACATTTGAAAGGAACATCAATCCGTGATGAAGATGATTTTCCAGAACTCGGGTCTGGAGTAAGATTATGGAGGAGGAGTTCATAATCAATCACGGGAGGTAGAATTCCATGAATTTGTTCTTCAACACCTTGATGAATGACTAGAGATTTGGTTTCTTGAGTAGTTTGAGTTGTACTTCTAGATGGTGCATCTTGATCAATGGAGATTGAGGAAGGTGAACCAGTTGAGTCAGCAGGAACCGGAGCAGGAGCTTCAGGAACTGGATGATCAACATTCGTTGGAGGTTGGAAGTATTCATCAAACATCGATTGAACTAATAAATCCCAGTCATCCGTTGTTAGTAGAACATTTGGTGTTGGAGGAACTTGGTTTGCACGGCTCCTGAACTGATGTATTCAGGAGTCGTATGACCATTTCTCAATCATCAATCAACACGTGGTTTATTCACCCTTCTCCCTCTCAAAAATTGCATATGATTGCCAACTGCAATATTTGATTGAACGAGTGAATAAGAATACCATCAACGGTAAGTAGATCCACCTGATAACTGACATGTTGTTTATTCACACTTCTCCCCCTCAAAAATTGCATATGACTGCCAACTGCAATTTTTGATTGAACGAGTGAATAAGAATACCATCAACGGTAAGTAGATCCACCTGATAACTGACATGTTGTTTATTCACACTTCTCCCCTAAAAAATTGCATATGAGTGCCATTTTTGATGGAACGAGTGAATAAGAATATACTCCAATGTGCGTTGATCCACTTTGGTGACTGAATGAGCATGGGAAGAACATGAAGCTTGTTGATGAGAATGGTCATGAACAAGAAGATTTCTCTTCTTCCGAAGATAAAGCGCACTTAAGCGTGCACTTCTCCTTTCTTTGATGAACGGGGCCTGAAGAGATGAAAGCAGACGCCATTGTGTTGCCATTGAGGACCGAGGCTTGAACTGATGTATTCAAACGTCATTGTCGATGAATAACGAGGCCTGAACTGATGTGAACAGATGTCATTGTCATTGAAGAACGAGGCCTGAACTGATGTGAACAGACGTCATTGTCGATGAAGATCAAGATTGAATTGCTTGAACCCCTGATTTATGAGATATCAGTCTTTTCGGCACCCAAACCCTGAGTCTTTCCTTAATAGGAGTAAACGTTGTACCTGCACTTAAGTAAAGACTACCTGCACTGACATTAAGGGTTTGTTTGCATTTATATGGGTTAGTGATATCAGCATCTTGACCATTTGGGGTTTCACTGTCAACCTTATCTTTGCAATCAGTGAACAGCTTACTAGTAGGTATCCATCTAAGACCAACAATCTTAAAAATTCTACCCGTCGGTATCCACCTAAGGCAAGATCTAGGAGTGTTTGGTTTCTCATGTACAGTGGAAGACTTGTTTAGAGAAGACCTTTGTCTTACAGCAATCTGCCTACCAGGTTTCTGAGTATAACTCTATGGTTCTACGGGCTTGTTGTTGTTTCTAGTCTTAGAGGATTGAACCTTAGCACGAGCATTCACTTCCTTCAGGAATTTTGTTATACGATCATCATGGTTTGCATTAAAAACACATTTCTGACAAGTTGAGCAAGCATAGTGTGTTAATACAAATATCTTCCTAAAAACGTTATTTATATTTTACGATCTTTACTTAGTTTTGTTAATGACAATTACAAAGTATATCCTTTAGCAAATTATAAATGCTAGCTAAAGTCTCTTTAAAACACATTTTACATTTCACAAGTTTACTTAGAATTACATTTTACACATCTACTAGTTTATTTTCTTAAAAGGAAACTTTATTTTTAAAATGATACAATGACATCATGGCATGCATCATACATAGATTATGTAATATCTTGGCTAGATCTTCAAGCAAGATAGTTGACTTTGGAAGATTTTGATGTGACATAACAAAGATGTGAAGGATACAGCTGGATATGGAAAGATATCCATTAACCCTTAGCTGTCATGTTTGGCGGAACCAAACGACATCAATGACGGATCCCTTTTATGGGATCCGCCGGATCCGCCGGCTGTTCACCAGCTTGCCTATAAATAGCAAGCTGATCATTTGGACACACTATCACTCATATAGCCTAACATTCATACTCATTCATTTACATATCATCTAACATTTATCATTCATTCATTTCATTGATCTTTCCTTTTGTAGCAAAGGAGATTAAGCATCAAGGTTCAACACAGACGTGTAAAACCTTTAGCATAAGTTACTGTGTGATATAGTTGTAGTTCACACATCATTATTTGTATCATTTATCTCAGTGAGTGTGGTTAGTGTTTTAGTCCTCAAAACACAAAGAGTGTAGGGAGTGGTTGTACCCTTGTGAAAGAACCAAACGGGAGTGGTTGTACCCTTGTAAAGAACTCGACATCTAGCTTAGTGTCGGTAATTGTATAGGCGACGTTAGGTTGGTTCTACCTTGAAATAGAACCTGGTGTTTAGCTTAGTACCGGAAAAGGAAGTAAGCGACGTGTAAAGGTTTTCTCCACCTAGAAGAGAGTTTGTTTCTTAGTGAAGGATAACTCTCGAGTTAGAGGCTCGAGGAGTGGAGTAGGGCAAGGAAGAGAGTCCTTGTAGCCGAACCACTATAAACATCCGTGTTGTGTGGTTTGATCTTTCCTCTCTTTACTTTTCATATATATATATATATTGTGTGAATATTTGTTTGTGCTTGTTTCCTTTGAAATAACATAGAGTAACAAAGTGAATTAATTTTAAAACGGTAAAACTATTCAACCCCCCCTTCTAGTTTTCCACAATTGGCATCAAGAGCTACATTACTTAAGATTCTTAAAATATATTGTATTTTAAAACTTAAAACGATCCATGGATTTTGAAAACTTTAAAGAAGGGCAATCTATGCAAAGACCACCTCTATTCGAACCTAATTGTTTTATTTATTGGAAAAATCACTTTGAGACTTATGTGAAGTCAAAGGATATAGATCTATGGTTTATAATTGTTGAGGGTGATTACAAGGCCATAAGTAATGATATTTCGGGTGGTCGGGATGTAGAAACTTCTCTTACTCGTCACAGTGATGAGCAAAAGAAGTTGATTTCCAAAAATAATGAAGCCAAAATGATGCTTTACAATGCTTTACCTAAGAAAGAATATAAAAGAGTTTTTATGTGTAAAACGGCTAAAGATATTTGGCAATCTCTAATTGTCACTCATCAAGGAAACTCACAAGTCAAAGATAACAAAATTGATCTTCTTGTTCAACAATATGAACAATTTGTTATCTCTGAAGATGAGACCATTGATAGTGCGTTTGCTAGGTTTAATACTATTATCACATCACTTAAAGCACTTGACGAATCTTTTTCTAGTAAGAATTTTGTCAGGAAATTTCTAAGAGCACTCCACCCAAAGTGGAGAGCAAAAGTGACAGCTATTGAAGAATCCAAGGATCTTTCAAGCATGACACTAGATGAGCTCATAGGAAATCTCAAAGTTCACGAAATGGTGATGGAAAAAGATTCAGAAATAGTTAAAGGCAAGAAGGAGAAAATGAAGTCCATTGCTTTGAAAGCTAGAGCTGAGTCAAGTGATGATGAAGAGTCTTGTTCTAGTAGTGAAGACGAAGAATATGCCATGGCTGTAAGAGATTTCAAGAAATTCTTCAGGAGACGAGGAAAGTTCGTAAGACCAACTCGTGAAGAAAAGAAATCCCTCCGTAAAGACCGTGATGATAGAAAAGGCAAGTTAGAGAGGAAATGCTATAGGTGTGGAGATTCTGGTCACTTTATAGGTGATTGTCCAAAGCCTCCAAAGAACAAGTCTCAAAAAGCATTTGTTAGTGGAGCTTGGAGTGATAGTGAAGGAGATGATGATGAGCATAAGAACAACGAAGTTGCCCTTATGGCTCATGACACAGAAGAGGTACATTCTGACTCATACTCCTCTATAGATGATGAAACCTTAGAAGTAGAATATAACAAACTATGTGATATAACATTAAAAATCATCAACAAAAATAAATTCTTGAAAACTAAAACAACACTTTTAGAAAATGAAGTGTATTGGCTTAAAGAAAAAGAGATACGAATGGAAAAAGGCAAAAATAGTAAAGATACATGTGTCTCTTGTCAAGAACTAAAATTAGAATTAGATGCACTAAAAACCACACAGGAAGATCTCATTAAGCAAAACTCTAAGTTTAAAAAGTTTGATAAAAACATAAGTTGTGCAGATGAGATAATGAAGATGCAAAAACTTCCTCATGATAAAACCGGACTAGGTTTTATGAAACAAGGAACCTTAGGTGACTTTAAGAAACAAACTGTGAATGAAAAAGAAACTGTTTCAACCAAGTCAGAAGCCCACGGATCCGACGGTTCCAAAGTTTTGGATCCGCCAGTTGTACCCAAGGGATCCGCGGGTACAGAAGTTGAACAGAAGGATCTTAAAATGAACCGTACTGAATTCGTTAAGGTCACTAGAAAACCTAGTACTAGTATAACTAACAACAAGCTAAAACCAGCTGTTTCTGTAGGAAGAGGTCAAGCTAGGAATGAGTATAGAGTTAAAACAACTCAACAGAGACCTCAAACTAGGTTTCCCAAACACCCCTTTCCTAAGAGTAATGTTAACTCACAACATCATTATCAAAATAATTGGAACCAAAATATGCCTAGAAACTTCCAAGGTCCCAATTACATGCCATGGAACAACTATCCTCCATTTGCTTACATAAACCATGATAATGTTATGTATGCTTAAAGGTTGAACTAGAACCTGATGAGTGGATCAAAGATAGTGGGTGTTCAAGACATATGACGGGAAACAAAAGCCTTTTCTCAACTTACCAAGTGTACGACGGAGGTAATGTCACATTCGGTAGCAAACTTAAAAGTAAAATCATTGGAAAAGGTACGATCTCTCATGACTCTCTCTCTATTGATGATGTTGCTCATGTAGATAATTTAGGATTTAACTTGCTTAGTATAAGTCAATTATGTCGCAAAAAGTATAACGTCCTTTTCAGTGAAAATGGAAGTAAAATACTTAAAGATGGCATAACCGTAGGAAAAGGTGTTTTAAAGAATAACGTATATGTTATGAAATTAGATAAAACACCTAAAGACAAGCTTTGTCTTACCTCTTTGGACGAAAACTAAACTCTATGGCATCGACGTTTAGGTCATGCCAATATGAGGCTAATTCAATCCTTATCATCTAAGGAACTCGTTAGGAACCTACCCAAGTTGAAATATGACCAACACTTTTGTGATGCTTGCAAAATTGGGAAACAAGTGCATAATAGCCATAAGGCTAAAAACATGGTATCTACATCTAGGTGTCTAGAATTGTTGCATATGGATTTGTTTGGCCCGTCGGCTATACAAAGTTATGGAGGAAATTTTTACACATTAGTTATAGTAGATGATTACTCTAGATATACGTGGACTAAATTTTTGAAAACCAAAAATGAGGCCTTTGATAAATTTGAAATTCTAAGCAAGAAAATTCAAAATCAAATAGGAAGTAACATAGTATCTATTAGAACCAACCATGGTCGAGAATTTGATAACGAAATCCAATTCAGAACTTTTTGTGATAATAATGGAATAACACATAATTTCTCGGCTCCCCAAACTCCACAATCTAATGGTGTAGTAGAACGGAAAAATAGGACAATTCAAGAAATGAGTAGAACTATGTTAAATGAACAAAACATACCTCAAAATTTTTGGTGTCACGCTGTAGATACATCTACATATATTCTAAATCGAGTTCTAATTAGACCATTCTTGGGAAAAACTCCATATGAGTTATATAGAGGCAAAAAGCCTACTTTAGGGTATTTTAGAGTGTTTGGAAGCAAGTGCTTCATTTTAAACACAAAGGACTATCTCACCAAATTCGACCCAAAGTCGTATGAAGGTGTATTTCTAGGATATTCACAAATTAGTAAAGCATACATAGTTTTGAACAAGGAAACCTCAATAGTCGAGGAATCATTGAATGTAACATTCGATGAAAGTCCACCTCCCTCTAAGACATCACCTTTGGTAGATGATGACTTAGTTGAAAACCAAATGGTTGATAATCAGGAAAATGTTGATAATGATAAAGAAGATGAACCAGTAAAAAGAGATTTAGTCAACATCAAAGAAGCTAAAAGTCATCCATTAGAAAACGTCATAGGAAAACTCAACGAAAGAACATTAAGGTCTAAAGCTCAAAATGAAAGTAATTTCTTTTGTTTTGTTTCAACCATAGAACCTAAAAATGTTAATGAAGCAATAAAAGATGAATCTTGGGTCATTGCAATGCAAGAAGAATTAAATCAATTTGTTAAGAATGACGTTTGGAAATTAGTTCCACAACCTAAAAATCAAACCATAATAGGTACAAAATGGGTTTTTAGAAATAAAATGGATGAAAATGGCATTGTGTCTAGAAACAAAGCTAGGTTAGTAGCCCAAGGCTATAATCAACAAGAGGGTATAGATTATGATGAGACTTTTGCACCCGTAGCTAGACTTGAGTCTATTAGAATACTACTTGCATATGCATGTGCACATGATTTTAAATTATTTCAAATGGATGTCAAAAGTGCATTCTTAAACGGATTTATAACTAAAGAAGTATATGTTGCACAACCTCCCGGCTTTGCCGATTTTGAAAAACCAAATCATGTTTACAAACTAAAGAAAGCTTTATACGGACTTAAGCAAGCACCAAAAGCTTGGTATGATCGACTTAAGACCTTCTTAGTTGATCATAAGTACACCATGGGCCTAGTAGACAACACTCTCTTTACCAAGAAAAAGGGATCACATATCATTATCGTCCAGATATATGTGGATGACATTATATTCGGCTCAACTTGTCAAGAGTTATGCGACGATTTCTCAAAAATCATGCATGACGAGTTTGAAATGAGTATGATGGGGGAACTAAACTTTTTCTTAGGTCTCCAAATAAAACAATTAGAAGATGGGATATTCTTCAACCAATCAAAGTATATCAAAGATATGCTTAAGAAGTTTGGTCTTGAAGACTCAAAACCAATGAAAACACCCATGTCCTCCGAAACCAAACTCACAAAGGATGAAGAAAATGAATCCGTAGATAGCACTAAATATAGGGGAATGATTGGTAGTTTACTCTATCTTACGGCTAGTAGGCCTGACATTATGTTTAGTGTTTGTCTATGTGCACGTTTTCAAGAAGATCCCAAAATATCCCATCTTGAAGCCGTTAAACGGATATTTAGATACATTAAAGGTACTACACATTTAGGATTATGGTATCCTAAAGGAACGGGTATAGAAACCATAGTGTATGCCGATTCAGATCATGCTGGTGACTATGTTGCTAGGAAAAGTACTAGCGGTATTTGTACTTTTGTAGGACATTGTCTCACCTCATGGTTCGCTAAGAAACAAACGGCCCTTGCAATTTCAACAACCAAAGCAAAGTATGTGTCTGCAGGAAAGGCGTGTCAACAAGTACTGTGGATGAAACAAGCTCTCGTAGACTATGAAATTGAACTCAACGACATCCCCATTCTTTGTGATAACAAAGGAGCAATCGACCTCAACAAAAATACGGTCCAACACGCTAGAACCAAACACATTGAAATACGTCATCATTTCCTACGCGACAATGTTCAGAAGGGAAACATCTCAATTGAGAAAGTTTCCTCAGAGGACAACATTGCCGAAATCCTCACAAAACCTCTCAAAAGAGAACCTTTCAACTACCTTAGACTTGGATTAGGATTAATGGAACATAGTGATTAGATAAAACAGTAGCGTAAACCTTAGTTTAACCAAACTCAACACTAAACCAAAAATTGTGTTCTGATCCCGCGGATCCAAACGATAACAAAGGCGGAACCTTTGTTTTGGATCCGCCGGATCCGTCACATGCACAGGTTGTTTTATTATATAATAAACAACACCAAGTACTATTCATCACTCTCCTAAAACTTATAACCTACTGAATTCGTTTCATACTTCACCACAATCAGAATTTAGGTTATTTTCTTCCACAAATTTATGCTCCAAACATCACTGTAAGTATCCTTATCATGTTTATACTCCTGATCTGTGTCTAGGATTTCTATTTCATGCACAAAATCAAAACTTGGGGAATATGCATAATTCTTGAAAAATCATGAAACATAGTTACTGAATTGCACTTCAAATCATGTTTTTTTAGTTAGGAATTGCATCTTGTAGTACATTATCATCATTCATCAAAAACCCCATGAGAAATTTTTGATAAAATCTTCTCACGACTAGGAAAAATGGTTTTTGAACATTGTTCATACAAATATAAAAATGTTAGTTTTCTTTTGTTTAACATCACTTGCATAATGTCTCTTGAATGCTAAAGGGAATACATAACTAATATGTATTTTCGGGTACATTCAAATGTAGCTACATTGAAGTAGGAGCGTTTGGGTTATCTCTCGTTTTATCATAAAACTTGCATAAACAAAATTTTCATGCATCTAAATGAGTCGAGATAACCACACCTCCACATCGTCCCCATGTAGGCACACACTAGACCTATACACGTATTTTCGATAATTTCAACTAAAACTATATAATTTTTCATGTTTAGGAAAATCATGCCTCCCGCGACCAACTATGATCACAAACACACCGTAAATTACCTACCTAAACACCATAAAACCAAAGGACTCACTGATCAACAAGTTGAAATTTTCAGAGCTCTAGAAAAACACTACGTACATGAGGGTAGGTTTGTAGACCCCTCATTCTATGAAGGAACCTATCTTAGGGAACAACTAGCGGCTATTCACTTTGATTCCCTCCTAGATATCGATGAACCATTAATTCCTCGATTCATTTTAAAATTCTATGCTAGTGTCAAACTAGAGTCAAACGATCAAGGTTACATGAACATTCACTTTAGCGTCAATGGACATCAATTCAATATCTTATTAAATCAATTTGGAGAAGTCATAGGAGTCCAAGTCATGGAACGAGTGTCTATTCTGATAAATGGTCATTGACCATTCTTGAGTCAAATCTTGAACGAACGGCACCATATGCCACTCTCTTAACTTCAAAAGAAATCATTCGTCAGCATCTCTTCATACCTAGGAACAACCCAACAAGGTTGTATCGAGGGAAATATGTTGCTAGAGATCCATTTGCTATGGAGCTCAATGAACTAAAGCCCGAATTTAGGAAAATAGAAGAAGTCTTAAGGGCCAATGTCATGTGCACGTTAGGAAACCGCGATAACATCAATGCTTGTCTTTGCCACATGATGTACAATGTGTCAACCCATCAACCTTTCAACCTTGCTTACTATATCGCCAAGAGAATGGCTGATATTCTAATTCAAGGAAAAATGGCATTGCCTTATGGAATGCTTTTGACCCGTCTCTTTAGAGCTTTTGCACCCATTCCTAGAAATGCCTTAGGATTTGTTCCTGAATATGATGAGATCGAACGCACCTTCGTTCCCTTGAGCGACTTTAGGGTAGCGGTTGACAAGGGCAAACGTCCTCGTGCTCAAACATCATCATCATCATCATCATCTATGAGTGACGATGATGGGTTGCCAAACTCTAGGATTCCTCCTCCAGAGTACTTGACCCAACTTCCACCAATCCTAAATGAATCAGCCGAGTATCGCAACATCAAATGAATGGTGAAGAATTTAGGACTTTGGATGATGAAGCTTCATAAGGTGATGAAGCGAAAAGTGTACCGCTTTTAGGGGGTCATTTAAGCCCTAAATCGTATTTATTTGATCAAATATTGCCCTAAATCGTTCCTTTTGTCATTTTAGGTACTTTGGAGAAGAAATCTGGAAAAGGAAGCATTTTGGACGTTTTTGGAGCATAAAAGTGAAGAAAACGACAAAGTCTCCAAAGCTGCTGGAAAAGTACACGTGACGGCGTCAAGGATTGCTCCTGACGGCGTCACGGCTTGGCAAAAGAGGTGGATATGACAAATACACGTGACGCGCCAGAAAGTTTTACAATGGAATTCTGACGGCGTCACCCTTTAAGGTGATCAAGGCTATCACGGTTTAAGTTAAAGAGAGACGGCGTCAAGCACAATTGTGACAGCGTCAACCCTTGACGCGCCAGAGTGGATTTTGGAGGATTAAAGAGGGACGGCGTCAGGAAGACCATCCGGGAACCCTAGCCGCGGCAAGGTGACGGCGTCACCTCCTACAACGTGACGCCGTCAGCCCCTAAATTCTATATATAGTTTTGCAATTTTTAGTCATTAGTGTGCAACTTTGTGAGGAGAAACCCTAGACGATTTTTCTGCCATTTTTAAGGGTTTTATACCCTTGGATCTCCCATGTTTAATTGAAGATAAGTAATCAATTAATCATTCAATATGTCTATGTGTTGTTTGATTATATCTTGTTCTTGTCTTTTAATTAACATGCTAGGCTAGATTTATCTTGTGTTTGCTTAGATCTAATGAAACCTAACTATTGATTATTGGTTGTTGGTGTGTTATTAATTGTATTGGATGATTGTTTATCGATGTTAGGCTTAAGAAAACTGGCTAACCTCCTATACGGTAACTTGCTTGAACGTCTTAAGAAACATGAACCAATGCGTACTAAGGTTTTTATGGTTGTATTTAATGCATGAGCGAATTCTAGTGATCCCATGTTAGGAGCTTCTTAGCCGGCTCGACATAGGAGTGAAGTAGGAGCTTATAGAGTTGGGGAAGTACGTACGCCACCCCACGATTGGTATTAAGGAATACACCCGTCATCCACACAATTAATACACACTAATCAACCGGTAAAAGATAGTTAGGGAGTAAGGAAATCTAAGTAAACACATTTCTCTCCATATAAGTTCCACAACCTTTTCATTTTCAGTTATTTTATTTTATTTGCAATTGTAGTTATTTGGGTTAGTTGACTAGCAATTAATTCCGCCCACTCCTTCAAACCCGAGATTTTACTTGCTTTTATAAAAAATATAAAAATACAAAAAGAATCTTCCCTCACCCTTAGACCTATTAGAGTAGTTTTTCAATACTAACGACACTATTCCCCTAGAGAACGATCAATCCCCCGGTACTTGCCACTACACTATACTACATCGGTCAGGTACACTGCCTGGTGGGGATTGCAAGCCTCTTGAGATCCCTCGAGAGGTAAAACCTGTTGTAAGGTCGCAAAACCACGCATCAAGTTTTTGGCGCCGCTGCCGGGGAATAGTTATTGTTTAGGTTGAATTTTTATTTTTATTAGGTCTACTCATTAGATTCCTATCTAGTGAGATTTTTATTTTATTTTTCTAGGATTTCTTTAGTCTATCTTTTTCTTTGTGCCCTTTGTTTGTAAAACCATTTTCATTTGTCACCATGGCGGATGAAATTCCATTTAGATCATTAACAATAGAGGAACAATTACTTTACACGGATAGATTTGCTTCCTGTTGTTCCAATGAATTTTTAAGTGATCTTAGTTATATACAAGAGGAGATGGGTATAAAGTTTGATAGGTTTGATGAATTATGTGCATGTGTGGCTTCTATTAAACAATCATTGTTAGGATCAACTCCTTTTAATAAGACCCTTTGGAAAAATTTTGAGGAAAGCCTCCTAACCGTGAACCATAAGTTTAATGAATTAATGGGTTCGTATACATCACAACTTGAGGAAACAATTGAGGAGGATTTAGCCGAAAATGAGCATATTGAGCAAAAAGACCTAGGTTTTATGATAAATGACTTTGAATCTCAAGGAACACATGATGAATCCTTTAGGCAAATTGAACATAGTAATCATGTTATCGGGGAAGATTCTTATGAATCGGACTTAGAACTTGAAATGGCTAGAGAAGGATTTGAGATACTTAGGAACATGTTTGGGTTAGATTCTACTAAAACACATGATGTGGATATAATTGATATAGAGACAAGGAAGGATGAGGTAAATAACACAAACCTACAAAGTACCCTACAAGTGATGCGAGTGTATGTCGTTGCGGTTTAGCAGTTTTAATGCCTACTCAAGTTTTAAATTTATATTTAGCCGACTTATCAATAACACACACACTTAACGAGCAGTGTACCCGGTCAGTATGAATATAATGGTAAGTAGAGTGTCGATCACTAAGAGTGGAACGTATTATCTAGTTATTCTAATCAGTATTTTAATAAATTAAGTTAGTTATACAACCTATTCTAACGCAAGGGGGTTCAGCCTGAGAGACTGGCACGATTTGGTTGCAATTAAATAATAAACTAAACCAATAGGCACGAATCAGCAAGTACCACACACGTACACAGATAAATACTTGAGACAATAAGAGGGCTGTCCTGATAGATAAGTAGTTTGTCACTTGTTTTATTGCTAGTTTTATATGAAGTGTATAGTTCGATGCAACGCACCGAGATTAAGTCCTTTCTCGTTGGTTCTAATCTTATCGGCGAGTAAACCCTTAATGATTACTTATGACTATCCTATTTATCTTTCTTCCTACTTTTCTACAGACCATAGAATGCATAGGCGATCTAATAAATAGGCGAGGGCAGAGGCATGGCGACCCGATCAACGCTCAGCTAGACACAGAGGTTATCAATGCACTAATAAAAGTCACCAAAGACATCAACATATAAACTTTAATTGATGATAAAGCAGTTTTAAGGGAGTGCAATCTTTCCGTTGTCACATTACACAAGCCACCAATCTTGATGAATTAAAGTTTACTAATACAATAAAACAAAACTACTTAATGAATTAAACACATGCAGCACCTTCTTACAGCTCTTGTATCTTCGTTTGGGTGTGTCTTGTGCTGCTGCCTTGACTGAATTCGTCCTAGGGTTTCTGTACTTCGGTCTCGTATATAGTATATGTCCTCTCGAATTCGTCTGGTCTTGGGGTATTTATAGTTTCTGTCTGAGGGTAAGATGCGGCGCATCTAGTAAGTAGATGCGGCGCATTGACTTAACTTCGCGTGGGGTCCAAGATTATAATATTCAGGAATATTCGTACACCGCCAGAAGATGCGGCGTAACTCCATTTATAGATGCCCCGCATGTCCTCTTGTATCTTGGATCGTATCTGGTGAAATATTGATAGTGATGCGCCGTATGTAATGAGTGAGATGCGGCGCATCTGGAGCAGGTTGTCTTGATCTTGTACATTTCAGTAGACTCTTAACTTCTTGCATGTTTTGCTCCATAATTAGTCCAAAATCGCCAAGTTTCACCAAATGCTTGTTTTTACCTGAGAATTACAAAAGTAAACGATTAAGTATCAATCCTCATACATAATATAATAAAACAAGTCAAATTATTAGGATAAATGATGGTAATAAAATGTACTTATTTGAGTTCATCAAATATCCCCCCACTTGAACTTTACTTGTCCCCAAGTAAACCTTAGAATTAATCTTATGAAAATGTATCCTAAAAGATATTAGGATTTATTTTTATATTTAAGCATGTATTCATTATGTCATAATCACACAACTAAACACTTAACGAATTAGAAGTAAAATAAAATAATTTGATAAAAGCAAATCTAATCGTTTAACTGTCCAGTCGTGATGAATATTCTATCATAAGCTTGGCAAGTATACACATCTCCCCCACTAAAGCCAAGGAATAACAAGTCTAAAGCGGTAAAAGGGTTTTTAGGCTTAAGGGTTAATTATTCTTAATCTCTATCGATCTCAAATTCCAGAAAAGGCGACAAAATCACAAATACATGATCGAATCCACGAACACGATACTTGCAATTGCTCAAATCCTTAACTCGAATAGGCTAAAGATAGGTCCAAACTTCACCAATAATAATATATCAAAAAGGGCGACAAAATCATAAATACATAGCCGAATCCACGACTACGATACTTAAGATTGCTCAAATCCCTAATCTCAATAAATCAAAGGTTTGGTTGGATAAAGAATAATAGGGTATGGATAATATTTGGGATATAAATTGGTGTAAAAATGAAAAATAAACAAAACAAATAAATTAAAATCCTAAGTGTGGTTAATTACTATCCCAACCATCCCATGAATAAGACTCATATCATTGAATAACTCACGCTTTAACACTTGAAACACACGCTTTAGGTAGACACGAATTATACTCAACAAGATCTTAATCAAAGAATAAACCTTAGTCGGCGCTCCCATAACTGCCAACTCCCATTCAATTCATAGATATAGTATACAACAAAATAGTGGTGATATCGACCACTTAATACAAAACTTTACATAAGTTGGTTAAAATCAAACATCCAACTTTTCCTCTTCTTTTCTTTTTCTTTTCTTTTTTTTTCGATTTTTTTTTTTTTTTTTTTTTTTTTTTTTTTTTTTTTTTTTTTTTTTTTTTGACATCAACATAAACATAGATGTGTAAAATTTCACCACATCACTATAATGATAATTCTGGATAATTTTTCCATACTTTTCATAACTTCAGAAATAACGGTAATAGTGAAAGTAGTAAACACACGAAAAATAAACTCAAAGATATACAATATTTACTTTCACTCCAATTGCATTGTGCAATTTCCCGACCTAACCATAGATAATGAATTACGCACGCGAACACAGGTAATGTAAGGAAACACACTTTGCCTATAGCAATTAACCAACCACGGATTTTAATCTACAGGGTAGGCTAAGGTGTAAGGGTGTAACGAAACATTTTAAACATAGGTGTAAGAAACGAAAGGAATGGCTCTGAGTGTTTTTCTAGGGGTATCTTACTCTAAAAATGAGAGTAACAAAGGGTTTATACGGGGGTTAACTAACCAGTGTAGTTAGCTAATAACACATAACATATAAAGGCTATTTTGGTGTAATCCTAGAAATTTACCAATTTAGGCAAGTCATTCCAATTATAAAAATAATACTTATTATGGTGGTCTCGAATAGTATACAGGCCAAGTTCTAAAGTTTACAAGTCACCGGCACACTCATAGATTTGTGAATTTTGAAAAATCACAATTTTTGAAAGTAACGTCATGTGTGCAGCTATGCAACTTAGACTTTAAACAAAAACATGCTAAAAAATTTTAAGTTTTGATATATTAAGCACATTTTAAGCATATTTTGAAAAGTTTAGGACAAGTAAGTGTTAAGTGTTCTAATTCTCCAATCCCCCCACTTAAGTTAAACAACGTCCTCGTTGATTGTATAAAAGGTTAAAAACTAGAAAATAAAAGAATTAGAACAGAAAAACTCCCCTGAGATTTGCTCGGTATGATCCTCCATTAGTATAAGAGCAAAAATCATCTTTCTTGTGGATTAGAACGTTTAAGCTTCATAATAAATGTATCCACAGGAAATGCAGGAATCTATAATACCACCAAGGCTTTAAAACACACCTAAGGTAAGAAAGGTTCAACTTGCATAACACATTAGTAGTTAGGAAAAAATAAAACATAAAAATTAAAAATGAAAATCATCAGGTCAGTCGATGCGCCGTATCTTATGGATGAAGATACGCCGTATCGAGCCTGGAATAATTACGGATCAGAATAAAAGATGCGCCGCATCCTTAACCAGGGATGCGCCGCATTAAAATAAACTGATAAAATGTTTTAAAGTCGAAAATAAAAAATGCAGAAAAATAAAGATATGACCATTGCAGGAGATGCGTCGCATCTCAGGATTGAGATGCACCGTATCCTCTGCGGCCTGACTGACTCGACACAAAACAGAAAATTAAAAGATAAATCCGGGTTGTCTCCCGGTAAGCACTTGTCTTTATTCCAGAGTCTTCAAGTTAGACTCACGTTCAGCTCATCATTTAGTCCTTGTCACGGTCCATCCTTCTTCCTTCATCCGAAAGATGTTCTCGTATAGCTTTGCGACGTTTTCTTCCGTTCGGCTTAATCTTCCATAACTCTTGGTCTTCGTCGCAACATATTCTTCATCTGGTCCCAAAGAGTATTTGATGATTTTAAATTTTTCGGAAATAATCATGGGTGGCTCATTATAAGGAATCCCGAGTAGTTGACACTTTCTTTTGGTGAACTCTTCCTCGTCTTTATCAACAAACTTAAAATAAGGATCCTTAATCAAATAGTCATCTAGTTCATCAATTAACGACTTATTGTTATCATCATCTTGAATTGCCTCCCACTCTCTTTCCAATTCCCATTGTAGCCGTCGACTAAGCTTCGTGTAATCATCAAATTGTTCATGCGCCCATTCCCAGAAAGTAGTATTCGATGTCCCTTTGAGTCCTTTCAAGTATTCAATTCTACCCTTTTTCTTGCAAAGCCTCCGTTTTTTGTGGGCAGTCTTCTATATTATCATACCACTCATAGTCCTCAAAGGTTACATCTTTTCTAACCCGTTTTATCCCAATTATACTTCCCCCATTACAGGTTCCGTCACTCTTATAATCACAGGTCGGCCAAACACTACTCCCGTCCTTGAAAACGAAAGGTGTACAAGTGTGATTAATGTGCTCAAATTCCCATGGTTTATCCCAAACCCATGGTATTTGGTCATTCCATTCATAGTACCAGGTGTTTTTGAAATCATCATAAGTCTTGAATCCTGGTAGATCCCCAGTTAGCACATCATCGTCGACTCGAAGAAGGTAGTTAAATTCCTTGAACTGCTTGCACAGGGGCGTCTCATAATCAAACACATCAATGTCAATTCTGAATAATTCTTCAATGCCCTCATTGACTGTTGCATCATGAAGTGACGACCCATAGTCGCTTTCTACTTCTTCGTCTTCACCTCTCATCCAATATACCCATAATGCATCCTTAGTAGCTCGATCCATGCTCTTATAGTTATTGAACTTACTAGCCAACCAATCCGAAAAATCAACATCATTAGGATCGTGGTTAACGTCAAAGCAAGCTTTTCCAACCATTTTCCTTTTTATCTCCATGAACTCGTTAAATTGCTCCCTAAAACTCCGTGTCAACCATGAAGTCATAATCCGCTTGACTTCATTTGCAGGGGCAAATTTTGGACTACCATATTTAAGTTCAAGCCAATCATTGAGGGAGAGGTCCATCAATCTTACCAACCTGCCATGAAATAGTAACTCCGCCACAGCATAAATTCTTTCATCGTCCAGATAGTTCTCATTTAACCCCCAGTACTGTTCGGAATAGGGCATGTAAGAGATTTGGGTATTGCCTCCACCACAGCTTTCGTTGCTTGAGTCCATGTATGCAAGATAGAATTTCCCATCATCTTCTTCGATAGTAGTCCAGTTCAATCCTTTGGATTCAATGATAGGCCATAAGAGCAACAGTTCATCTCCAGTGTACCTCACAAATACATCATAAGAGAATACCCCTTTGTCAATGTTGCATAAACTCATGAATTCCTTAAAAGCAGCTTCAAGAGGGGTCTCCCAAGAGAATAAATCTGCATCGATCATGAGTACATTGAATGAATCCGAAAGCAAGAATTCCTTAGCAAGATATCCGTTAACTGACATGTCTTCCATAGCAAAATCTGTCATCAAAGGTAAAATCATCAGTAGGATTTGTTCGCTAGAAGAGAAATTAATAAATATAGAAACGGATATAAGAATAAAAATAACTGATATCTGCAGACAATGCGCCGTATCCAAAAAGTTGGATACGCCGTATCTTATAATCGTTAAAATTAAATCAGACTTTTATTCAGAAAATAGATACGCCGCTTAGAAATTTGAATGCGCCGTATCTGTTTTAATTATCAAAAATCGATATACTTATTAAAATTAAATGCGTCGTATTAACAAAAGTTAATGCGCCGTATCTTCGTTATGTTTCAAAATATAAGATTTTTGATTCAGAAGATGCGCCGTATCGATAAAAGTCGATACGCCGTATCTGTTTAATAATTCGAAAACTGTTTTTAATTAAAATAATAGATACGCCGTATCTGCTAAAGCAGATGCGTCGTATGGCGTTAACGCTTAGAAAATTTTTTTATCAAAAACAGATACGCCGTATCTTGGGGAAAAGATGCGTCGTATCGAATTAATTAAACGCGTTGTATTTTATAAAAATTAAACGCAATACGCCGTATCTGAAAGATCAGATGCGCCGTATCGTTTGATTTAGCTCAGTACAACTATAGCAGAACACACACAAAATACGAAAAATAAAAACAAATAAAAACACACGAAAATAAACACAAATAAAAGCAAACAAATAACACATAAAAAACAGAAAATATGCAAAATAATACAATGAATGCAAATTAATCTAATACACAACAGAATTAGCGGTTAGATAAAAAAATTAAAAACCTAATTAAAATACTAATCAAATTAACAGATAATAACAATTCACTCCCCGGCAGCGGCGCCAAAAACTTGATGCGCGTGTATGTCGTTGCGGTTTAGCAGTTTTAATGCCTACTCAAGTTTTAAATTTATATTTAGCCGACTTATCAATAACACACACACTTAACGAGCAGTGTACCCGGTCAGTATGAATATAATGGTAAGTAGAGTGTTGATCACTAAGAGTGGAACGTATTATCTAGTTATTCTAATCAGTATTTTAATAAATTAAGTTAGCTATACAACCTATTCTAACGCAAGGGGTTCAGCCTGAGAGACTGGCACGATTTGGTTGCAATTAAACAATAAACTAAACCAATAGGCACGAATCAACAAGTACCACACACGTACACAGATAAATACTTGAGACAATAAGAGGGCTGTCCTGATAGATAAGTAGTTTGTCACTTGTTTTATTGCTAGTTTTATATGAAGTGTATAGTTCGATGCAACGCACCGAGATTAAGTCCTTTCTCGTTGGTTCTAATCTTATCGGCGAGTAAACCCTTAATGATTACTTATGACTATCCTATTTATCTTTCTTCCTACTTTTCTACAGACCATAGAATGCATAGGCGATCTAATAAATAGGCGAGGGCAGAGGCATGGCGACCCGATCAACGCTCAGCTAGACACAGAGGTTATCAATGCACTAATAAAAGTCACCAAAGACATCAACATATAAACTTTAATTGATGAGAAAGCAGTTTTAAGGGAGTGCAATCTTTCCGTTGTCACATTACACAAGCCACCAATCTTGATGAATTAAAGTTTACTAATACAATAAAACAAAACTACTTAATGAATTAAACACATGCAGCACCTTCTTACAGCTCTTGTATCTTCGTTTGGGTGTGTCTTGTGCTGCTGCCTTGACTGAATTCGTCCTAGGGTTTCTGTACTTCGGTCTCGTATATAGTATATGTCCTCTCGAATTCGTCTGGTCTTGGGGTATTTATAGTTTCTGTCTGAGGGTAAGATGCGGCGCATCTAGTAAGTAGATGCGGCGCATTGACTTAACTTCGCGTGGGGTCCAAGATTATAATATTCAGGAATATTCGTACACCGCCAGAAGATGCGGCGTAACTCCATTTATAGATGCCCCGCATGTCCTCTTGTATCTTGGATCGTATCTGGTGAAATATTGATAGTGATGCGCCGTATGTAATGAGTGAGATGCGGCGCATCTGGAGCAGGTTGTCTTGATCTTGTACATTTCAGTAGACTCTTAACTTCTTGCATGTTTTGCTCCATAATTAGTCCAAAATCGCCAAGTTTCACCAAATGCTTGTTTTCACCTGAGAATTACAAAAGTAAACGATTAAGTATCAATCCTCATACATAATATAATAAAACAAGTCAAATTATTAGGATAAATGATGGTAATAAAATGTACTTATTTGAGTTCATCAGTACCCCATAAGTCCTACCATCATTCGAGGCATACACACCGCCCGTGACTTACTCGGAAGAAGTAGAAGGGACTATAGGAACCCCAATTGAAGTAGAACCTTTGGAAGAAACAAAACTAGAAGAAATAGGTTTGAATACTTGTAGTCATAACCTTTCTTTTAGTTCTATGGAAGTTCCTAGTTTTGATGAACCGGAGCCTAAACCAAAACCGTTACCTAATCTTCCATCCTTAGATGTGAACTTAGGAATTGAATTAGGTCCCGATCCACCCATCAAACCATGTAGTCCGGGTAATGTTAAGATTAAGGTAGTAGACTCTAGGCCTTGTAGAGAGGAAGCTAACATAGGAGTGAACCATGACCTTACATACTTACATCACCCATTTATGATTGATCACAAGAAACATTATGGGTTTAAACCGGGTTTATTAGGTCAAAGTGGATTCTTAACTTGGAGTTTCTCGAAGTTGATAGAAGATGATCCCTTTCTAGGAGAAAATCTTAATCCGCCCACTAACCCAATTGAATTAGGTAAGGTTATGATGATAGGATCCCGCACCTTTGAGCATATAATTCACCCGTCACTCTTTCCTCACGTGGCATATTTCCACCCTAAGGGTGTGTATCGCTACTTTCACCCACACTTAATCCTAAGTGTAGGGAAAACCTCCCCTATTTCCGTTAAATAAGGGTAGAGTCAGGCTCGTGACTCGAACAAAAACAAGCGCTTCTTGGGAGGCAACCCAAGCTTTATTTGCTTTGTGTGTTTATTTATTTGTTTGTTTGATTTTATTTGCTTCCGTATGTATGTTTAATTTTTATTATTATTGATTCATGTTCAAAAGTAAATTGTGAAAATGCTTTATCTTGTTTTTAACTTCGTCTTAACTACATATAAAGGTATTTTGCAAAAGATAAGTGTAAGGGAAATCCAAATCGGTTTATTAGAACAAATGAACATGAATCATAATAATAATAAATTAACATACATATTAGTAATTGTTTGAGTCAAATGCTTGTATCGAGTCATAATGATGTTTTGCAGGAATTCCAGGAAGTAAGGTATAGGTTTTTCCAGAAATTTTCCGGAAACTTAACATGAGAATTCTGTCAGATCATTTCTGACGGCGTCAGGCATTACAACCTGACGGCGTCAGGTTTTAATTTTCTGAAATTTTTGAAAGTTTTGTTTTTCTACCGGAATCATAAAAAGTTTTTATTAAATCTCTAACTTATAAACTCCAGGAATCTGCAAAATAATCATTCCACAAGCATTATATCCTTATATAGATTTATCCCGCCGTTGTTATGCAGGTTTTCGTGTTTGTTTTCTCAGGTTTAACAGGTTATTTTGGACAAGGAGATGTATGTGGAATCTAGCTTTTGGCGATGCTTTAGTCTTGGAGCTTCTACTTTCTCTTGGAAGAAAATCTAACCATGTTACCTCTTTATCCACCAAACGAATCAGGGGAGTATTTGATTTCATTCTTTTACCTTATTTACTTTTACATCTTGTTATTTGAACATTGGGGACAATGTTCATCTTAAGTGTAAGGGGGGGGGGGGGGTAAAGTACGATACCTTAGAGAATGCTATTACGCTTGATTTTTGTTTGTTTAATGGTAGATGTGTAATAAAATTGAGAGAAATACCTGTTAGGGCAATTTTAGTGCCAAATTTAAATTTTTTTACAACATATAGGGATGAAACTTTGATCTTAATGAGCGTCTCATGGATAGGAGTTATATGACTAGCACAAAAACCGTACCACTAAAAAATTTTCCACCCCCAAATATGTGAGGTTCGCCCCTAGAATTGGTAGGAAAAGCATTTATGCTATGATGTGTGTACCGGTAGCACTTAGATTCTAGAACTTGCGTTAGGACCATTCTGAGGCCACAAGTGAGACTACATTCGTGTAGTTAGATTTACTACATGATAAGAGGCATTAGGATTAACCCATTGTTTTACACTTGTGTTTTTGTTATAATTACTTTGGCTACATTGGTCAAGTAATTCTCCCACACCCTTTGCGTTGTACTCATTTTTAGTACACGATACCCCTAGTACACCCCTCAGAGCCTATCTTTTCGTTTCTAACTTTAAGCATTTTACTTAAAGTAAGAATTTGTTTACACCCCACTTAAATGTACACCCAAATCGCCTTAGCCTACCTTGTATGCACTCATTTTTAGTGCATTATTGTGACAACATTTGTTTAAACCCCAAGTTAATTATCTAATTGATTACATGGTTGCTAAGTCGAGTCATATCCTTGTACATATTATTTTGGGACGATTGGGACTCATGGGTAAAGTACTAGTGTAATGGAGTAAGGGGGAAGAACAACATTATTACCCCCATATGTGCTAAATATTTTAAAAGTACTCCAAGTGTGTCGATTATCTTAATTCGAGTCATTAGAATAGTTAATTGTAAAGTTATGTAAAAGTTCAAGTGTAAGGGGGATGCAACGCCCCTATGATGTATTATTTTGGATGGTAGGGCAAGAGTGTATGAAAAAAGAAAAAAAAAATCGAAAAAATCAAGAAAAATACAAAAAAATGAGAAAAAGAAAAGTAGAAAAAACATACGGACTACCATCCAGTTTCATTTTATGTTTATTTTATGTTTTTGTTATTTTGTTTTTAGCTTAATTCGAGTCTAGTCTTGGCTTAGAACCGCCATATTGTACATGTAATTAATTAAGATCTTTAACTCGCCACCAGTAAAATATCCCTTATCCAACAAATCCGTGTTTATCATATCCCTACACCTAACGTTATAACCCGTTTAAAAGCCCTCTTTGATAGTTTATCTTAGGTGCTTACGCCTAGTGGAGGAGGTTTTTGACCCTTTCCCAAGCCTATGGTAATCTATTTGCTATGACAGGTAGTGAGAGATATTATCCATTTTCATTTATGAGATATACTTTTATGACACCTGAGAGATGTGAGTATCTAAACACTACTTGTGAGGTGCTAGTTTGTAATCTCCGTGCTTATTATGATTAAAGTAGAACGACTATTTGTTGTAATTACTTTTATATTAGCGTTAAATGACCCCTAACTTGTATTTTGATTAGAATAAAAGCGCATTTGCTTGAGGACAAGCAAATCTCAAGTGTAAGGGTATTTGATGAAGCGAAAAGTGTACCGCTTTTAGGGGGTCATTTAAGCCCTAAACCGTATTTATTTGATCAAATATTGCCCTAAATCGTTCCTTTTGTCATTTTAGGTACTTTGGAGAAGAAATCTGGAAAAGGAAGCATTTTGGACGTTTTTGGAGCATAAAAGTGAAGAAAACGACAAAGTCTCCAAAGCTACTGGAAAAGTACACGTGACGGCGTCAAGGATTGCTCCTGACGGCGTCACGGCTTGGCAAAAGAGGTGGATATGACAAATACACGTGACAAGCCAGAAAGTTTTACAATGGAATTCTGACGGCGTCACCCTTTAAGGTGATCAAGGCTATCACGGTTTAAGTTAAAGAGAGACGGCGTCAAGCACAATTGTGACGGCGTCAACCCTTGACGCGCCAGAGTGGATTTTGGAGGATTAAAGAAGGACGGCGTCAGGAAGACCATCCGGGAACCCTAGCCGCGGCAAGGTGACGGCGTCACCTCCTACAACGTGACGCCGTCAGCCCCTAAATTCTATATATAGTTTTGCAATTTTTAGTCATTAGTGTGCAACTTTGTGAGGAGAAACCCTAGACGATTTTTCTGCCATTTTTAAGGGTTTTATACCCTTGGATCTCCCATGTTTAATTGAAGATAAGTAATCAATTAATCATTCAATATGTCTATGTGTTGTTTGATTATATCTTGTTCTTGTCTTTTAATTAACATGCTAGGCTAGATTTATCTTGTGTTTGCTTAGATCTAATGAAACCTAACTATTGATTATTGGTTGTTGGTGTGTTATTAATTGTATTGGATGATTGTTTATCGATGTTAGGCTTAAGAAAACTGGCTAACCTCCTATACGGTAACTTGCTTGAACGTCTTAAGAAACATGAACCAATGCGTACTAAGGTTTTTATGGTTGTATTTAATGCATGAGCGAATTCTAGTGATCCCATGTTAGGAGCTTCTTAGCCGGCTCGACATAGGAGTGAAGTAGGAGCTTATAGAGTTGGGGAAGTACGTACGCCACCCCACGATTGGTATTAAGGAATACACCCGTCATCCACGCAATTAATACACACTAATCAACCGGTAAAAGATAGTTAGGGAGTAAGGAAATCTAAGTAAACACATTTCTCTCCATATAAGTTCCACAACCTTTTCATTTTCAGTTATTTTATTTTATTTGCAATTGTAGTTATTTGGGTTAGTTGACTAGCAACTAATTCCGCCCACTCCTTCAAACCCGAGATTTTACTTGCTTTTATAAAAAATATAAAAATACAAAAAGAATCTTCCCTCACCCTTAGACCTATTAGAGTAGTTTTTCAATCCTAACGACACTATTCCCCTAGAGAACGATCAATCCCCCGATACTTGCCACTACACTATACTACATCGGTCAGGTACACTGCCTGGTAGGGATTGCAAGCCTCTTGAGATCCCTCGAGAGGTAAAACCTATTGTAAGGTCGCAAAACCACGCATCATAAGGGCATGAAGAAATTGAAGAAGAAGTTGAGTTAAAGGAGTGTTTGGCTCTAAACATTATTAGACAATGTAGTATTAATAATGGTTGTTTCTTAACTTGTTATGATGATATTTGATGTGTATCTGAACTAACTAAGAATTGCAGGTCGATAACACTTGATGTTATCAATTTTCCGAGTTTAAGCCTATGTTTGGCTTAACTCCTCATAAGGTAAGTTCCCATGAACGGATTAATCTATGATTAAACATGTGTTAGTATTATCATATTTGATTGTTTTGCATTACATATTAGATGATAGATATGCTCCAGGAGAATTTTCGGGTTTTCGTCGAAAAATGAAAAATATGCACATCTCTCTGTTTAGTTTTAGTAGTTTTGGTCCACGGATCTGGCGGATCCCTCATTTTGGATCCGCCATGTGTTAGCATTGGCTCCGCCATTCTTCAACCTGCGGATCAGGCGGATCCCAAAATTTGGATCCGCACGCCTTGTCGATTGGATCCGCAGGTATAACAGTAAATTTCTTAAAACTTTTCGACTCATCCCGATTCTTAGATTTTAGTTTCTAGTATTCTTTAGAATAGGTTCTCTGATCATTATACATCTTAGAATGATTTAGAAACTATTAGAAACTTAAGAACAACATTTCCCACCAAAATTTAAATTTTTAAATTTAAGGAGTGAGTTACCTTTCTAATACAAACAAGGAACCCTTTTTAGGGATCCTTCAAATCCGTGGGTACATCACATCACAGGATTTTCCACTATCCCTTTGCATTTACTGCATATCTTCCTCATATTACTCAACATAAGTTCTATGGATTGACTTATTTGATGTGATTTGCACAAATTTTTGTTCCAAATCATTAGGAACCAACATTCTCTATTGGATTTACATCAAATCCAAACACTAGTTTCTATAAACCATCTGCCTATATATTAAGATCATAACTTAGAGAAAAACTCACTCATTCACCTTCTTCACAACATATAACCTGTACATCTTAGTTCTCTTAGCTCACCATGACCAAATCAACCAACTCCTCCACCTCTAGACCTCCAAAACGCACTGCCCGCATTAGTGTTAAGCCCTGTTGCTTCATAAATCTTGCTAACTTATCATCAAAGGAATCATCTCCTCTTAATATCTCATCTCCTATAGCAAGTGAAAATTTCCTAACTTTATCCACACCTACACCATCAAATGTCGTCATACAAACTCCACCTCCAACCATAACTCCAATAGCAACCACACCACCACCCGTTCCATCACAGACTGTCAAATCTCAATCACAACCAAACTCACCCAAACTCCAACCTATGGAGCTATTTAGGACTCCACCTACATCACCTCATCCATACCTTGATGACTTGGAGGATCTCCCACCAAGATCAACCAATCCTCCACCCATGACCTTTGAAGGTCAAGAGCCTATGTTTTTTCATCCGATTTTCCCGGATATCCATGGTCCTTTATACCATGATGCACGATCATCTCAAACTCAAATACCACCTCTCTCACCCACATCAACTCTCATTGCCATAGACGAGGCAATGTGGATCAATTTGCCTCAAACCCAAGAGGAGATTAGTGAAGAGCTCAACCGTCTCTACACTCTCTCGGGTATGGTAGATCACCGCCTCAATGAAGCCATGGACCTCCAAAACATCCTCATGAACTTCCTCTAAACACCACCACCAACCAATGAACAAGAAGAACCACCACCACCCAACAACCAATCACCACCACCACCACCACAACCAAATGAGTCTACTCTTCCGCCCGGTTTTGCTCGCCATGATTGCAACATGTGTGAAAGAACCGCTCACATAGCTCAAAGGACAAACATTTTGGTACACTAGCTCCAAAATGAAATGAGGTTCATTTTGAACCACATTCTTGAGCATCTAAACGCCATCTCTCATCCTCCTCAATAGGAGAATTTTAGTCTCATTATATAGGACCTTTTAAATGTTGTTGTGGGACTTTTTATTTTTTAGGATGTATTTTTCATTTTCATGTAACATCATATTATGTTTGTGACTTTTGTCACATAATTTTAAATGAATGAATGTGATGTTTTTATGCTTGTGAGTGATCAACATAAAGCATATTATCATTAGTTAGGTAACTAACATCATTATATAGCTATTTGGAATCTACATTCTAGTTTGATCACTTGTACTTTAGGTACAAAATTTTGATTAGACACTACATCTTGCCTTTTTAAAGTCAACTAGATTATCATTCTTATTTGGATGACCATTTCATATGCATTATGCTTCTCCATTGAAGCTATTCACAACTAACATTTCTTTTGCAGCATCTCATACCCTTCTAATGTATACGTTGGGACTCTTGTAATGGGGAGTATACATCAAGGGGGAGCATTTCATTTTTCTAACCATTTGTTTTGTAGGATCATGCATCATTACCTTGTTACTCCATTTGAGGGGAGTATCAAACAAGGGGGAGCTCTTAAAGTTCTCAAAATCGCATTCCGCTACGTAACTCTTCTTTTTGTTTCGACAAAAAGGGGGAGAAAGGATTAAGTTTACATAACTGTGAATCATCACAGTACATACATTTTTGCATAAAAAGAGTTTTTAAACTCAAATAAAACAAACTTAATCTATATTTTAAAGAACTCATGCTATATTTATTCCTTTGCTAAAAAATATAATTTATGTTTTGTCATCAACAAAAAGGGGGAGATTGTTAATACAAATATCATCCTAAAAACGTTATTTATATTTTACGATCTTTACTTAGTTTTGTTAATGACAATTACAAAGTATATCCTTTAGCAAATTATAAATGCTAGCTAAAGTCTCTTTAAAACACATTTTACATTTCACAAGTTTACTTAGAATTACATTTTACACATCTACTAGTTTATTTCCTTAAAAGGAAACTTTATTTTTAAAATGATACAATGACATCATGGCATGCATCATACATAGATTATGTAATATCTTGGCTAGATCTTCAAGCAAGATAGTTGACTTTGGAAGATTTTGATGTGACATAACAAAGATGTGAAGGATACAGCTGGATATGGAAAGATATCCATTAACCCTTAGCTGTCATGTTTGGCGGAACCAAACGACATCAAAGACGGATCCCTTTTATGGGATCCGCCGGCTGTTCACCAGCTTGCCTATAAATAGCAAGCTGATCATTTGGACACACTATCACTCATATAGCCTAACATTCATACTCATTCATTTACATATCATCTAACATTTATCATTCATTCATTTCATTGATCTTTCCTTTTGTAGCAAAGGAGATTAAGCATCAAGGTTCAACACAGACGTGTAAAACCTTTAGCATAAGTTACTGTGTGATATAGTTGTAGTTCACATATCATTATTTGTATCATTTATCTCAGTGAGTGTGGTTAGTGTTTTAGTCCTCAAAACACAAAGAGTGTAGGGAGTGGTTGTACCCTTGTAAAGAACTCGACATCTAGCTTAGTGTCGGTAATTGTATAGGCGACGTTAGGTTGGTTCTACCTTGAAATAGAACCCGGTGTTTAGCTTAGTACCGGAAAAGGAAGTAAGCGACGTGTAAAGGTTTTCTCCACCTAGAAGGTAGTTTGTAACATGCACCATTCAAGCTGACTAGCATGACTTATCATATTAAA